>SSNP01000029.1:848878-866708 GCA_006937955.1 Pachypanchax playfairii
CACAGCAAACTAACTAAAGTTAAGAGGACTTTAGAAGTGCAGATCATTAATCACAAAGTATTTAACAGTCAGTCAAAAGTTAGCGCTGCCCTGAAGCATGCATTGATTTTTATCTACTCTTAGTGACAGTGTAATTTTACAGAGTGCACACCATGATTTAGTGGAAAAGAACATTAGAACTCACAAGAATTCTGACCATAAACATTTTTGGAAATCCTTTTTAAAAACTATTTATTTTATTCTCCACTAGAGGTGTGCATCTCTACCTGCCTCACGATTCGATCCGATTCCGATTATCTGCCTAAAGATTCGATTTAATTCTGCAATACATCACGATTCTTCGCACTCAATTTTTCAATAACTTACTACAAGCAGTCGGATATTGTTTTGAATTCTTTTTTATTACGGTATACCTGACAAAACATAAATCTTTCCACTGAAGTGAACGACCATTTTTAAAGTGTGCTGCCTATTACTTAAATAAAAAAAAATGTATGTATAAAAAATAAAATTTTCAGTACAGCAGCTATAAGACAGGATGTAGTATACCAAAACAAATAGCATAGGCTTAGCCTGTCTATTTAAAAGTGCAAATATTCAAATAAAACAATTCCTTGTTTTTCATTCAAAGTGTGCTGGATAAAACATTTTTAGCAGCTTAAAGACAAGGACACTTGAGAACCTGGATTGAGTGGGAATCACGATTATGTCACATGCTGCATCGATGCAGAATCGTGCACGGCCGAATCGCGATGCATCTTAGAATCGATCATTTTTCCCACCTCTATTCTCCTCACACTGTTTCTGTAAACGGTCTATTTGACACACATACCACAAGAAAATGTGCCACTTGTTTCATCAAGACAAAGAAGACATGAGTTATTTCCTCATGTTCAACATTCAAACACATCAGCAGTCATGTGAGTTAGTTCATAGCTCCATGTGCAACTTCATACATGTAATAAATAATAAAGTTATGTTCATTTGGGTGAAGCATTGCCACAAAATGATCAATTAAAATGATATAAATTGTCCTGCTAGACATAAAGTCAAATCAGAAATATAGATTCACCTTATAGTTTGTATAAGAATTAGATAGTGTATAATAAATCTAAACGTTAATTGTCAGGCACTTATTTTATAAAGCAAACACTGTTTTATCACTCTAATATAAAACAACATGTAGGACTTTATTTTACAGAAAAACTGGAAAGTTTTCAATTGTGAAAAAAAAGCCTTACAGGTAATGTTCAAGCATCTTAATAAAGAGGTTCTGTTATGTTAAATCTTTTTTTGCTGTTTTTTTAATTAGTTATGAGAAGTGGTGTGTACTTGTAAAGCACATTTTAAATCAGATTCTGACTCCCAAAGCACTTCACACTACACTTTGTCATCACACACATACTCACACGTTTAGTGACTCACACACTGACGGAGGTGATGCTGCCAGGCACAAGAGCCACCAAACCCTCTGACCCCCACCAAACAGACAAAGGTGGGTGGAGTGTCATGCCCAAGGACACAATGACAAAATATTGTTTTTCGAATGGTGCAGGGATTCAAACCAGTGACCTGTTATTACTGAGTTACTGCCATTCCTAAACCACTGCTAATATTATTGGGTATTTTGAAATGTATCCACCATGCAATAAAGATCAGAATTGTAGAAATTTATTAAAATCAGAAAATGTAAATACAACCGAAAAAGCATGTAATTATTTTAAAACCATTATATTTATATATATTTTATTTTAAAAGGTTATTTGGGGGGCCAGTTTTTTGTTGTTGTTGTTGTTGTTGTAGTTGCTTCTTTGAAATAAATGTTGAATTAAACTGATTCAATTATTGTTTTTATCAGAATATTTACACAAAGGTCTCAGCATGACGTGGCATGGAACTTACCTGATCAACCAGGTCCTCACATCTTTGACAGAATACTTTACAAAGACATGAGGGCCAAGAGCTGAACCGCTGTCTCTCAATTTCGAAGGCGGGCTTAGTCAGTTGAGAGAGAACCAATCACAGAAACCTGGAAGTGACGCAACATATGTGACGCTAAAGCGGATACACACGAGGTGGAACAAAAACAAAAGGTTTAGCGAGCGGAGCCGTAATGGTAGCTACAGAGCCGTAATGGTAGCTACAGAGCCGTAATGGTAGCTACAGAGCTGTAATGGTAGCTACAGAGCCGTAATGGTAGCTACAGAGCCGTAATGGTAGCTACAGAGCCGTAATGGTAGCTACAGAGCCGTAATGGTAGCTACAGAGCCGTAATGGTAGCTACAGAGCCGTAATGGTAGCTACAGAGCCGTAATGGTAGCTACAGAGCTGTAATGGTAGCTACAGAGCCGTAATGGTAGCTACAGAGCCGTAATGGTAGCTACAGAGCCGTAATGGTAGCTACAGAGCCGTAATGGTATCTACAGAGCCGTAATGGTAGCTACAGAGCAGTAATGGTAGCTACAGAGCCGTAATGGTAGCTACAGAGCAGTAATGGCAGCTACAGAGCTGTAATGGTAGCTACAGAGCCGTGTTGGTAGCTACAGAGCCGTAATGGTAGCTACAGAGCCTTAATGGTATCTACAGAGCAGTAATGGTAGCTACAGAGCCGTAATGGTCGCTACAGAGCAGTAATGGTAGCTACAGAGCAGTAATGGTAGCTACAGAGCCGTAATGGTAGCTACAGAGCCGTAATGGTAGCTACAGAGCCGTAATGGTAGCTACAGAGCCGTAATGGTAGCTACAGAGCCGTAATGGTAGCTACAGAGCAGTAATGGTATCTACAGAGCCGTAATGGTAGCTACAGAGCCGTAATGGTAGCTACAGAGCCGTAATGGTAGCTACAGAGCAGTAATGGTAGCTACAGAGCAGTAATGGTATCTACAGAGCCGTAATGGTAGCTACAGAGCCGTAATGGTAGCTACAGAGCAGTAATGGTAGCTACAGAGCAGTAATGGTAGCTACAGAGCAGTAATGGTAGCTACAGAGCAGTAATGGTAGCTACAGAGCAGTAATGGTAGCTACAGAGCAGTAATGGCAGCTACAGAGCTGTAATGGTAGCTACAGAGCCGTGTTTAATGGAGGAGAAAAGACGAATATTAATGACAGTTGTCGCTTTTGTGTCAAAAACTTGCGAATACGAGGTGTCATTGCACATTCGGTTCATGTATTTGACCGGCCAAAGCAAACACTGTGCAAACACAGAAGTAAACACTTCATCCACAGCCGAGTCCGCCATGTTGAATGTTGTGCTCTAGGTGGAAAACGCTAGTTCTGTGTTTTCAGGATGACGCACAACAAAGGTGATATGTAATTGGTCCGTCATAAAATTTGACGTGGAAATAATCGGGTGCGGCTCCGGTGTCAGACCCTTCTGCATTTGAATATAATGCAGGAGGATCTGATTGGTCAGGCTAGCATGGAACAGACCTGTTGTGTAACAGCATCGTCCTCTCTGTCTTGTTGATGGAACATGGATCATATTAAATCATGTTGGTCTGTTGTTGGATGTTCCAGGTCTGTTTTGGGATTCTCACTTCAGAATACTTTGCAGGTGACATTTAATTTGAGAGATTATTGTTTCATCCCCTGTGAAATGAACCTGCTGTTACCTGTATCTATAGTGTAGATGGCAGCCGTTGTATTAAAACAATAATGAGGCTTCAAAACACATCATCAATGACAAATCTGCAATTTTTCATGTTTTCTTAAAATCACACTGTTTTATTTCTTAAATATTTGAAAATGAACATTGTTGTGAAAAAAAGGTATAAAAGCTAAAAAAAGATCAAATTCCTAAAAACAATTCATGCATCTGTTTTTTTGTTTTGTTTTGTTTTTTGTAAATGTTACACCCCCTCGATATTTGTTGAGACACACTGATATCAATGTTGAGATCTAAAGCCTCAGATATCAAATGTTCTGTAAAGTATTACAAGTCGTTGTTGTTGTGAGAATGCCATCGGGGGGACTTACAGGGAACCACTCTTATCAACATGACCAGATGTTACACATGTTGACATGAGACCACACCATCAGGCAAGATTAGCTTGAAATCGCCCTGTTTGGCATTTTCTCTCAGTGGTTCCCTGCTAACCAACAAATAAACATGTGATAATGATTTACATTTTTAAACTGCATCAAATTACCTGATAACGAAGCATAAATAAAACTAGGAGGATTATCCAAGTAAAAGATTGTAATGGTTAATGTTTCAGTATCAGGCATCATACAGTTAAAATGGGTTTTACACAAACAGACGAAAGGAAATGAATTCATGAAATATGTTGCCTTGTCAAGAAATGGGACTAAAATGATCAGAGTTGTGTGAGGAGACAGCTCGTCCACTGAGTAAAGTGGCCTCGGAAGATGTGTTGATCTGCTACCACTTTGTGTTCTGAAGCTGCTGTGAATGCAGAACATCTGTACTGTGATGTTCTGTCATTTTCCTTCCCTCCCTCTTCTGCCAAAAATCTGACAGCAACTTGTATCTTTTAATGGGCCATCTTTCTCTAAAGTAGCGCTCTGAAATGAGAATGTGAGATCAAAACCTGCAGTTAAGGGCCCTCTCTCACCGTTGATTTACCATCCCATGGGGGTGCAAAAAGGGAGTGCATTTCTGCCGTTTGCTCATCAGCTGCAGAGAGATTTACCCGATTTTTTGTTTGATTTTATTTCATCTCAGTCTGGCCTGGAGGGGAGGGGTTAATTAAGGATTGACACAGGAGCAGTATGATGAAATGATGTAATGATTGGAGTAAATAGAAAAGATGGAAGCTGTTCACACAGACGTTTTACAGTGATGTCTGTCCGACGTGGTGTTAATGTGCATCCTGAGTGTTTGGATCACATGTGGACAGCGTTAAACAGAAGTGCAAACACACCCAGGATGAGCTGAAGACACAGTCAGGTCACATCCTGAAGTTTTCTTGAGTCAGTGTGTGTTACAGTGACGGACCACCCACTCATCTGAAACTCCTCCCAGAGTGGAACGTTTTTCCACGAGGGTGCTTTTAACTTCCTGGAGATATTCTAGGTAGATTCATGTATAGGGTTGCACAGTGGTGCAGTTGGTAGAGCCGCTGCCTTGCAGCGAGAAAGTCCTGAGTTTGAATCCACGCTGGGGCCTTTCTGCATGGAGTTTGCATGTGTGGGTTTTCTCCACGGACTGTGGGTCTGCGTAAGCAACTTTCCACGCAAACTTTGGGATTTATTAAAAAAAACGTAGCGAAAAAATGTGCGCAACTTTAAGTTTAACTAAGAACCTGGCTTACTGCAGTGCTGCTGCTGAGAAGGATAAAATTATTTATTCCAGCAGCATTATTGATTGTACCGCTTCGTGCACACACACACACACACACACACAGCCCCCGCCCGGACATGTGGAATATCAGCTGGGGGCCAGATTGAGACAAAATGTCATGCGTCGTTTATAGGACCAACACAGAGGACATAATTTTTTTATTTGTTTACAATCTTTAATTCTTTACGTGTGCCTGAAATTTCAGTCAGGACGTCACATATTTTGTGCAGTTCTTCTCGCACTTCTGACAGTATCAGTTAGCACCCGGCCACCTCCAGGTGCGCCATGCGCCCGAGGCGCACTGGTGAGACCGTGCGACCCTGCAGCCACATCCTCGGTCGCCGCCCGAGATGCCTCGTTGGACACTTCGTCCAGAGTCACTGGGGGGGGGGGGACAACGAGATTTGGTTTTGTTTTATATTTTAATGACCGACACATTTGATCTGTATTAATAAAAGGCTTAGTCTCCTCTGCATGGTCAGTGTCTCCCTCCTTCTCCGGCACCATGCCATGCAGGCTTGCTGGTTCGATTACTGCTGAGATCTTAACAGCGAGCTGTGGGGGTTCAGAGGACCCAGGGGGTCCTCCAGTGGCAGACACACTCTGGCGGTGGCAAGCCACCCACAAGAACCTCAATTTCTGCTTTGGTGAAGTTGCGCTTCCTTGATCTTCCTTGATCTGCGGTTGCCATCTTATTGGTGGAGCGCTGTCACGAGTCGGGTCATGTATATGCACAAGGCACTTTGCATTGACCCTTTATGGCAGAAAGTGGGCGTGTTGAGGGCGGGATGTGATCAAGAAACACCTGAGCACATTTCTAGGTAAAGTGTGATTTATAAAGCGGAGATTGCGTGCAGCCGTGCGTACGCCATGTTTTATAGGTCCCAAATGAGCTTAAAGGAACTTAAGGCAGCTTTACAAAATCTGACTCAGTGCTGCCGCGACAGGCGCTGTGGCTAACTGCAGCCACCAGCCAAGCCGGCACGGGAGCGCGCACAGACACTTTACAGACGGTTCGTCTTCACAGCACTGCACCGGGGAGGCTAACATACTTCACGTCAGGTCTCTCCACTCTGTTATTTGATTTGATCTCATCATTTTCATACTGTATCAGGCTCTAAACACGACCTATAATGTTTTCTCACCTGGTCACAAGGAAATGAGCCATGTCAGCATCCGTTTTCACTCCCAAATGCAGCTGAAGTTCCCTCCATGAACCCAACGCATATCCAATATTTATGCGGGTGCCTGCCCGGCTTCGGTCATATTTTTTTTTTGACTCACGAGATGCCGCTGATAAAGTCTTTTTTTTCTTCGTGGTGCCACTTTTTTGGGGGGTGAGAGTGGATGCAGGTCGTTTGATGGCTGCAGAAACATCCATAAGTATACCTTCAGTGTTTGAATCCAAGTCCACGGCGGCCATGTACTTCCTGTTCAAGAGCTGTCGGCAACGCGCATGCAGCGTCAATTTACGTCACATCCCTACAACTGCACGGGAAATTCGGACGTCGAACTGCAGCGCATTATGTAGCACACAGCGTTTCCAAGGCAACAGACATATATGCGGATGGCCTCGTTATTTTGGGTTTTTAATGCTTCATGACCCATTAGCATTGAATAAACTGGAAATGCATGTGTAGTTTTTCACAAATATTGCCTTAAGTCCCTTTAAGTATGGTTTTAGTAAGGATTCTACGCAAAGTTTTATAAATGAGTCCCCAGCTCTCCACGACCCTGAACAGGAAGAAGCAGGTTGAAAAAATAATGGATGGACTGTATATTTCTGCCTCCCAAAATTAAACATGTTTTTGTTTGGTCACATCATATTTTTTCAGTAAAATGCCCCGCCCCCAAAGTCTCAAAACATTATTTTGGGAGTGGAGTATTTTTTATTATTACACTGTTTAATAGGACTATTTTCTTTACACTAACCTAAATGTGAGATGACACGCCCAACTTACCTCCATCAACAATAACATTTCAGCCTAAATCCAAATAAACACTGAGTAAATTAATGAAAAAATTAATCAACTATTTTTTACTGCACGTATCTCAGGTTTTAGAACAGCAACAAATCTTTCTATATTCAAGAGAAAAATCCATTAATATTTGCATTTGAGAGCTTAATTATAAAAACTAAGTATATTATGTAATTATTCCATTCATTAGCACTTGGTATATTTTAATTAAGCATTTTTTAAAGCTGTATATTTTGTTAAATTACTGTGGTGGGAATTTCTGTTCTCTAATGTCTTTGTTTTCAAAGCAGAAATGAAGAAAATGAAGTCTTTATGCCGCACACCAAAACTATCAACCAAGAGTAAACAATCAGCATCCAATTATTAGATAAAACAAATAAACCCAGTATTAAGCAGATCAGAACCATTTTCTTTACATCTGTTTTACTTTGGCATTATCACTAGCTACGTTTACATGGGCACATTTAATCAGAATAAACGCCCAATTGGAACAAAAATACGTCATGTAAACATGTCAATCAGAATGTTTTGATCCGATGCAGCCTGATCAGAATTAAGTCAAGTCAAGTCAACTTTATTTATATAGCGCTTTAAGAACAGCGGCAGCTGATACAAAGCGCTGAACAAAGTTAAACAGATAAAAACACCACAAAAGAATGTGAAACATTAAACATATATGAACAATAAAAACAAAGACTTAAAATAACATGACAAAGATAGAAAGGCTCAAGATGGGGGGAAAGCCAAGGCAAACAAGTAGCCAGAGACGAGGCTTGTCGAATCTGTAGCGGTAGCAGGTTCCACAACCTCGGACCCGCCACAGAAAATGCTCTGTCCCCCCACATCCTCCGGCGAGACCGTGGCACTTTCAGCAGCACCAACTCAGTCGACCGAAGGGGGCGAGCTGGAGCATGGAGCTGGAGAAGCTCCGAAAGATAGGAGGGGGCCAGAGCATTTAAAGATTTAAAAACATATAAAAGAATCTTAAAATGTATGAATTAAATTTACTTCCGATCAAGAGGGGTGGTTTTGTCCACAAACATGAGTGCACATTATGCAATGTCTGTTAGTGGAATGAATGTATGTTTTTGTAATTTATTTGTACGGTATCTCGTCCCCCTGACATGCAACACGTCACACCAAGGATGAAATCACCATATAAATAAATCCTGAATATATAATCTGATTCTTCAAATCTGAGGGCAGGATTCTCACCTGGAAAAGGTGACACACTCCTGTCATATTGAATCTTTGTATCTCGGTAGCTCGTTCACCAGTGATGTCGGGATTAAACGAGACATAAACATGAATGAGTTCTTCGTCTGCAGTAACAAGGATGTTTCTCTGGCCTGTGATGGGGAAGAAAGAGTTGAGTTAAAATGCAAAGCTCTAGACGGTCAAGAGATCTGGATCATTATTGATGGGAAAGATTGGGGACAAGTGGCTAAAATGAGCTCTCACACTTGGCTTTCCAGGCTTGGCCTTAGAACATAGTGAGCTGCATCATTTGGGGAAACTCAAATTAGAGCTGCTACTTCATGGTATCTAAAGGAGTCAGCTTTGGTGGATCGAGCATCAGATTAGGATGTTTCCTGTTTGCCTCCTTCTGGAGGTTTTCTGACCATGTCCCACTGGAAAGAGAACCTAGAACTCACTGAAGAGATTGTATGTCGTGTCTTGGAATGACTTGGGTTCTCTGGAAGGACCTACAGTATGTCTGTGTCCCTCCTGGACCTGTTGTATCAGTGACCTGTATTTGGAGAAGCAGAAGTAAATGGATAATCTGCTCCTGAGCAGTTTATGTGTAGTTTACAAATTAAACTGTGTGTATAAACAGCCTTTGTTTCCACTGAGAAGGTAGAAAGGTGTGAATGTTGTGTGCAGGAACCCCGTCAAGCTTCAGTGAGGCTATTCTGCTTGTTTGCCTCACAAATACAACACTATAAATTGAGCTTGTGAAACAGAACAGGATATGATTTTTATTTTCTGAGGTTGCCACAAGGTGAGCTCCGTACTGATGAGAACAAAATTGGTGAAAGCACAGCTGTTCTCACCAAGGCCTAAACAAAACTCCTGTTTGTGTTATAGAAGTACTCTCTGGGGTCTCCGCTATGGGAAGTCATCATTTCAAGCCTTCAGATTTGTCTGTCAGGACCTCACTTTGCACTCACTTTTTTGTCTCTTTCATAGCTCTCCTCTGGATTCTGCTTTTGCCTGTATGTCATAATGTTTGTCAGTTACTGTTTTGATCTTTGCTGTGGGAATGCAGTTTTATTACAACACAGCATTACATGTGGGCTTATTTTTATTTATTTATTTTTTTAACATTGCCTGGAGAATTATTGGGTCAGAGACAGAGTTCATCCTGGATACACTGTCACCAGAGAGACAAACAGTCATGCACCCTCACATTCACTCCTAAGGTCAGTAGAGGAAATTATTGTTATTCTGTTTGTGCAAACAATGCCAACCATCACATCATTGTGTCGGCAATAACTGTAATGAATGAACAAACAAACACCATTTAGGACCAACTGCAGTTTGCTTATCATCGTGGGGTTGGAGCTGCAGACGTCTGGTAGACATGCTTCAATGAACCCACTGGGAAGTGACAGCTCAAACTTTAGGTCCTTCAGCGTTTGCAGCCAGATGTTGAAGATCATTTGTAAGTCTGTTGTGGAGCGTGTGATCACATCTGCAATCACCTGTTGGTGGCGGAGCCTTAGAGCAGGTGATGTAAAGAGGTTGAACAAACTGATAAAGAAGGCTGAGAACCCTCTATAGGAGATCCTTCCCGTCTACAACTAGAACCCTCTATAGGAGATCCTTTCCGTCCACAGCTAGAACCCTCTACAGGAGATCCTTCCCGTCCACAGCTAGAACCCTCTACAGGAGATCCTTCCCGTCTACAGCTAGAACCCTCTATAGGAGATCCTTTCAGTCCACAGCTAGAACCCTCTATAGGAGATCCTTTCAGTCCACAGCTAGAACCCTCTACAGGAGATCCTTCCTGTCTATAACTAGAACCCTCTACAGGAGATCCTTTCAGTCCACAGCTAGAACCCTCTATAGGAGATCCTTCCTGTCTACAACTAGAACCCTCTGCAGGAGATCCTTTCCGTCCACAGCTAGAACCCTCTACAGGAGATCCTTCTTGTCCACAGCTAGAACCCTCTACAGGAGATCCTTCTTGTCCACAGCTAGAACCCTCTACAGGAGATCCTTTCCGTCCACGGCTAGAACCCTCTACAGGAGATCCTTCTTGTCCACAGCTAGAACCCTCTGCAGGAGATCCTTTCCGTCCACAGCTAGAACCCTCTACAGGAGATCCTTCTTGTCCACAGCTAGAACCCTCTACAGGAGATCCTTCTTGTCCACAGCTAGAACCCTCTACAGGAGATCCTTTCCGTCCACGGCTAGAACCCTCTACAGGAGATCCTTCTTGTCCACAGCTAGAACCCTCTGCAGGAGATCCTTTCCGTCCACAGCTAGAACCCTCTACAGGAGATCCTTCTTGTCCACAGCTAGAACCCTCTACAGGAGATCCTTCTTGTCCACAGCTAGAACCCTCTACAGGAGATCCTTTCCGTCCACGGCTAGAACCCTCTACAGGAGATCCTTCTTGTCCACAGCTAGAACCCTCTGCAGGAGATCCTTTCCGTCCACAGCTAGAACCCTCTACAGGAGATCCTTCTTGTCCACAGCTAGAACCCTCTACAGGAGATCCTTCTTGTCCACAGCTAGAACCCTCTACAGGAGATCCTTCTTGTCCACAGCTAGAACCCTCTATAGGAGATCCTTCCTGTCTACAGCTAGAACCCTCTACAGGAGATCCTTCCCTTGAGTTACTACAACATCTAATTTCCCTTTGTGGTTTAACAAAGTTGAATTGAATGGAACTGTTGTTCACACTGTAGCTTCATTTGGGGTGGAGATACATTGATTCTTATAGTTACAGTTCAAACTACTACTACTACTACTACTACTACTACTACTACTACTGTCATTTAGCAGACGCTTTTATCCAAAGCGACTTACATTGAGAGAACATACAAGCAAGAAATCAAAGAGAAGGAAACAATATAAGGAAGCGGACTGTTTGGAGTCCAGTTTAATTCCGACGCTGATACTTCAAGTGTATCAATTTTTTTTTTTTTTTTTTTCAAACAACCTGCTTATTGTAAGAGTGGGTTATGGGGGGTGTATTTTATCTGGAAGAAATGCCTGTCTGCTTGATTTTTTTGCAAAGATCCTGAAGATGGAAAGTGGAATATACAAAGAAAGATTTTATATTTTTTTTGTTTTGTGGAGGTTATGAATATGATTCATTTAACACAGTGAATGTCCACCTGGACTGACCTTGCTCACTTAAGACAGAAGAATCAGTTTTTCATTGAATAAAAAGAATGGGCTAGGATGCCCGTATGTCCTGGAACGTAATACTCAAAGTTAAAATGTTCTTCAATGTGAATATATTTCAGCCTTAAGAGATGTTGTGAATGAAAAGTGCAGAAAGTGAAAAATAAAGTTAGATTGTTTGTGTTTGCGCCAGCAGAGGTGTCCTGAGTCTGAACTCTGAAACATCTTAAACCAATTATTTTATGCTCCTTTTACTTCTTCTGTCTTCTGCCTGTTACAATTCAGAGCTCATAGAAATGTTTATATAAAAAAACAAACAATAAATCCTAATAGATGACTGAAGCAAATATGAAATGTGTCGTCTGAATAATAAAACGCTTCAGGCCACAGAATCAATTCATGATTCAGCAGACGCATGAGGAAAAAGCTGCTGATGTTCTGTTTATTGAGCTGGAATTGGACTGTGTGACATAAACACAGCCTATAGGCTACATGTTTATCTGCATGTAGAGCAGGTAATGGAGATGTTATCACAAGTGGTCACTCAGGACTGGTTTTAAACATCAAACATAAGCAGATAAATTTAGAGCTATCCACTTGCACACAGATCAGCCGAAAGCACGATTAATATCCGATCTGAAATGGGTTTTTGTCTACGCTGTAGTGCCACTCAGGAGAACCCATCAGGATCATTGGATTTGTTTTGTTGCACTGCTACCTCAGGATAAAGGCCAGGTATTCTGCATGTCCTTGTGCTTTTTTTGCAAGGATGTTGGTAAGAACAAACAAAACATCACAGAGAATCACAATTTCACTTTCCTCACTCTTCCTGGTAAATGTTCATCTGTTACATCAGAGGCTTTTCTCATACTTGGTTTTATCTTTTATCGACAAGGTGTCAAAAACCCATTAAATGTTTTCTTAAGAGTTACAAGTATTTTTAACACACTTAAACACCAGCCAAGCCATTTTTAGACTTTTTTTATCCATTAAAAAACATGGAACTGTCCTGAGTAATTTCACGTTATTGTTCATTGAGCTTCTTTTTGCTGTGTGTGGGGATGCCAGCTAGCTGTAAATAGTCTGATGCCCTTGAGCTATCAACATATTCTAGGTATAATGTTGACTGCTTTATTTTTTGTTTGTTATTTTTTTATTTTGAATCAGCCTCCTGTCAGGAGCTAGATCGTTGGGTCTGACAGCCCCTTGTTGAGATTCAGATGGTATGCATCACCACCAGCCTCCGCTGCCTGCAGTTACCCATAACATGTTTTTTTGTTGTATTTTTATAGCTAATGTGGACCCATAGAAATGTTTATGTGAATTTTTACATCGTTGTTTGGAAAAGTTTGAAAAGAATCCTTTCTGAGTCATGATATACATTTCCACCTTTCCTTTTCTGAGATTTTATTTTGGTAAATGTTGAAATTCTGACTCTGAATGCTGAACCCAAACACAGACAAAAAACGACAACAAAAAAATGGATGATTTTAATGTGATCGATGATGAGGGACATAGGCAGGTTTCATACATCGTTAGCCAACTGAGCACATGAGAAAGTGAAATCCGCTGTCCACAAGCAAGTCTGTAAAACAAGCAATGTCTGATACACTTCACTCACCAACAGATAGAAAGTACTGAGCAGGAGATGAGTGGGGCCTATAGCAAAGGTTCAAAACCAAGAGATCCAACATGTGAAATGGTGAGATGGTCCAAACAGGGGCGAGGCAAAAACCGAGGTCCAAAAATTGATCTGACGTCAAAAAACATCAAAGCCCCCAAAACAGACAGACAACAATCTGTCAGGGAATGATGCTGGTCAGGAAGCATAGAAGCGTTCAAACTAACTGGTAGACTGAACTGAGGGAGGCGTATATCTGGAAACTAACAGATACAGGGAGGTAATTAGGTGTGTGCAAGTATAGCAGGTGAGAGTGATAAATACAACCTCAGCTTGTTCCATCTTCAGCTTTTAATCAGAACATGTCTAGACTTTAAAAGTTGATCATAGATACTCATCCTCTACAGTGGTTGACTACTGGGGTCCCACTAGGCTGTTGTCTCGGTCCCTTGTTGTGTGCATCATCTCTCAAATTAAGTAGTAAAACCTATAGACAATATCTCTGTAATAAGACAGAATAAGAAATCTTGTCAGTGTAATTCCACAATAAGTCAAATCATGTTACAAAGAGGGACTTAATCTTCCTATTAGGGCTTAGAGCACTCCAAAGGGTAAAAATAAAAGGTTGGGGGAATTTAACATGCATCTGAAATTCCTGCAATAAAATGCAGATTGTTGCATAATTTGTTAATATGTGGATGTGATGTAAAAAAAAAAAAGGTTTGTCTAACAATCTAAATCTTTTCCCCAATTTATAATGACATTTGCAAAACATAATAGAGATTATTTTGCTGCTGCATCCTCCTGTCTGTATGATATGTCATGCGGGAAGAGGCGAGGGGGCAGGGTTACATGTTAAGGAAAACAAAAGCTTAGAGGTCTGCAAGGCATCCACAAAATTACGAAATCTAGAACTAATTTAAAGTCTATTTTTGAAAAGTAAGGACTGTTTCTTTATTCTCATGATACTTTATTTTCCAAATTAACAGATTTGTCTTTTTTTGTTTAAAAAAAACTAGGGGGAAAGAATTACATAGATTTTTAAGTAAATATTTGCTGTATTTTATTCAAATTTGTTAATCTTTTAAAACTCTTGAAATTGTATTAATCCACCACACTAAAAAACAATATAAATGGAAATAACCATAAAAATGTCATCAAACAATATACTTCTAACTTGTAATTATCTTTCTATTTTGTTTATTTAAGGAATCAAATCCTACCTAGAATTAAATCTCTCACCTGCTACCAGGACTGTTGCTACAGGCTCTGCCTCAGACACAGTTTTACCCAACAGTTGTTAAACTTGTGAACACTAACCTCTAAATGAATGCAAATACAGTGGATGTCTGTTGTCATATGTTTTAATTTTACCAGAGGTTGGGGGGACAGGGGGCTGTTTCTGTGGTCTGAGAGAGAACCAGTGTAAAACACATTTCATGCACTCAATGCATTTAACAAATAAACTTTAAATTTGAGTTGAGAGAAAACAAACATCTTGTGATGAGTGCAAATAAGACCAAGGGACTGCTTGGTGATGAAACGATGAATCATAGCGGTTCATGGTGAAAAGAGCCAGAGTGCCACTCTTGTAGGATGTACTCTAGCCGGTCCTCCTTTAGAGGACAGAGTAATGCGCCTGCTAATGTTAGCGGATGACTCAACCTAATCCTTAAAATTAGATTGAGTTTATAAATTGGATAAGTTAATAGGTTCTGCCAGTCACTTATTAATGTCAATTTAAATAATGATCATATCTTTACATGACGCTGAAAAAGTAGCTACTTTGTTTTTCTGCTACTTTTCTGTCTGATAAATTTGGGCTTGATGTATTTTTCTGGCTGCCTTTCATACTGAAATCTGCCCCTGTGATTCTGAATAAAACTCAAAAAGGGAAAGGTTTGACAAAGATGCCGTAGCTAGAGGAAAGATACTCTAAAAGGATGATTTGCACCAGTTTCACACCTGAGTTGCAGTAGTGGATACCATTAGAGGCTCTTGTGTGAACAAAAATGATTTCCCCCTCATCTCTTCTGCCAAGATTCATCAGGCTTCAGTCGTTTCTTTTACCTCCCCAACCTCTCAACCTCTACTTCTCTATCTTTCTGTCTTGTGCCACGGTCACTTTTCCCCCTCTGAGATGCACTCTCTGTCTTTCCTCCACTGAAGAGAAAATATTATCCACTCCTACCCTCTATCCTTTGCCCCCTCATTCTCTGCCTTCCCCTTGCACTTTACCTTTTAGAAGTCTTTAAAAATCTTGTCTTTATAATTGTCTCCTCTCAGAATCAGTTTATTTCACAGTTTCTGATCATTCTCTCTGTATGTAACTTTTTTCCCTGCATCTTCTCTCTAATTTGGAGGCAGATGTTGACTTGGCCTGATTAATATTTAGCAGATAGACCTCACCAATGATCCCTGGCTGCATGAGCAAAATGTCTGACAATATATGCAACTACCACCAAATTTTCAGGTCCAGTGGTTTCAGCAGAAAAGCAATTAGGATTTGGAATTAGTGATCAAATTAAATAGGAATTAAGCGGGCTCAGTTTACCCTCACAGGCATAGCCTTCCCTCTTTGGACCTGAAAGCGACCCATTATCATATCACAGAATCCTCTGCGTTGAAATGAGAGTTAGCAGCACCAACATGTGGTTCATCTCCCTGCTACCTACAGGACTGGAAAGGTTCATTATATACTGACACTGTCCTCTGTGCTATAATTGTTTTTTTGGGGAGTTTTTTTTCACTCTTTTCTTGGACTCTCTTCTTTGCTTTCTGGTCAGTGTGACAAATCCTGCTTTGAAACTTAATGAAGTTTGAAATAGAATTTGAGGCTACAATTATCCTGTCTATGCAGGCCGTCACAGGAATGATGGCGTCGTCGAAACCCAATTATAGGAATGGTGGACCACTGTAAGTGATCGGACCCACAGGGAACCTCCAAATCTGCACTGAATCTAAAGCTCCTCAGTATTATTTACACCAGTTATTTGGATGGTTTTGACCCTGGTTTGCTCATTCTCAACGTGGTTTAGGGGGAATTAATTGTGACCCAGTTCAAACTGATTCAGAAACCATCTTCAAACTGCAAACTGATGCAAACAAAGTCTTCAAATATTTATTTTTGAATAGTAAAACTTCAGAAATATCATATACAATAAATCCAAACAGTTAGAAACATGCATGATGCTAAATTTAACCACTTATGTTCTTGTGTAATTTATTTCCCCATATAACTTCATTTCATTTAAGTTCTTCAGCCTTTCCCTCCCTCCTCCTCCTGGCTGACACTCCTTTCCTTTCTCTCTCAGTGGCAGCAGCCTGTAAATGGCTGCCTGATTGAAAGTGACATTTTCGTAGGACCCTGAGAGAGAGGCGAGGTGATCTCTCCTCTTTTCAGCACAAAGTGCTCCTAATTGCCTGGTCGCATTTGTAAGCCCAGCTGACAAACTCGTGCAAATCAATAATTGTGCTCTGGGACCCAGCCCCAAACACCCCCACCCCCCATACACACACACACACACACACACACACTGCTACACACTGAGATGACACAAACAAGCACATGCATACAAATGTAGCCTGGAAATAAATGTAGACATACATAGATTTTGTTCCCACACACGCGCAGTTGCAAACATTCCCTCTGTCTTACCGCCTCTGTGCTGTCTGGCTTAAATGACAGTGTTTATCTGTGATTCTAAGACAAATGGGGAGAGAGTATCAAAGCATTAAGAGGAGCCACGGCACCAGTGAAGGCTGAAATAATGGATGGTGGAAATGGCAGAAGACCCTGTGCTGCTTATTTCTAAATGGCCTCTGCAGAGGTGGAAACTTTGCTCCACCAGCTTGAAATATACAGGGAACAAATCAGCATGGCTCAAAAAAAAGGAGCTTTCTTAACGGACTTTGTGTTTTTTTTTGTTTTTTTTACGCTCTGTTCTCTCTGCTCTGATGGCTCTCATTCCAAAAGGTATTTTTTCCAAACAAAGAATATCACTGCAATTTGAAAAGCTTGATTGGCTTGTTTCAAGTTGATCAGAGTTTCTTTTCTTCTGAGTCATCTCAGATGGTTCTTTGATATTTTCTACAATTTCATTCATAGTAAGGAGCTTGTAATCCTGCATTTTTTGTTTTTTTTTAAATCTCTGAATGATCTCAAGAGGAGTATTTCTTGTATTTCTGTGAATTTAACTTGTTTGTTCTTCTTTTTGCTTTTCACATACTGTTACTTCTTATACATGGTGTGTTTTACTTTATTCCTTCATGGCTCACTCCGTTTCTTTTCTTGTGTTTGTTCTCAGGTTCCTCTGTGATGAGGGTGACGGCCACGGACTCTGATGACTCCACCACAGCTAATGGTATGGTGCGCTACCGCATCCTGTCACAGACCCCCCACAGTCCCATCCCCAACATGTTCACCATCAACAGTGACACTGGAGACATAGCTACAGTGGCTGCTGGCCTGGACAGAGAGGTCAGTGCTCACTGGGCGTTTTATCTTTCTCATCACTTTATTTCTCTGTGGCTCATTAAAAGACGATGTTTTTTTTTTTTTTTTTACAA
>SSNP01000029.1:880476-896384 GCA_006937955.1 Pachypanchax playfairii
TTTTTTCTGTGATTTTTCTGTTTTCTCAAGAGAGAAGTATTAAAATGCAGAAATGTTCCTGTATAAATGTAACTGTAACTGCAGCATCTTTAGCTGGAGGTGAGATTAGTTCCCTGACTGATGGTGCGACTCATGGCTAACCACTATTAGCCTCTTTTAATTAAGCCCCAGTTCACACATGTCGTGTTCTGCTGCCCATGTTTACACAGAAACATGGCTGTGATCTCTAATGCCCTCTTTTTTTATTCTTCCCGTGTCTCTGAACCCATCTCTTGTCATTATGGTGACACTTTGACCCTCTGGCGAGAGTTCTCCCTGTCCACTGTTAATCATTTCTCATTAGGCCTGACTCACTCACTCCATCCACTTGGCCAGCTGTTAAAAGTTTTCATCTGTGTTAATGAGATTTGCAGACTTGAATTGGAGCTGTTATTTTCAGCTTTGAGGTTGTTGCATCGACTCGTGATGACAATGACTGTTGCTATGGTGGCTGTGTGGGTACAAAGAGAGTGCCGCTGCTTGGCTCCTTCCGCACATGGACTCAGGTTTTCTTCAGTCTTCATGCTAATGAGCTGCCGCCTTCATAAGTTTGGCGAACATATGTTCCACTCTCCATGCCACTGTAGTATTTCAGAGGGGCTTGAATGTGCATCTTATTATGGTAATGAGCATTCAACCTGATAATGGGTGCTTTGGGTGAGCAAATAAACTATCCAGAGCTCTGGATGTTTAAGTAACAGCAGGCTGAAGAAGTTCTCACATAAAAATTTAGCACATTTTTTTTAACTAAATGAACTAACTGCTCTTTCTTTCTGTTTATGCGTGTGTGTGCAGGTACTCGAAGCTATCAGACCCAGCTAACTGGCTGAAGATTAACAGGACCAATGGTCAAATCACCACCATGGCCCTGCTGGATAGAGAGTCCATGTATGTCAAAAACAACATGTACGAAGCCACATTCTTGGCATACGACAATGGTAAGTCTGGTAAGTCCGGGTGTGCGCATGTGTGTTGTGATAATCTGCTAAACCACCTCATAACTGCATCGTTGTTATTATAGTGTTCAAGAGTCAGACAGGAATCTCACCAAGTGGCACAGAAAAACCGCCTCATTAAGAGTCTGGTGATCCGTATTTTTGTAGTGCCATCATGAGGCGGGTATTTGTGGTTTCACCTGAGAAATCTATATGCAACATTAGATGGATTACCATGACATTTCCTCCTCATCAAGATGAATTATTACAGCTTCAGTGAGCATTTAACATTTCATTAGATATAAAATGCTACTTTTAGCTCAAAGCCCCCCGTGCCGTCATGCAAAGCTGCTTAGATTCTGTTTTTCTGTTTGCTTCCTTTGATTGCCAAATCAAAGTTTTTACTCTCAGTTTTTTGTGTCAGGTATCAGAGTAGCAGCAGTTACACGGGGTCACGTCCTAATCAAATAATCTCTTTTTAGGCCTGTTTCTTGCTGTTTAAGTAAAATCTTTTTTTTTTCACAATAAATATTAAAGGTGAATCTATACTATACTGCATTAACTCAGTTTTGATGTGTGGAGTAAGAGCCGTTTTTAGAAAAAACAGCCCTCAAACTTCAGTTTAAACATCAGCTATTTGAATTAGAATCTATGAAGCATCAATAAATTCTGTTCACTAACCTCATTTTGACTTAAAACAGCAAGAAACTGCAGAAATCATTTAACAGAGAAAAAAATCAATTCTTTTGAGAAGGAATATCTTAGAAAATAATGACATATATAAAAATAAAAACAAACCTTGATATGAAATGGTAGACACACACAATATTAAAAAAAACATTAAAAAAACAAAATATTTTAGGTTTTATTCACTTCCCACTTCAGTAGAAATAAATCATATTTAGACTGACATACATTCTGTATTAAACTTGACTATTACCAGTTCAGATTTGTCCCTGAAGTTACAGAACTCCAGAAAAGTCATTTACAGCAGCGCCGTGAAACACCACCATGAATGTCATCTTGTGGAAAAAGCATTAAATAAGATGAAGAGAGAATTATGCATTTTTGTGCAAGGAGATCTGGAAGGAAATGAGAGCATATGTCTGGTAATATTTAGATGTTAAAGCATTGTTTTTATTATTTTATCTCTCTGACAAAATATGTATTTACACTGCAAACGTGTGGAATTAAAATGAGCTTATCGTGGTTTAAAAATTCATCTCTTTAACATAATGTAGGCCATTGTTGTGAATTCGTCTCAAACCAGCTCTAGTCTTAATGCCTCGGCAGCAGTTTTTGTAATAAATACACAAATCCTTTTTTCCATATCAGTGTAAATTCTGGAAGTAAAAGTGATAATGTGTTGAACCTTTTCTAGGAGAACAAAAGCATTAAAGAGTGAACTATTATATAAGTATATTTCTGTGCAGATTTGGACTTATCTTTCATATTTTGTGTTAATCAGGTCTGGAAATGATGCTAAAGTGACGTTTGCATTTGTTACTCTGAACTTACAACATGTAGTCAGAGGATCTTTCAGTTAAACAGGCTGTTGTTGTACCGCCATACAGAACAAGTTCTTTAGATGGCGGATCATTAGCAAAGGCCGAAACAGCTTTTTGGTTCATTGTCTTAAAAAAAACAATAAAAGATGCTGTGCTGAGTTCAGAACTATAAAGGGGACTTAGACAACCTCGAAGGAGAAGACTGGAGGAAGATCACAGGATGTTTTCCACGCTGGAGTAAAATCCCTTCACAACATCCAGCCAAGTGTTGGACCAGTCACCAGGAGGTGGCCGTGTCATTATCCAAGACCGCAGTAAAGATAAGTGCTTACATGAATACACATCAAGTGGATTTTTTTGCACCAAGAAAAGAAGAAGTCAGAGTTTTTGACATTTTAAAATTCGGGTCACTTCAGAATAAACTTGCGCTTGAACAAGCTGAAGAAAGGCTTTGAGTGGTTTCAAGTAGCATCTATAAAATTACACCAAATCATTAACATGACAGAGAAATTGGGTCATGGGTCATTAGTGTTTGTGGATGATGGAAGAAGAGATAAAAGCATACATTCCAATTTCAGTCAAATACAGCAAAGGTGATTACTGGGATTTTAAGACAAAGATCTCAGACTAACTAGCTGTTTTGGATCTGCACCTGCATGCAAGCAGAGTGGACAGGAGAACAGTTAAACATAGTTTATTGTTCCGGCTGTAGCAAAAACCCAAAACACGAGGTGGTTCTTCTGAGAGTGAACACTTCAACTTTTTTTTTTTTTCTTTTAGCACACACAGATACCACCACAGATATCAACATCAGGTAGATCGTTGCTGGTGATACATGACAGATATTTGTTTTGTAAAGTACATTGTTCTGTCAGTCAGACCACAGTATGTCCCAACGTGATGGATCAATAATTGTAAAAGAGCATATTATTTCTATAAACTATTGATGTAGCTTGTGGAAACTTGTTGTCAATATTTCTATGAAACAAAAGAGGCAGAAATCAAATTCAAATCCTGGGCATTTTATTGATACACAAAAAGTCACAAAGACAACAATGAAACCACAATATTAATCCAATGTTGTTACTATTACTCAGGAAATTACACACAGAGAAAGTTTTCAGACCAGTAAACAGTGCTGTCAGACAGACCTCAGTCAGACTGCCTCTTTTGTTTTATAGTAATACTTATAGTAACATTTTCCAGCAGTAAACAGACTAACAGCTGATCTGCCTGATGTTAAAGCAGTACAAAATAACTTTTACAACTTTAAGATAGTATTTTGAAACTTTTCTTAGTAGATACTCACGTTCATCTTCATATTAGATACTCTGGACGTCCCCCTATGTTACACTTAATAACTTCAGTAATTCTGGTCGCAGCCGGAAGTGGTGTTCTGAGGATGAATGCTGCCATGAAGAAAAATGCAGCCATAGAGCAAATTGATAACTCATTTCATAATGAGATGTTATTCAAAGTTTATACAGTATTCTTGTTTATGGTGAGTTGTTCCTGTTAATTATTTAAACATATTTTTATGATCTTTCCCTGATATTTTCTATATAAAAGCCCTCTGGGTCCTTATCAGCCATTGTTGGGTCCTTCTCTTCTGGATGTGTCCAAACATTTGCCTGTCGCTCTGACAATGCAAAGAAAGTAAAAATAACATCATATTTAGTGTTTCTGTCCTGGGAGAATTTATTTGATAGGTAAAATGTATTTATGGAAAAATATAGAAACAAAAATAAACAATAAATCTCTTTATTGAAGTCAAGACTGTAGAATGACACATGTGCAGAAGGAATCTGTAGTACATCTCAACAGGTAGCATATTTCATCAGAACACCGGTTCCAGCAATGGCCGTCTGAGACACGGCTTCAGAAAAGTTAGTAGTTCTGCTTTAACATTTACAGCAATATGCACTGATAGAAAGAAAGAAGTAAACTTGTAAACTGGGTCAAGAAATGACAGACTATAAACTGTTCTGCAGCTTATGTGAACAGTGGTGAAATGTCTAACTGAAAAAGTCTGTGAAAAATGTGAGAGTAGGAATGAATCCGGCAGCAGTGCAGCTTCTACACTGTATAATGTGAGAATCCACTGTCGTATTTGCATTGCAAATATTTGAGAACAAAGGAGGTCTGCAAAATTAAGCTGGATTCATAGTAACGCAGCTCCGACATGTCGGAGACACGCAACGCCATGATACGACGTCGTATGGGCTCTCCAACTGCCTCGGATGGTCGGTTGGAGTCATGCTCTATTTTCTAACTTTTCGACGGCTGCGTCGGATGATGCACGTCTGTGATTGGTCAGCCAAACAACCCAACATCATTTCCGGCACAACGTAGCTTCCCTTTTGTAAACAGCGCGAGTGTCGACAGTCTTGAAGACAAATTTGTCCACATTAAAAGAGGTCTGAAGGGCAGCAGTGGTGATGCCGGTAGCCGTAAAGTCCCTGCTTTTTATTTGTTCCTCTCATGGTTAGAACCACACATAAAGCACCGGGAGACCTCTAAGTAAGGAACACGCCTCCTGCTGTCCTGGTGGAGAATTTCTTTGCAACAGGGTCGGAGTAGTATGAACAGAAACTGGCTCCGTCAGTACGCCGCCGTGTGGGAACACATTTGCCTTTGCTTTAGCATGAATCCAGCTTTGGTGAAACTATGGTGGGATTTATAAAAATTTTCATATAGGCTTCAGGGATCTTAGTGTTAACGGTTATCAAGTTGAAAAAAACAGGACAGAATGCATGTAGCATGTAACCTTGCACTGCAAGATGGATTCTCATGAGATTTGGAGTTTTCCAGACCCACGAAAATCCATCTTGTACCGCTCCAACTAAACTGTTGTCCTCTGTTCGGACCAATCATGTGTTAGCACTGGGCCTTGGGGCGGGTGTTCAGGTATGATTGGCAACAAGTGCCAGACAGGCAAAGCAAAACAAACATGGCTGTGCTGGTGGATGTACGCATAGAAGCAGCTATTGAATCTGTTTTAGAAGAACTCGAGACGATTTCTTGGTTAAGAATGAGCAAAGGTAAGAACATTGTGCATTTCTTGATGGTAAATATGTTTGTGCTGTTCTGCCCACTGGATTTGCAAGAGCTTGATTTACTGTGATTGGCTAATGGCAAATCATGGTAGGCGGACTCTTGCTGGCACGTCCTCCAATCAGCTTAAAATATTATACCAGATGTCACTCCCTTTTTCAGACGCTGTCCCACGGAACGGTTCCAGATCATTGTGTAGAACCGACTGGACACACATAGATCTGGAAGATCCAGGTTATGTAGCATGTACATAGATCACGCAAACTGGGTACAAATGTAGCAAGATTACAAAGACGGGTTGGTTAGAGGTGAAGCTGTGACATCATCATGATGAAAAGGCTGTCTACACATATAAACCCAAGAGTGGTGTTTAAAGATTTCCTTTCTCTCTGGAAACAGTTTTTATTTATAATTTTCAGTTTGTTGAAATGCTGTTTCCATATGGACGCAAGGCTGAAACGATAACAATGACAAGGGTAAATTTAATTATGTGATAATGACCCATACTGTACAGGCACTGCCCCACTCTGTACAAAAAGTTTCTTCATTTAGACGGAACCCAGACGGACCTGAATCCGAGAGAACATCCGTGTATTCAGTTAAAAATCTGAAGAATGACAAACAGAGAAGTTTTGCTCTGTGTGCATTCAGGATAGGCTCAGGTGTGTGTGTGTGTGGGGGTGGGGGGGGTGGGGGGTCTTTGATCAGAGATAAGGGATTTGTCACGCTCAGAGCAACCTAAACTTAAAGCACTGACCGTGTACCGCTTCTGCAGACCGATGTCAGCAAGGGGAGATATTTTACTTTGATTGAAATTCTTTTCACTTTATTCTACTCAAGCGAAGCATAAGAAGCAACAAAGGACCCAGCCAATCATAACTGACAAGACGGTGGACGGGCCTTGGGGCTCGAAGCAGCAGACCTTTACTCAGTTGATGCTACAAGTTATAGTGTGCCAATTAAAAAAAAACAACAAATAATTAAATAATGAAAGTTGATACAAACCGCTGATGAGCTGCGGGAGAGAACTCCTTCTGTGCTGCATCACATCAGGAATTTAGATCAACACGCTGACAGTCAGTGTGGAGGAAACTGTCAACTCCAAAATAAAAAAAGAAATAACCAAGGCCAAACTAAATCTGTGTTTATTCAGCTGTGCAGTGTTTACTTTCTTCCTACATTACTTAGGATTGTTATATAATGATCAGGAGGAGCATCTTGAGGTACATTTTCTAATCCAGTTTAATACTTTAGTACTTTAATACTAAATACCTGTTAAAAGAAGAAGTAATAAATGAAAACCTTTGAAAATAATTATTTTATGAAGAGATAACATTATTTTAAATCCTCAGAGTTTTTTGCTATGAGGTGCTATGTTGAACTTCCAATAACCAGTATGAGAGTGTGAGAGTGAAAACGCTAAATCTGACACATCTTGTCCGTATTCACACCAGACACATTCCAACACTAACAAGTCACATGACCCCAGGGAGGGAAAATGGCTAATTTGGCATGACGTGGACATTTTTCACTTAGTGTACTTCCTTCTGTTGCCGGTGGTTGAAACATTACTGACTGTGTGTTGAGTTAGTTTGTTGTATAAGTTGTACTTCTGTGAAAAAATACGTACAGAACTGTTAGGGGTGTGCTCACATATAAAACATATTCCTTGTCACTGAATTTATTTAAGACAGAAGATTTGTGTTTGTTTATTTTGTCAGTTGTGCAACTGGATTTTGGATGTTAGTACCATGTTTTACAACATGAAAGGAAGACATTTTTGCCTTTTGGTTGCATCATTTCATCAAGCGTACGAGTTGAGGATAAATGCTGTTGATTGCAAAGTGGAAAACATTTTGTTCTTGTTATTGGGTGTGATTTCAACCACTTTGCACCCCCACACGGTCTCATCACAGATGCAGGCTTTTGAACGGGGAGCTGATATCAACTATGTGATTTTTCCCTTTTCTAAAGCCTAGAGGGCAAAATATCCAGGACTTCCAAACAGATGTTCTTGTTTGAATCGATCAGACCTCCGAGCGCTTTTTCACTCGGTCCATCTTAAACGAGTTCAGGTTCAACGAGGGCAAAACTGTTTGTGCGTCTCATTCATGTCTGTTTTCGCTTTACATGGTTGTAATAATCACAGTTGACTGACGGCACATCGTGTCTTTAAGATCACTGTTTTCTTTAAATGCAGATTCTGATTCTCTAAACCTTGAATTTTAATTCAAAATCCTGAATATGTTTTTAGTTTCACTTAAACCCGATCAAATCTGCTTCTATAATTACATTTCAAAATAAAACAATCACTGATGAGACACAGGTTATGATGTACTTTTTAAAATTCATCAATTAAAAAAAATAACTTTTTCTTTACATTTTCAGTAGACGAGTGAAATACTTATCTTCACAGTTTGAGTTCAACCTGATCAGACATTTTTGCTGCTTTGAAGGTTGAAATACGCCAGAGGCTTTTATTTTTTCCAGCACCATGTTAAACAGAATCAACACAAACAGCAGCACAAATATGTCTCAGTCAATCGGAGAGCGCTTTCTCCTGTTATCAGTGTATAAGACTTCAGAAGTCGACCCGAAGCTGGTCGAGCTTCTGTCGGGCAATAAGAAGAAAACCTGAGCAAGTTCTGATGAGTTGGTGCTGAAAGGTTAGCGCTTGGCTCGTTTCCCAGGAACCTTTGCAAAGAGCAGATAACAGAAATCTTTATGGGAGCATCGTTCTCTCCTATATGAATGTCTCCTCAGACTTTTTAGACTGTAAGTAATTACAGAACTGGAATATTCCCTCTGTCTCCGCTCATGTTTCAGCACATCGGTGTATGTTTCTGTTCCTGTTTTCAGGTACTAATCTACAAAATATTTTCTTCTTTTTTGTTTCTGTTGTCTCAGTTCCATAAATAAATCAGTCACAACTGAAGAAAAGGACCAACTTTGCTCCCATCGTTTCATTTCCACTCTTCACTACAGAAACTCACCTCATCTTCTCCTCCCTTTGATCTCCTTTGTCTTCCGTCCTCCATCCAGGTTCACCTCAAGCCAGCGGGACGGGGACGCTCCAGATTTACCTGATTGACGTGAACGACAATGCGCCGTTGCTGATTCCCCGGGAGGCCCAGATCTGTGAGCGCGCACGTCCCAACTCGAGGATTAACATCACTGCTTCGGATGCTGATGCCGAACCCAACGTTGGACCCTTTGTCTTTGAGTTACCGACTTTTCCTTCCAGCATTCGTCGCAACTGGACCATTTCCAGACTGAACGGTAATTAGATGCTGTATATTATGTTTAACAGCAAGTCTCAGCACATGAGTATTTGTAAAACAAATTTCCGTTGGTATGGACGAATGAAAGATGGACATTCTGCATCCTGAGTTGATTAAAACTATAAAACTCTTATTTGTAATCTGCCAACATTAATCTTTAGAACAGGGACAGCTGTAAGCTATGAGGGAAAGTCCAAGTTTAACAAAATGTCTCAGAAAGCTCACAGTGAGAAACGCTTGTGCCATCCAGTGTTGACGTACGATCTATCGTTTGTGACAAATGAGGTCCATTCATCTCTCAGTCCCCTGAGCGGCCGATCTGTCACCTAATCCAAGCAGATGGATGTATCACAGCAGTTGTCTCGAGGACAAATCTGATCACATACCTGGATTCGTCTTCCACTGGGACTCTTGTCTTTGCTTGACTGAGTGATAGACGCTTAAAGTTACACACTGTGGTTTTCTACTACATACAATTTGTTGACTTGGTGACATCTAACTGTAAATAAAATGTTTTTGTTCTGCAGTACTTGATCATTTTCCATATGTTCCCTTTTTCTTTCCTCCGTCTTCTCATTATCTTCATCACTTTCAAACCTCCACCCTTACAGGTGACTATGCTCAGCTGAGACTGAGGATTCCTTACCTGGAGGCAGGTGTTTATGAGATTCCAGTCATCGTGTCAGACTCGGGGAACCCTCCTCTGTCAAATCGCTCTGTTATCAGAATCAAAGTATGTCCCTGTGACAATAACGGGGACTGCAGCGCCACGGGAGCCGTGGCGGCCGCTGGTCTCGGGACTGGAGCCATCATCGCAATACTCATCTGTATAATTATACTGCTCAGTGAGTACGACAGCACGGGAGGATCAGACTAAACACAGTGTATCTTTTAGAAGGTGTTTCAACGTGTTAACAAGTGCAGATTATTAGATTTTCGTCCTGTTTTGACAGGCATGGTTCTGCTGTTTGTGGTGTGGATGAAGCGTAGAGAGAAGGAGCGGCAAGCGAAGCCCCTGCTGATCGACCCCGAGGATGATGTCAGAGACAACATCTTAAAGTATGATGAAGAGGGAGGAGGAGAGGAGGACCAGGTACCGACTTAAATGATAAGTTATAGAAAAATCAAGTATTAAACATCAAGTTACAGGTTATTGAAGACTCACACCAATGAAAATTGTGTTTTTCGTGTTGTTAACATGTTCTTGTGGTATTTTTTCTGATAATAGAGGACATATCTTGGGAAAATTAAACCCAAAATTGTATTTTTAAGTATTTCTGCTTTTAAATCGCTGTGAATCCGTTGTAATATAAAAAAATGCTGTTTGAAAAAGAATGTTTTAGGCCCTGTCCCAATACCCTCACTGCACCCTACAGTCTTCCATGAAGTGCATAGTGAACAAATGCGCACATATTAGCAGTATTGGGACAGCGAGGATTACGTGNCCACTGCTTTCTTTCTCCATGACAACTAATATGGCAGTACCGGTCGACGTTTGCGCTCTTGTCATGAATCACAAGGTGAGGTGTGGATCTCAGAAGCAGAGAGGCAGAGAAAGGCAAGCTCAAATAAAAATAGTTTATTAAGAACAAAACACGGATGGGAAAAAACAAAACCAAACACAAATGCTGCTACTGTGGGGAGACGGGGGGGTTAGTCCAAAATCTCAAAAGGTACAAAGTAGCAAAGTAAAATTCAAAGTAACAAACAAAAGGCACTCTACTCACTTGGAGTTGGAGGAGGCAGGAGTCCAAAGGGAAAAATTCAAAATCCAGATTTCCAAATGGTGACGAAAACTACAGACTCTAACTATAACTATGACAAAGACAAAGACAAAGACAAAGACAAAGACAAAAGACTCACGGCAAGGACAACGGTCCGGCAATAACCTGTCGACATCCGAAACCTTAAATAGTGCCGGACTAGGACAAGACAATCAACTCCAGACACAGGTGCAGACAATCTAACAGACAAAGGTGAAGCACAGGAAGTGACATGACCATATATGGAACATGAACTGATAAAACCAGAAGAGACAAACAGATCCTAAACATGAACCGTGACAATAGACTACAACAACAATACACACTCTACACTCGACACACACTGGAGCGGCTGTGGCTCAGTGGTTAGAGCGGTCGTCCTCCAATTTGAATGTTGGTGGATTGATCCCAGCTTCCACCGCCACATGTCGAAGTGTCCTTGGGCAAGACACTGAACCCCATGTTGCCCCCCGATCTGCGTATCAGGTTGTGTGAGTGTTAGCCCCTACACTCTCCCCCCGGTTTACATATCGGGTTGTGTGAATGGGTGAATGTAAAACCTTGTAGTGTGAAAGCGCTTTGAGTGGTCTGAATGACTAGAAAAGTGCTATACAAATACAGGACATTTACCATTTACCATTTACCATTACACACTGACCACTCATAACGACATACTACAATAAACAACCCTAACTCTAAACTAAACTCAAACCCCAATATAAAACAAACTTTAAAACCCACACTAAACATAGCTGGCAGCTATGTTGACATTAGACATGATTTTAAAACTCCAACAAACATTTATTTTGAGCAGAATGAAGCGCAGGAACCAAAGGAGGTGTATAAGACAGAATATGTGATTAAATAGTTATATATCATGTTTGAAAATACACATCAGTATTGTTATTAATTAATTATATTTTTCATCAGATATGTGACACATCTTTAAACAGAGAATCAGTTGTAATTACACATATAGATGATAAAATTAGGTATTGATTATTTGGATTCTACACTTGAGAAAACATTTTCTGGTCTGGTTGGTTCAGCCATTTCTCCACCTGCTTCTTCTTCTGTTAAAATTCAGACGCAGCAATGCATTGTGGGAAATACCGTTCGCTGAAGTCTGCACTGATGTGGGGTTTGGCAAAGTATGGATCAATTGTGCAAAAGGGGCGGGGCCAAGGGCATGACTCTCTTCTCTCTGGAGAATCGGGACACCCTACGCACTCACGCCCCCTATCGGGAACGCGTATTTGAAGTGTTCAAGTGCAGGTTTTGGGACAGGGCCTTAGTGACGTATGGAATGGATTTGGGTGGGCTTATAGTGCTAACATAAACAGATCTCTTAGCAACGGGGAAAGGGGTGGGGTTGTTCACCGTACCAACAGTTCCGCCCACACAGAGGCAAATTACTAATGAGCTATTGACTGTATGGAGAAACTATTTCATAGAAAACAGTGCAGGTTTAGTGATTTGGGGTAAAAATGCCATAATCGTAATTTAATGACCACTGAGAACGTTTTTAAATATCTCAAAATATGATCAGAGTGGGACTTTAAATTTAACCCTGCAGTACCATGCATGCTTCCATGTTCCTGTTGCTAAATGCTGATTTGTGACAGAGCAGCTAAAAAAATGTGATAATTGTCAAGGTGTGGATAAGAACTAACTCCTCAAAGATCATTCTCTGTCTTAAAAATTTTAAAGAAGCCCGTTGACCCTGAAAGAAGATGCTTTTTAGAAGAAATCAGTGCTCTTTGTTCTGAGATTTAAAATAAAATGGATCACAAATTTCCAAAAAAGTCACAATGAATTTGTCCAAGCAGAAAATATCCTTGTAGCTTTTTGGCAGCCTTTTATCAGTTTATTTATTTACTTAGCTTGTGCATCATGATTAGCTAAATATTTTAGATGTTATGCTCAGAAAACATTTGGTATTTTTACTTGGAAAAACAACTAGAATTTAGTCAAAAAGCATCTGTTGCTATTGCTCTTAAGTGGAAAAAAAGTACAAACTGAAACTAAATATTGTTTTGTTCGACGCACATTTTAGCCTCTCTAAAGCTGTAAAAGCAAATCTTTAATTAGTGATGTTAACAGCATTCTTCGTCTCTTCTCTTTCATCTCTCTGGAAGCCGTTAATGTGATTGAGTTTATGTTATACTTCACATTAATTAGTCTCTGCTTTTTCTGCTTCGGTTAAAAAATTTCTTTAAAGAAACAAATGTGACAAAAGAATGCGTTTTCAAACGATGATCATAAAACAAGTTTCACTTCAGGAAGTTTCACAGCCATAAATTTAAAAAAGGCTTTAGAAATTATTCAGCATCTATCTCTGAAAACGCTACAAGTCCTTGAAAATTTTGCAAAAAGTTTTTTTTTTAATGTTAGTCATCAAACTAATTATAGACCCTTTTATGAAACATCCTGATCTTTCTTGGCAGTGTGCCTGTGACTAGAACACAGCAGGTTGAGAGAAACTTCCTTTTGTCTCTGTGAGGAGGAATAAAGATCTTTTTTAAAAAAACATGATCTTTTTCTGATTTGTTCTGATTAGTTGTACATCAATAAATGCAAATTTACTAAAAAGTATTTGTATTAAATCTTGAAAAAGTCAGTTTGGTTAATTTATTTCTTATAATAAGTAAATGGGGATTTTATTTATGCTAAATTTTGACATTGGAAAGTTTTCCAAGTACAAATAATCTCTGATACAAACTGGTTTAATTCACTCCTATATTTTCATATTGTTTTCTTTTTCCGTGTAAATGAAAAACTGAGCTGCAAAAGTTTAATTAATTCAGAATAGCCAGTTATTACTGCCATTTGATTCGTGCTAATTTCCGACGCCCACGCGCACGTTGCTACACGCGAGCAACAGATGGCTGTGCTGTTCTTAGACATGCTCTCGCTTTCAAATACCTGCATGATGAGTTTGTGGGCATATTTATGAATCCTCTGCAGGATGACAGTAAATAGGTAAAGGAAGTGTTATATTTACATCAAGTTTATTTAAAAAACAGATGAATTTGCATTAAATAAAACAAACATTCATCTGTTAGTGCAAAGCAGATTCTAATGATTGGATAGTTAGTGCATGTAAATCTGAGGAATGATTGTTTTTGTTTGAGTGGGCGTGTTAAGGAGAGAATTCACCTGCATAATCATGTGCAGATGATGCGTCACGGTGTCAGAGCGTGTGTGTGTGAAGGGTCATGTTTAAAACAAAGTCTGTCTTCACAATAAATATTTTATTTGGTAAATATTATTCATGATATGATTATACAACAGCTGTGTTCATGTCCTTCATATAAGAAGGAACCTTTTGTGAGTCAGTTAGAGATAGAATCTAGTTTTATGATGCGAGTCCTCACCACCAACCTTCTTCTCTCAGGACTACGACTTGAGCCAGCTGCAACAGCCGGAGTCTCTGGACCACATCATCAGTAAGCCAACAGGGGTGCGCAGGGTCGATGAGAGGCCTGTGATTGCTGAGTCGCAGTACCCTGTCAGACCCAGCCTGCCCCACCCGGGAGACATAGGAGACTTTATAAATGATGTAAGTTTCACACCGAAACCTTCACTCAAAAAAGCTTTCGTGGTAGATATGTAAAAAAAGATGTTATTTATGATGCAAGAATGATTTAGTTAACATTATCAATTAGCACTTAAATGACTAGTTCTGAATGAAAACTAAAAGTTCAATCAACAATTACTATCTCACTTGTTCCAGTGGCTGTTAGAACGGCCTCAGTTTGAAGAAACAGAGATTCATTCTGATTGACCTGGTTAGCAGTGATAAGAACTAGTTATTATAAGAATAATTACAAAGTGGACTGCTATCATCTTAAAGCTATAGTGCGTAACTTTTACATGTCCGTGAATGTCCGTTTCAGCCAAGCCACTATTAGAGGAGATGACACAATGCAGATTAAGCCGATCGGCTCCTCAAACATCTCACGGTATTTTTCAATAAATATCATTTTTACTTTGCGTGTCGACCGGCGACATTCCCGCACTGGCGCGCAGGAAATTACATCTTTTACATCTCAACAAGAAGGGAGGGGGAGGACGAGCGAAGAGTCTCGTAGCAGGAGATCATTCACTAACCTGTCAGTTACAAATTAGCAGGCACCTTGTCTCCCGTTTGTAATAAGCTATTTGCATTTCTGCGGAAAATAAATAAAAAATACAATAATTACCTCTTCCGAAGAGTCCATCTTTTTTCAACAGCTGTCCTTATTCAAACAGAATAAAAATGTTGTGGAATCGCGAATCACAGCGGCAGAGGGATAGCGGTTGGGGGAAGGGGGGTGGGGGGGAGACAGGTGGGCATACGTCATATGGAAGCGCCAGCTTCATTGTTGTAATAACGCAAAATTCCGCTAGGGGGCGACAGAAGTTGCACACTATAGCTTTAAAACAGCTCTAATTTTCATCNATTCTGATTGACCTGGTTAGCAGTGATAAGAACTAGTTATTATAAGAATAATTACAAAGTGGACTGCTATCATCTTAAAGCTATAGTGCGTAACTTTTACATGTCCGTGAATGTCCGTTTCAGCCAAGCCACTATTAGAGGAGATGACACAATGCAGATTAAGCCGATCGGCTCCTCAAACATCTCACGGTATTTTTCAATAAATATCAATTTTACTTTGCGTGTCGACCGGCGACATTCCCGCGCTGGCGCGCAGGAAATTACGTCTTTTACATCACAACAAGAAGGGAGGGGGAGGACGAGCGGAGAGTCTCGTAGCAGGAGATCATTCACTAACCTGTCAGTTACAAATTAGCAGGCACCTTGTCTCCCATTTTTAATAAGCTATTTGCGTTTCTGCGGAAAATAAATAAAAAATGCAATAATTACCTCTTCCGAAGAGTCCATCTTTTTTCAACAGCTGTCCTTATTCAAACAGAATAAAAATGTTGTGGAATCGCGAATCACAGCGGCAGAGGGATAGCGGTTGGGGGAAGGGGGGTGGGGGGGAGACACTCAGAAATGTAATTGTGTTTTCCATTTTAAAACCCCTTACAAACCCATCAGTACTGTATTATACTGTTATTAGGAAATTCTGGGAACAAAAATGGGTATTAATCAGTGCTTTAAGTGGGAAGTATTTTGTACTGCTTCTCCCTTTATTGTAATACAAAGATATATCAGAATCATGGGTGATATTTTTCCATATGGATTGATCTATATATTGATAGTTTTATTGCTTAGAAATTACAAAGAAACAGCCAGTTCTAAATTGAAATCCACACGAGCCAAATTCAAAATGTCACAGAGCCATTTTTACTAACTTTAAACCTCATGGCGTTAAC
>SSNP01000029.1:896394-920851 GCA_006937955.1 Pachypanchax playfairii
CCTTTGTGTTTCCTCTTTCATCCCAAAACACCTACGTCCACTTTATGTACAACGAGCATTGTGCGCTACAACAATGCGCCACATCTTTTGATGTCAATAGACTGTGGAGAGGCGGGGAGGGGGGGGAGGGACCTGACCCATGTGATTTAGCCTTTAGCTTGTCTATCCTGTCAGAGCTAGTATGTTGCATTCGCTACATTGAAGTATGATGTTGATTGTTTTTGAGCTTTACACAGAATCCCACTTTAAAGAAAAAACAGAACTACTGCTTTAAGAGGAAAATGTATCTTTTCATTTGTTTAAGATTTTCCTTCCTATCAGCAGCAGAACTGGATCCATTTTTGTTTCCTGACAGCTCAGATTCTGCTTTTCTATCAGCTCTCAGGCTACGAAAGATCATTAAAAACCTTATGGGTGGATGAGCCTGATAAGACACGTTTACTGCAATTTCTAAAGTCTTGCACCCTGAATCTGTTTTCCCATGTGGAAAATCAGTTCCTCCTTTACGTCACTTGTGAATAACAATTGCTCTTTTTGCACAGCAGAAACTCAGAGACCTTTTATTGTTACTATCTGAAACACCTCCATCAGTAATGTAAGCTGAAGTGGCTTTACATTGTGTGTGTATGTGTGTGTGTGTGTGCAGGGTTTAAGGGCAGCCGACAACGACCCCACTGCTCCTCCTTATGACTCCTTGCTGGTGTTCGACTACGAGGGCAGCGGTTCAACCGCCGGCTCGGTGAGCTCACTCAACTCCACCAGCTCAGGAGACCAGGACTACGACTACCTCAATGACTGGGGCCCTCGCTTTAAGAAGCTAGCAGACCTCTACGGGGGAGGGGATGATGACTGAGAGCAGAGCATGGGGGGGTGGGGGGAAGCTGTGCAAAGCTGTGGGGCAGGGGTCAGGAGAGGTTTGAAGGGATGTTTATATTAACCACAGGCAGAGGCTGACATGATGAAGAACGGACCCATACACGGGCTGTATTAGCCGGCTCGACTGAGCCCACGAACTCTCCTGCAACGCAACTGTATTCTGGCTTTATGGTTTTAGTGGCAAGTTTCTAGTGTGAATTTCTTTTTTTTTTCATCTCCCCACCGCGCTGGACCTGGATCTCTCCAGNCTCACTGACTCTCTCTTTAACTCTGTCAACTTGAATTTCCTTAGAACAGAAGCACTGTCATTTTTTATAAAGTGCCTTTTGTGGTGTGTTTTTTGTATCAGACTCCTGCTATCTCAGGATTGTTGCAGTACAGCGGACGCACATTGCGTTGTCAACTCCCCCCCCCCAACCCACCCCACTTCTGATTCTGCGCTCCTCAGACTAGTCCTGCCTGTCTCTCTCTCCTCTCCTCTTTGACAGCGGAGAACAGGAAACAACCCCAGCAGCCAGTCCCAGGAGAGAAGGACCCAATCCAGGGCAGACTATCGGATATCATAACATCAATATAATACGACCTGAAAGAAGCCAATAAGAGTCATGTGAACACAACCCTCTGCATCAAGGACCTGCTCAGTTTCACAGAAATCACCTGCTACATTTTTATACACGTTGGGGTTTTTATAGTTTATTGGAAAATGCTTGCCTTTCTTCTGTGGACTCATGAGTTTAGGAGCCTTTGTGTTGAGACGCCTGCCTGCCCCTGTATGGTTTTGTGTTTGCTATCTCCACAGTGTAAAGCTTATGTAGGCATGATTCGATTAGTCCGACAGTGTAAGAGAGTGGAGCCTAAATGGCCTGGAACAAAGGCACCTCAGAGGGAGATTCTTCTGTCGCCTTGAACATTCCTGATTTTTATAAGCCAACAAAACTGTTTAAAAGGTGCATGATCTTTTTCCCCCCTCTCCAGATATTTTACTTAAAGCACTTGTTACTCTGTGGTGAGAATGTGAAATTAGTCATCTGAAACTATATGAATATACTCTGTATAAAGACACTGAGAAAATAAAAAAAAAGAACTGTAAAATACCTATTTTTGAAGCATTGATGACAAAAAAGTTGCTGCTGTCCATTTGTACATTTTTCTCAAGTTTTTTTTTTTTTTTTTAAATGCGTTAAGACCCATTTTTAGATAAAAACATGCATCATCTGTCTGAACTGCCTCTGTAACTGACATGTCCCCTCAGTCGGCTGCTTGCTTTTGGGACACTTGGAGGCTCATTAGCCTTGCCTGCTGATAATATAATAATCAAGGTATTGAAATTCTTTCATTTATTCATCTAGATACTGGGTGTGTGCTTTAGGAAATAAACAACACATGTTTTGAAAATGTGCCATCTTTTTTGAATCCTCCCTCCACGCATGCCTCTGGGTATGTGCTGAATTATGTATAGCGGCCTTGCTTGTTTAGCATTGGTCATTTTTAATGTATTATTGCTGAAAGCTTTAAATTCTAACGGTCCTCTGTATGAACTTGTTTTGGAAGTGGTGTTTTGACACAGCTTTACGTGGCCTGTGACTGTGTATCAGTTGATGTGTGAGCTGACAGGAAACACGTTGGTCTTCATCTGGACTGTCTAAACAAAAATCACACTTTTCACTTTAACTTGACAGGATTGGAACACCGACTAGCTGCATCCCTTTTTTTTTTTTTTGCTTTTCATTGTAAAATTTTGCATTTAACCATCGACATACAAATATAATAACTAGACATGGGAATGTATTGCAGAAGTTAAAGCTGAATTATAACCAGCACCCCCTAGTGGCTGGTTACAGTCTGATCTTTGAGCCCCGCCCCCTCCATGTACACCAGGGCATTTTCCTGTCTAAAAGAATAAAAATACATCTAAAGTATTTTTTTAAGGTGTTAACTTGTTGATTCACATATTTTCAGGGATTCTTTTTTTTGTAACTGTTTAATACTTCAAAAAACTCCCTGATTGTGTTTAGGTGGGTCGGTGGAACTCAGCCCAACATCTGTAATACACAGACTCTGGTTCCATAATCACATTATTATAACTTCACTTTTGGTCAATCTTTATATTGATCTATGGTTTGAGCCAGAGTTGTGAACAGTCTCCACCAGGAACTATGTTGTTAATGTTTAACTTGGTTTGAATGTAGCTTCAGTTTCTAATAAAACACCTTTTACTGGTCATTTCATTGCATCACAGAGGAAGACTCGCTGGAGCGCTGCATGTGTGTGGGTCAGAAAGTGTATTTGTGTCCATTCCTGTGATTTCAATTAGTCAACCGTAGCGCCCAAAAAGCCCACTGGAGACTTAAAGGGATTTAATCCTCTCCGGCTGTGTGTCTATCAATTAGCCACACCATTAATCCCCATGGCGTAATCTCATTAGATAGAGCGCCTTTAATGAGACACCCAGAGAGAGGCAGGCAGAGAGAGAGAGGGAGAAAAATGAGGTTGTGACAGGATGCAGGTAGGCCGTGTGGAGAGGTGATTAGTGGGATATAGAAGAGGGGTCAGCAGAAGAAAGGGGTGGGAGGAAGTGAGATTCAAACTCAGCAGGAGCACTGCATAACATTTAGAAAGTGGTTTGAAGAAAAAGCTTAGAAAGAGAGAGAGAATGGATCAGACTGACAATGAAGAGGTAAAACAAGGACAGGTGGAGGTCAACAGGTCTGATTGAACTTCACCAACTAGTTAATGAGATTTAATTCAGTACCGAGTAAACCTAAATTAACCTTTACAGTGGTAAAATAATGGGTTATAGACCTGTGTTTATAAAACAGCGATGGTAGAGTTTAAAGCTCTGAAATATTAATCGAACTGGTATAAAAGTCATCTTGGTCATAACAGCCAGCAAATAAGATTAACTTCAGGGGTGAGTCTTTGATGGGTTTAACTGAGGTTTACTTGGTTTCCCTGTGGCAGAGAGGAGGAGTAAAAAAAGTGAAGCAAACTCAAGTTGCCCCCTTGATAAATGGCGTACACAGACTGAGAGTTTTGCTGCTGGCTTGCAGCCAGTGTGCCTTGTGTGTTGTAAATAAAGTTCTCTTCTTCAAACATGTCCAAGCTTGGCTTTTTTCATTTTCTCTCCATATTGCTAGCGAGTCTCTTGGGCTGATGCTGGGAACAGTTCAATTTGAAAAACACTACCGGATGTTGGTTCTGCATGGTGAAGCTTTCACGGTTTAGTGTTGATGTTGTTATTCCACAGAAGTGCGGGCCAGGACAGACAGGCTCTGCTGGCTGTTTTTTCTGCTGACACCATTCTCAGCCTTCTGCTATTTCAGGACTCAGTCTAAAATGAGATCAAAGCAGCTGAATAAATCTGATGTTCCTGCTGCAAAGAAATATCAAAAACATCAGCAGCTTAAAAAACCCAGAATTTATGATGTGAAGAACTGATCTTGTGGATAAAATCTATCAAAAAACATGATTTTTGAATAATTTGGGATAAAATTTTCACTTAACAGAACAAAAAAGTTTAATACAGCAAAAGATTGGAATTAATTGCAATTAAACCTATATGCCAGTAATATATTTGGCAGGTGGACCACCAGCTGTACAAAATTCCCACATCTATTAGTTAATAGAAGCCAAAATGTTTAAACACACGCAGTGTTGTGAGGATTGAGATGACAGAAGGAAAAGAGAAAAGAGGAAAATGTTGGTTTGTTGTGACTAACATTGTCCTCCTGATACGGAACAATATCATAGTGTAATGTTTAACAAGCAGTTTAACAGCTGCTGAGTGACTCTCCCTGGGCTGCTCCTGTTGGAGACTAGTTGGATACACAATTACAAAAATACAAAAAATTTGCAGTTTGAATAACAATGACATGGTACTTCCAACACTTTTACACATTGTGCATTTGAATTCTGTGCTAATTGTCACAAAGTGTCTGAGTTATTTGTAGATATTTTGTTAATATTTTTGTTGCATGTCAGATTTTCTTTTTCATTTCCAATCAGTCACAACTTGATTTCAACTTGCGATGAGTAAAATCCCACCTGAGAGGAATTTTGCAGCAATTAAAGATGCAGAACACAAACCTGACTGTAAAACTAAAGTTTTCTAAATAAAATGGTTTTATGATCTAAAACAGTGTAACCAGAGGAAGTCAATTATGTGGTAATTTAGTTTTTCAGCTGAAGGAATATTGGCTGAAACGATTTGTGTATCGGGTTGTATGAGTGTTAGCCCCTCCCTTCTCCCCCTGATTTACATATTGGGTTGTGTGAATGGGTAAATGTAAAAACTTGTAGTGTTAAAGCACTTTGAGTGGTCTGAATGACTAGAAAAGTGCTATACAAATACAGGACATTTACCATTTGGTTTCACAGTTCATCAGACGCTCACAACGTTGTCTCGAATTTCTTAAATTTGAAGACTCAGAAAAATAATTAGGAAGAGTTCCAGAAGCGTTCACGATGATTCTGTATTTATTTTGAGAGAAACATATACATTTGTTAACTTGTTTAAAGACCCACTCTAATGAAAATCATGGTTTTTTTGTGTTGTTAACATGTTAATGTAGCATTTTTCTGATGCTAAAAGACATATCTTAAGAAAATTAAGCTCAAAATTGCTTTTCAGAGTATTTCTGCATTCGAACTGGTGTGAATCAGGTCCAGACACAAAAATTGGGTTTAAAAAAAGACTGCATTTGAGACGTAGAAAAGTCAGCGGGCGGGCCACAAGCTCCTGCTCCACTAGCTTACAGTTAGCGGTAGCACTAGCATAAACAGACAGCTCTCAGCAATGGGAAGGGGCAGAGGGGTTCTCTGCACTAGCGCCACAGCACAAAGGCAAATTGCTAATGAGTTACTGCTGCTATGCACAAACTACTTCCAAGAAAATGGCAGAGGTTTTGTAGTTTTGGGTAAAAATGCCATAATCATATTTTAAAGCAGTAAAAAATAAGTTCTAAAACTTTAAACTACACTTTTGAAACTTGTCAAACTGGATACTAACTGAACAACATATTCAGCTTTGTATTAAATGTCACTCTGGACGTCACTCTGGGCTGGACTGACTCACTTGTGGTTCGGGTCGCAGCCAGAAGTGGTGTTATGACAATTTATGCTGCCCTGAACGAATTAACAACTAATTTTATAATGAGATTTCATTTAAGTTTATACAGTATTCTTGTTTATGGTGAGTGTGTCCTGTTAATTATTTAAACATATTTTTATGATCTTTCTCTGATATTTTCAAGATAAAAGCCCTCTGGGTCCTTATCAGCCATTGTTGGGTCCTTCCCCTCGGGGTATGTCCAAACATTTGCCTGTTGCTCTGACAATGCAAATAATTTATTTGATTGGTAAAATGTATTTATGGAAAAACATCGAAGCAAAAAATAAATTATAAATCTGTTTATTGAAGTCAAGACTGTGGAACGGCACATATGCAGAAGGAATCAGTAGCACATCTCAACAGGTAACATATTTCAATAGAACACCAGTTCCAACAATGGCCATCTGAGACGCGGTTGCGGAAAAGTTATTTAATTTTGCTTCAAAGGTCACTGAGAACATTTTAAAATAGCTCAAAAGACAATTGGAGTGGGTTTTCAAGATTCCATGGACACAACAACAAGTCCTTTATGGTGCGTTCACACCGGAGGGTTTATCAGCGTCAACGCTCCCAACGCTTCCAGTTTGATTCTTGTACATAGAAGCTTGTAATGCCTGCCACTTTTGAGCAAAACAGAGCTCGTACGCGGGGCTTCCTCTGTTGCTGTATGTTCTGAATTATGGCGGATCATATCGAGAGAGTGACTTGGCTTTAATTGCTTAATAAAGCTAGACAACGTCAGGTACATCAGCGATAAGCTTGTTGAAATTATGTTTTCCCTGGTCCCGCTTCATTCAAGTCACGTGTAGTAACATCACTACAATAAGCCGCATTGATGCGTCGCTTCAAGAGCGTCAAAAGTTCAGCAAGCTGAACTTCTGCGTTGCTCGCGCTTCAAGCATTGAACCTTGAAACGCGAGCAACGCAGATGCCCAAGCTGATGCTGCTAATGCTCACAAAGCACCGCAGAGACTCTGACGCCCCTCTGACGGACTCCACCATACTTGTAATCTTGACGCTTCTGACGCTGACGGTCGGGCCGGTGTGAACTCACCATTAGACTCATGGCAGGACATTAAAAACCCTTGTGAATATTTAGAGACAATTTGTAAACTTCCTGATAAACGTTCTTAATTTATTGCCAAAAATCCAGTGAGACACTGGCATAAGATACAATCAGGGTTATAGTTACATACGTACATTACTTAACAGCATTTTAGGAAACTTATTATATTTGACTTACTTGACTGTAAAAAGCTCTCAAAAACTGTTGCTTGTCAATACACATCAGGTATTTCGTTGCCAACTGCAGTACAATAAATGTTTTTGTACTGCAGCCAGCTCATCAGACACATTAAGTCAATTCAATATGCTAAACAAATAAGAACAGTAACATTAAAATGTTTTAATTGTCTCTGAGCACATTTGTTCAGTCATCAGTAGAATCCCAGAGCTGCCAATGGAGCAGCAATGAGCTCTCACTGTATATTTGCTTGAATGAAATGCCTTTTATTACATTTAACAACACAAACGGTTGCTACAGTTTGGATGCTGTGTAAAATGTAAATAAAAACAGGATCTGCAAATCTAATCAACCCAGATTGTATTTACAATAAGATATAAGTAACATCTAGTAGTTGACATTTGACCTTTGATCATGTCTCTTGCACACAGATTTCTCCTGATTCACTACTGCCGCTTTTCCACCGACAGAACACGGTGCGGCTCGGTTCACTTTAGCCCCCTGTGGACTCTTTTCCACCGCCTTTCTCGGGTCTTAACCGCGTCATTCCGCGCCAGCCCGGACTCTTTTTTAAGACCACCTCCTCGGTGGTCCGAAGCGGCCCAAAGCGGGCCCACACGCCCACCTGTCTACTGATTGGTCCAGTAAACTGCTACCAGTGACACGACTACCTACGTAGAGGTAGCCCCTGATTGGCCCGGCTGTGTGTGGTGTTCACGTGGTGTGATACAGAAGAGCTCCCGCAAAAGGCTTTAAAAGAAACTCCCAGCAACCATAAAAATATTTTATTTTAAAATACAATTGACTTTGGACAATGGTGACTTCCTCCACAAGAACCAAAAATCAAACCAACCAAAATGAACCACAGACAGAGTGCAAAGTACAAAAACACACGTATATCCGCCATTGTTGTTGTTGTTTCACGCCCTGTGACGTCGCGGACAAAGACTTTTGCGCGCCACTTTTCATATCCAGATGGGCACGCCCATATCCCCACTTACGTCCACTTTATGTTTCCACCGCCTCAAGCGAGTTGATCCGCGCTATACTGTACTGTACTCTCAAGCGCGCCGTGCCGATTTGTCAGTGGAAAAGGGGCATAAATCTTCTGATCTTATTCCATGTAGACGGTGAGATCTTCAAAGTTTTCAGAATTTTATGTTAAGGAACATTTTTCTCAACTTGCTCCACAATTTTTATTGACAGTTTGTCACAGATTGGTGAACTTGAGCCCATCTTTACATCTAGAGGTTCTGCCTCTCTGAAATGTGTTTCTACCATTAAACTCCAAATGAGCAAATCTTTTCTATGAAATCGTAAAATATCTCAGTTTCGACATCTGATACATTTTATGCATCATCAAAACAGGTTTGGAATTGGAACTTCTGAATGTGTCTAAAAACAGAAACATGTTTACAACAAGCTGTTTGTTGATGGAATTGAGTAATATGTTTCACAACAGTACCTGGAAAACAGGATTTGTTTAAAAGGTGTTTTAAAATATATGTTTAAATCTGAGCCAACTGATTAAAGCATATATAAACACTACAATATTTGGCCCTTTTAGGAATAACTGAAATCATTTCGGTGCATCATGGGACTGACTTTGTGCAAAACATTGAACTCCTGTATGATCTGCTGATTCTAAGATGTTCAGTCAAGGAGGATTTTTTGGCAAGTGGGAAATCCAACCTTCATCCTGAAGTGCAGAAGTTGTTTTGATGCACTGGAATGTAATTCTTTACCTCAGCTGCAGGTCAAGTGTTCTCCATAGAACTCTGGCTACATTTCTACAGAGTCAGTTTCCTCCACAGCAGAGTAAATCTCTGGAGGCCTTCGACATATGATCAAGCTTCCACTCCCATCTGTCTCCTCATTCGTCTCTGACATCGTAACTTGAGGATGATCAGCACTTATTATGAATAATAAAAACACATCTGAGCAACTCAACAGTTCATCAAACTTTTATGATAATGAATTTACTTTTCAACTGCAACAGGGTGTTTCTATAAGCTGATTTATTTCTTTTTTTCTGTTATTGATTCACAGTTTGTATATATTAGTCCAGTATATAACGTTATCCAGTCGTTTTACATGCTGCTTTATTTTTTTCAGGGTCGCAGGGAGCTGGTGACAGTCTGCTGCAGTCATGGATAAGATGTGTGGTTATAGCAAAGGATAGGTCACCTGTCTGTCATACAGACAAAACGTTAACACACACTCACACCTGGAGTCAATTTAGAATCACCAATGAACCCAACACTCAGTTTGATTGGGAGTAAACAGAGAAAACCCTGCATGTACAGGGAAAACATGCAGACTCTGCTCAGAAACACCCCAGGAGTTGAACCCAGGACCTATTTACTGCACGGGAAAAAAAAGAAAACCCAACCAAACGTAGCAGTATTTGTTCCACAGCTACTTTACCTCAACAAAACAAGAACAAATAAGACTGGACTGGAAAACTGGACTCCAAACAGTCCACCTCCTTATATTGTTTCCTTCTCTTTGATTTCTTGCTTGTATGTTCTCTCAATGTAAGTCGCTTTGGATAAAGGCGTCTGCTAAAGGACAGTAGTAGTAGTAAGAAAATTGGCATCCTCAATTCAAATCTAGCATCTGTCAAGTTTCTGTTGAGAAAACTTAATCTGTTCAACAATCATTTTGAGAACATTGATTGTGAGTGTGTACACGGTACATTTTGGTGCTTGTACTGCTTCATCCAGGAGATGACTTTGTAAGAGGAGATGCTCTCCTCCTGTTCACTGCTTGGCCTGATTCGGCTCCATTAAGAAGGCCAACAGGCTATTAACCCCTGCATCAATACCTCACAGGTTCAGCAGCGCTTACAAACCCATTTCAGCAGCGGTCATAAACACTGGCCTTATTATAGTATCTCCAGGCCAAAGCCATGTGCTCTGGTCAGCCCATAACAAAAGAGTCAGCATTAACCCGAGCTGGGAAAAGGTCAGAGATGCATCAGAAAGGATGTTGTGATGAAAGCGTAAACTAATGAACTGTTGCTGCATTTTTATATTTCAGAGTTCAATTCTCCCGTTGAGGAAGAACAAATCCTTCTCTGTCATTTAAGAATAAAAAGTGGTGGATTTGTGCATCTTAATGGATGATAAAGTGCAGCAACTGAATCACAGCGTGCCACATCAGTTCATCCCAATCACACTCTCGTGTCCCTCTGAGGAGAGTTTTATTCATAAGCTCAAAGCTTAATCAACAATATGCACGGAAGTGTTGAGAAGAATAAAAACTGATTTGCTGACTTTACTTGTGCATTTGTCTCACAGCGTGAACACAATGGAACTGCAAATGGAATTTTTAATTCACTGGGTAACAAAGTGATACCAAAATAAAATAGATTTCAATGCTATTATTTATAAAGCTAGAGGGATCTTACGGTAATCAGGCTTAAACCAACTATTTAAATGAGCTCGTCTGTAAGAGTGATCAAGGATAGGCCTTTTTAAAAAAGATGAGAATATCATGCACGAGGAGGAAGAGGAGCTTCCTGCTGAGAAGAACTATCAGATCATTCAAGTCCCATGTTGGAATATGAAAAATGTGTTATGAATAAGTACAGAGGAGCTTTCATGGATGTCTACACACACGCAAACACATCTAAATGTTATTAATGATCTCACCCTGGGGTGGACACAGAAACAGCGACTCAGGATGTAAGAAATTAATAAAAGCCTCTCGTAATAAATGTCAGAAGAAACAGTGATGTCACTTGTCTCTTCTTCCCTCCGGCAAGCTCACAGTGTTTACCTAACACCTTCAGGTGCGTCGCTAGGCAACCGCACCATCCCTGTCGCTGCTCTGCCTCTGGCACTCAAGTGGGAGCTTATGTGGACTTAACTCTGAAAAAGCAGCAGAGTTGAGGAGTGGAAGGAGGATTACTGGGAAAATATATTGGCTTGGGTTGAGACACAATGGCGGGGGACGGGAGGGGTTAAGGCCTCACCTGGATCAACCATTACCACCAGACAGAAACGGTGTGAGACGATGTCAGGCCTCACTGAGTATGTTCTCACCACTGAAAGTTGTTTTGTCTCTCTCTCTCTCTCTCTCTCCTGCTTCCTCGCAGCAGAACAAACCTTTTTATTTGTATTTCCAGTGCAGCCTGTTGATGTGGAAATCTCAGACAGACTGATCAGAAGTCTTAGTGATCAGAGGGAAACATACAGTATGTGCTTCTCTAAACCAGATGTATAAAAGAGGAACCTGAGTGAGGAGAATGGTCTACTGTCACCTAGTGGCTTCCAGGTGTAATTTCAATAGAAAACACAAAACCTATGATATCATACAGATCTGTATGTTGTTCTGACACAGCTGAGAAAAATCTAATACTTGTGCAAAATGTGTAAAACAAGTTAAATCTGTGGACTTTATTCTTTTTTGGGGGGGGGCTTTGCTTCTTCCTTTAACTTAACTATCATTACATTATTGGTAGCTGCATTTCACATAGGATTGCATTGGATATGGGATTGTGTTGAATTGGTGATTCAACCCAATCGGTTCCTTACAGATTATTACAAAGTAATAATATTTACACAAATCATGTCACACTGGTCACAGACTCTTTCAGCTGTGTGAGCCAGTTGAGGACCAGATTGGTCTTTAGATGTATCGTCTCTGCCTTTTTCTCTATCCAGTGCACAGTGACATCAAGGAATTCCCTCATCCTTCAATCAGACCAAATGTCCACAGTGACTGAAACAGAAATTAACAGTGGACATAGAGGGGTGAACCGCCTACGTGCTGCTTTGTTTACCCTCACTGGTGATCCACGACACTCCAACCACCATTCAAGCTACACACTAAATGATCTGGCACTCTGCCAAACACACCAGGAACATGTTTCTGTCATCTTTATGTAAGAAAACATCCTTACAGTGACCATCACTACAGTAAGTCCTATAGATCTACGGGTTGTACTGAATGTGTTTTTCCAACCCTACATTACCTGACCAACTAAGCACCACTTGATGACGTTTTTGCCGATCGCTCCCATTCAGCCGTTACAGTGAGTTTACAGTCTATGCAAAGTTACTTAGCCAATAAATGTTAGTTTTCATTTTTTGTTGACCACCTCATAATTTTTATACCAGAACAATATTATCTTTGGGATCATTTTTTGCCAACTGGTGCGCTGTTTGACTGCTCTTCTTCAAAGGGTGATCACACAATTTGATTGGATGAATGCTCTTAGATCAAAACAACGTGGATTTAATTTGACTGGATCTTGTGCCGACAACCTACAGAGAGAGAGAGAAAGAGAGAGAGAGGTCTTTAATAACGTACTTTTTAATCTTTGGATTTTGAGGAAAGTAGCAAGTGTTTTCAAGTCCAAAGGCTGAAGTCCTAGTGCAGTCACGAGTTATTGACATTAAAGTCCAAGTCGATTTGTCAAGTCTAAAGTCATTTAATTCATGGCTCAAGTCTGACTCAAGTCCAATTCATGTCACTTGAGTCCTGGTTCCTTAAAAAGAAAATGTTTGCTATACAGTCAACTTGTAAAGAAAATGTTTTATTTTTAATAACTGATTTGTCATGATTTTCTGACTTTTCTGTAGTGGACTGTAAATCAAACCGCAGACTCCAGACCAGGAACAAGAGGTGATAGTTCAAAAGGAGAGTTTAATATCGCTCCTTGTACACAGATGAATACAGTCACAGTTCACAATGATAAAAGAATTCTGCTTTTGCAGGTCCAGCAGGAGCGGGTCAGCAGCTGCTGACAGGAACAGTCAGGTGGTTGTGATGAATTTCAGGAGTCCAAGGGGAGGTAAGCAGGTGCCAGTCAGCTGAGGCTGGCGTGTGAGTGTCGGTGGAGGGCGGAAAGACAGGCTCAAAGAGTGGCAGGTGGATCCTGGGAGCTGGAGGAGCGGAGCGGAGGCAGGCCAGAGGAGACCGGTACGGAAACCGTCACCTGGGAGATCCTGGACGGAGGTGGTATTGAAACCACTGAGGAGTTCTGGAATGGAGGAGAAAACAGCGTGGGAGCCATCAGGAGAAGAGGCTGGACCAGGGAGACTACGATGTGGGAACCGTGGACGGAGGAAGGTCCAGCTGAGGAGATCCACAAATCAGAGCGAAACAATCTGGTGCCTGCTCTCTGCAACTGCTTCTGTCTTAAGCCCGAAGGCTGACGATGGAACTGGATCCACCTGCTGATAATAGCTGCCACGCCCCTGAAACACAGGTGAGAACACTCACACGCACACAACAGAATGACACCTGACATGATTTGGTATTTTTGTAAAGTGCCTTGAAATTACATTGTAATAAACTGGCACTTTATGAATAAAAATTAATTGAATTGATTGTTTAGAGTTGGTACTTTAGGTTGTTTATGAGTTAAACATTATCAGTTCTGTCTATTTCCTGTATTATTTAATGTGAGTGGTAATGGATTAAAATACTTAAATAAAATGAACTGAATTTTGAATTTTGACTGTATTTAGGATCCATTTGCATCTGTTATTAAAGTGTTTTCAGTATGACAGAGTCATTACCTGAACAGCAGTGTTCAAGTGAGTCAGGAACACTTGTGCTAAACATTTATAATCTCAACCCTTTCAATGGTGGATTCATAAAACAGAGATTAAGGTAAAAATGTGAGATTAGAGGAAGTTTTCTTCTCTGATTTTCTTTGTGCTGATTTCAGTTTTGTGTAAAACTATAAAATAGTAAGTAACAGTATTTTGTAAATAAAGTGCTGGTTATCAGGAGAAGGCACTCTCATTAGAGAACATACTGAAATATACAGTTGACCCCGGTGTGACAGTGGATGAGGTTTTTCCACAATTTGCAGCCAAAAAAAAATCAGTTTTGTCATTTACACTGATGCTAGTTGGGAATTAAATAATTTCTGTTTGCAGAGAAAAACTATGGATTTGGCATCGTAACTCAGAGACAGCTGTCTGCTGAATGTCTACTTACGTTCTTGCAGATAAAAAGAATCATAATAAATACAACATTCCTTCCTCATTAAATGTGGTTTGCATTTCAGAGCTTCTGTTGGCTGAATCCTAGGGACTATGGAGACTGCTCAGGTAGGACCGAAACTGTGACTTTTGGTGAAAACTGTAGTATCAGATGATGTTCGTGTTACCCTCTACAGGAGATCCTTACTGTCCACAGCTAGAACCCTCTACAGGAGATCCTTACTGTCCACAGCTAGAACCCTCTACAGGAGATCCTTACTGTCCACAGCTAGAACCCTCTACAGGAGATCCTTACTGTCCACAGCTAGAACCCTCTACAGGAGATCCTTACTGTCCACAGCTAGAACCCTCTACAGGAGATCCTTACTGTCCACAGCTAGAACCCTCTACAGGACATCCTTCCTGTCCACAGCTAGAACCCTCTACAGGAGATCCTTACTGTCCACAGCTACAGACCGCTACAGGAGATCCTTCCTGTCCACAGCTAGAACCCTCTACAGGAGATCCTTACTGTCCACAGCTAGAACCCTCTACAGGAGATCCTTACTGTCCACAGCTAGAACCCTCTACAGGAGATCCTTCCCGTCCACTGCTAGAACCCTCTACAGGAGATCCTTACTGTCCACAGCTAGAACCCTCTACAGGAGATCCTTACTGTCCACAGCTAGAACTCTCTACAGGACATCCTTCCTGTCCACAGCTAGAACCCTCTACAGGAGATCCTTCCTGTCCACAGCTAGAACCATCTACAGGAGATCCTTCCTGTCCACAGCTAGAACCCTCTACAGGACATCCTTCCTGTCCACAGCTAGAACTCATGGCTCCCTGAAAAAGAACTGAGCTACAACAACACTTGAATTTCCCTTCGGGGATTTTTGATTTGATTTGATTGATTGATTGATTGATTGATTGATTGATTGATTGATTGATTGATTGATTGATTGATTGATTGATTGATTGATTGATTGATTGATTGATTGATTGATTGATTGATTGATTGATTGATTGATTGATATTGACACAGATAGATTGAAAGGTCTGTTAATCAGTGTTTCCTAATGTTTCTTAGATATAAAATGTTTAATATTACAGGTTAATACTTCAGAAATAACCACAAAGTCATGAAATATGTGTGAAATAGCCTCTTTAAATGTGAAGAAAAATGACCTAAATATTTTAAACCTCGTCAGATTCAACTTATTCACCAAAACTAAAGATGGACTGACCTTTGAGAGGCTTGTTTGAATGCCAATCTGGGGGTGTCTAGTTTTCAGGTAATAGCAGATAATTTGTAAAAGCTGTGTTCACCTCTTTTTTCCAGTCAAATGAAAAGTGGCTGAAATCGTTTTCATGACATTTTAAGAAATGATTTTACTTGTCCTTTTATTAACAGAGATCGTGCAATACTGCAAAATGCAGCAATTTATAAAAGAGAATAATAAGAATAAAAGTGTTATCTGGATATTTAAATGTGTTTTATTCCTTCTCTTATAAGTTCAATTTTGTTTCAATTATTTATTGCAAATGGTGTAATTACATTTAAAGAAGCTACATAATTTGCAATTAGAAATGCATTTAAGTACTGAAAAATATTCTGTTTATGTAAATGTAGGTTAAGATGTTTAATTCAAACAATTTTAGAGTGTAAATATATTTTGTTAAGTGAACATTTTTAGGACAGTTTTTTTTTTATAAACAGAAATTAAACAAATTAGTTTCACAATGTTTAAAAACTATGGTGATTTAAAGAAACAGGTTTACATGCAAGTTTCAAACATTTGAAGCTGTAATATAACAGATAATGTTGTTATTAAAGTTGATGTAAGAAGTTAAGAAATCCAAAAGAAAATATTGTTTTTCATGAAAAACTTTTAAACTAATTTAAAGGTTCCGTATCCAGGATACGATATCCTGCTATTGTATAGCTTTCAATAAGGAAACAGCAGCACAACATGGTTAAAAGCTCCAAAAAGATGATTTTGCGTGATATAGGACCTTTAATGTTGATGATGTTTTCATGGTCAGGAATCAAATAATAATGCAAGAGCTGTGCTATTTTGGAAAGAAAGATCTTTGATGTTGTTCTTGGGGTCTGTTGGAGCTCCTCTCTCAGTTTGGGGGTCACAGCACACTGGGGACCCCTGGTACCACTGAGGCCTCGCTTTCCACAACTTCTCGATTTTTTTCTTACAGCCCTTGATGTTTCTCAAGCTTCTCGCGTCACCATCACTTTTTCTGTTTGTGGATCACCAATGTGTCTGTCCGGTTTGTTAGCCGTCACCAGTTTGTCTATCTGGATCTGGAAGTTCCACAGTACCTTGGTCCTGTTGTTCCCGACCAAACTTTGTGGAACCTTCCACATTGACTGTAGGATCTTCAGCCTGTACTCAGCACTCATGTTCCTCTACACTGTTCCACCCACTTGGTTCTGTGCCCTTACATCCGGCTCTTTAGTCCTGGACTGTCTCTGGGTCATTGCTGCTCAGTCTGCGTCTCGGGTCCAGTCTGGTGGGGTAGAACCTGATCTCTGTGCTGTCCTTCAGTCCAGCTTTTCTCGTTGCTGGTTTGACTCCTCCTCAGTCTGTTGGTGGTATTTATCATGGAGGATCTATGTGAAGGTAGTAACTGATGCAGGATCAAAATAAGTTATTGAACATTTTATATAAAGGTGTTGCATTTTATTGACTGCTGTAGTGCACAAAGAACGACATGTTTAAATTAAAATGATCGTGTAGGTTATGACTGAGCGGTTCATGTGTTTTGGATTCATCTCTGTCCACTGTACAACAACCAGACCATTTATTAATCTGATGGGACGACTTTTTACAATATTTAAATGTATTGCTGCACCTGACACCCCCCACCCCGCAGGCCCCGTATGTTCTCTTTTGGACAGCGTTGATACACAAGCTGCTTCCAATCAGTGTACCATCAGGCTACCATCCCAGTGGAAGAACAAGCTCATCATCTGCAGCCAACGGTTTATGGTGGATGTTAGCAGCTGATTTGACAGCTGCTGCCAGCGCACTGTGCACGAGCAGATAATGGGGATAAATTTTAAACAAGACAAAAGGCTGATGGCAGTCTGCAGGCATGAGTTCTGCTCAGCTTCAGACCCAGAGGAGCAGAGCGGACTACGTGGTTCTTCCAGGTTTCAGAGTGTCTGGAACTCGGCCTTATCCTCACAGCTGCCTATCACACACGTACAGCTGGCGCCCCCTAGTGTTACAAACCAAAACAATCAAAACCATTTCTGTAAAATCATCTTTTATTCAAACTTTTCAATAGAGAAAATGTGATTTTTTTTTTATTAATGCATCATTTATAAATTTTTCATTCTATACAAAACCGTGTGTAAAACTTTAGGTGAAACATTTACAAATATACAAGAAGAAACTCCAGTTTCCCAAGTCACTTCTACTAAAAACAACCTAAAGGGCCGTCCGGTAGCACACAGGTATCAAATCATGTACAGAAATGATTGGAGGACGTCGTCAAACACCGTTAGAAAAGTGAAAATATGTGCGCACTGGAAGCTACAAAAATAGTTTTATTTAGATCTATGTTTGGTATAGCAACACAGGTTAGAAGCCTTAAAAACATCTATGATTTTTAGAAATCAAAACATTTAAAAACATTTTCAAGAAAATAATTTGACAGATTAAAAAAAAAAAACTATCTGCACCCGCTGAAATGAAAACTTTAAACATCCTACGCTGATAAAATGCACATTTCTGTTTCGATGTAAGCGACATGACGGAGTTGTCACATAATAAATAAATAACTAAACATTAGTTAAAGGTTGAATCTAGTAAATAAATATTGTCAAAATTTTCCAATGAAGTGATGCAGATGAGAGAGAGAGAGAGAGAGAAAGAGAGAGAGAGAGAGGGATACGGCAGGGTTAATTGTGTCAGGGTGGCTTTATGGCTTATTCATAGAAGGCAACTCAGTAGGTCACACAGTTTGGAGTTCAAACTAACTCAGCTGACTGGAAACAAATCAAATAATTCATTAAATCATTATTTTCCAACATTAATTTGTGATTTTTTTTTTTTTTTTGCTTTAAAGCCAAAGTTGTAATCAAATATTCAGACGGTAAATCATATATGGTACAGTACATAATTCTGCATTATGCCATTTGTTTGCACACACACACACACACACACACACAAAATCTTTGCTGAAAAATATCAGATCTATTCTGCACCATCTTGAAGAGGTTAAATAAAGGGGCGTTTAGCTCTGAAAGAAATCAGGTGTAGTCAGAAGAGGGAGGTAGAGAGGCCTTCCAATATGGCTGCTATTACAGTTCTTATCAATCCCATGTTCTCCTCTTCCTCCTTACATTCTCTGTGGTGGGAGTGATTGGTCTCTCCACACACATCATCCCCCTCCATGTATTTTCCTCTCTTGTCCTCCTCTCCTTGACATCAAGCCTATTTGAGAAAGCCCTTGTAGAGGAAATGGGAGCGACTGGTAAATCGCTCGTTCTCCAAGCAGAAGAGCAGGTCCCTGAGATTGACACGTGTGATGCGGTGGCGTGTGAGTCTGGAGCCTGATGAACCAGCACCACCAGTCAGAGAGGGACCTGTTGCCAATCCCTGACAGTTAAAGAGAAAAAAGGTGTGTTGATGTTTATCTGTCGGGTAAGTGATTCAACAGGTGCAGTGGAGTGATGCTCGTGCATCATTCATACATTTCTTCAGATTTCACAGGTAAATGACTAGTTACACATCACGGAGCAACAGAGTGACTGTTTACACAGAACAGCAGATGGTAGGATGTCTTTCAGGGTGTGAGTCTGTTGCATCCAGATTCCACCCACAGAAAAAACTGTTCTATCAAGATGTGGAATACATGATGTTGAAGTAGAAACATTGACAAAGGCAAATAACTATAAAACAGTAAGAGATCAACAGCTCAGTCAGATGAATGGAACAGATGGATTACTGAAATAGAGACGTGGCTTTAGTTAAATAAAAATCAATAAGATGCAGATGTTTGATTTTGGAATTCCAAACTTTTCCAGATTTGATTTCTTTTAGATTTTCCTTTTTTGAGTCAAACATCTGAAAACATTCCGTGAATGTTTAAACCCTTTTTAGAATCCGCTGACAGCCGCCATCAGCAGAGCGCTTCGCACGACCTTGTGAGAGAAGACATTCTGGAACTTTCTCAGCACAGAACAGATGACTAATAATGAGTTTCTGTTGAAGTGCAGTGGAACGCGATCCAGTCATCGACACTCAGACTTTTATAACTAATGTAATAAAAATATGTTTGTTCTCATCATGATTTTATTATTTACTTTAACATGTAAATATCTAAGTGTTAATCTTTTAGTGTAAGAGAGTCATGAGCAAGTGTTTTGCTCCCATGATAGAAGTAGAAACGTCTCCTTTGATCTGTAGAAACTATGAAGGAGTTTCTGCTTCATGTTTATGTGTGTAGGTCTCTATTAGTTAGTCCTGCTTTAAAGATAAGACCCGACGTAATACATTCTGATCTGCTGGTGTGCTGCTCCAGGACCAAGGCCACCTTGGTGGGAAAATGTGATTTTGTGATCTGTTAAAGAGGGACGGACTTCACCAACTTCCTCTAACATATCCAATCTTTAAAGAGTCCACTTCATACAAATTTCAGGACTTTGTGGTTATTTCTTAAGTATTAACCAGTAATATGANAACATTTTATATCTAAAAAAACATCAGGAAACACTGATTAACAGACCTTTCAATCTGTCTTGATTAAAATTCCACTGCTTTGTCAGCAGCTTGTTCATATTCATTATTCGAATTTTCCTGGACTCTGATTGGCTAACAAACTATCCTATAAGAGCAAGGTATACTGTTTCCTGCCCCGCTGTGCATGGCAACGCCAGACGCCGTGTCTTCCTGTTTGCTACGTCTTATGCTAACAGCTTTTAGCCAGCAGCATGCTAGGTGTGGTTTCAACTGCGGGAGCTGATGAATACTAACAAACAAAAGGATTTGTGATGAAACAGATACAGGTCGTTAGAACTCAGGAGAACTCGGGTTTTATCACCACCTGCGTAGTTTGAGAGATAAAAACTGAAAGAGAAGTTGTTGACCTGTTTTCACCCACTATGAAGGTAAGAACACCTGTGGAGCTAAAATATTCAACAGAAACCTCAGAAACACTGTTTTTAATGGAAGGAACTCTTTAACATCTTATTCAGTGAGTGTGAAGATGCTGTAAACTGCTGTACTGTACTTACTCCTTGTGGCAAGTAAAAACTTTTAAACTTTATACTCTGATTCTGTGGTTCTTCTGCTGTCTGAGGGTTTAACTGTCTTTGGTGTCCAGAAACAATTTCCCTGACAGCTAACATGAACTGTTTCTTTATAATTTAATGCGTGTGTGTAAAAAGACGCTTCTAAAATACTGCAGTGACTCTCCGACGCACACACACAAAAAAACAGAATATTAGATATAAAAAAAAATTGTATCATAATAATATCATAAAAAAATAAAACATCCCACATGTTGTTCCATGTTGTGCTCACAGAAACAGATGGACAAACAAACACCAAATACGAAGCGCTGGCCCAAACAGAAAACACCTGGTGATGGTCACTACAGCTGGAGAGGCAAAAAATGAACAAAAAATGGCTTCCGATCTTCAGTGTTACCTCAGCTGAAGCAGATGAAGATGCAGAGTCTAGAATCCTCCTCTTCCTGGGGCCGATGGCGGCCAGAGCCGTCAGGTTAGCCTCCCTCTGCCTCATCTGAGCCAACTCCTGCTGTTGCATCTGAACGTGTGCACACACACACACACACACACACACACACACACCAACGTGTCAACCAGACATACATTATTAAATAGAGATGTTCATGCTCCATCTCCTCCATCTTTCTTTTTACCTCTTTAGCTTTTTGTTTAAGGCGCAGCTGCTCCGGATCCTCCTGACGGGCTCGAGACTAAAAAGTCAAAAGAAAAAGTTGATTTTTAGGAATTTGCTTGGGATGAAATTTTAATCACAGTAAAAACTTCACAAACAGCAAATTTATGTTCATTTTCTTCAAAGATTTGATGTATTATAATGTATTAAAATCCACTTGGTCCTCATTATTTTTTTTAACCCTCTGGGGACCAAGGGTTTTTGGAGAAATAAACCTCGCCTGACTTTTTTTTGTTTAAATGCTACTAAAACACCACCTTTCAATGCCCCATAATGTCCTATACCTTGTTTTTTTTATTTTGAATTGCAATATCATAAACTGCTGTGTAAATGAGGCTCCTTTGCTTGAAATAAAGAGTATTAGAATAAAAAATACAAAAAAAAATTAGGCAAAAATTAGAATATCACACTTTACTTTTACTTTTTATTTTACTGACAACCGCGCGTCATGCGCAAAAGACAAAGGCTCTGATTGGAACACCAACTTTGACAAGACACTGTATCCCTTGTGAATGGGCTAGAGCGATGCCGGAACTACCGTCTGAAAGCTTGGATTCTCCCGATTTAGAGTGGGAAAACAGTAAGTTTCTATCTTTTATGGTTCAGAAGCTATGTTCGATTAAACACAACAAGGTCCCTGGCATCGTCGACGATGACAGCGTCCCCGTAGCGTTAAATAAGGCAACATGTGATACTTTGTGCTCATTTTTACATATTTAGCCAAAAACTGAACTAAAAAGCAGAAGCTGCATGTAAAGCTGCTTTACTGCTTTTATTAGATTCAGAAAATGCAAGAAGAGGCAAAATGATGAAAATCAAATGAGCTTAAGTAGTTTATAATCATCAAATATCCAGAACTCAGTAAAAGCAGAAGTTTTGCGTTAAAAACTGATCAGTTGTGTAACTTCTGCACACAGAGCAGAAGTTTACTAACAAATAGTTTTACACCAAAAAGATTGTTCACAAGTCTCGTGAAATTATTCATGAAAGTTGGTAAAGTTCCAACAAAATCAACCTTAGAACGTTTTTTAAAAACTCCCGACCCTGCAGGTCTGAGTTAGCAGGTTAAATGTTTGAGTTCATGACAATCAGAGAAAGACTGTACACAGAAAATTCTACAGGGTTGATTTAACTCTACTGGAGTTAAATTCAACACTTTCAAAGTGTCTATATGAGTCCACACCACAAAGTGTTAAAACAACACTTTAAAAGTGTTGTTTTAACACTGAGATGGAGTTTCTTTTAACTCTGTCTGTAGTTAAAATTTAACACTTATAAACTCTGATCAGTGTTGATTTTTTAACACTTGACCATAGAGTTAAAAGTTAAGTGTTGCCTGTTTAACTCCAGGTAGAGTTAAGTAATACTATTGAAACAGACAACGTCGTCTTTGATCTTCTACATATCAGACTGTCTGATACACGCTGTGGTAAAAACATGGGCAGTCCTCTACTACAGATGAGAGAAGCAGCACAAAGTCCGAGCTCAATTTATAGTAATGTACAATAGGCAGCTTGGATTAGGTTGCTTCAGTCAGATTTGAGTCACGGTTGCTGAAAGATTTAAAAGACAGACTGATTTTAGTGATGTAGAAAGTGTAAAATATTGAATAAAACATTGTGCTGCATGACTGGCTTTATTTTCACTCTTACATGGAGCTTTATGAAGCACAAATTTACAAGTAAATTGTAGATATAGTCACCAAGTGCATTTTGGGTAAAACTCAGAGCCGGTCATTGTCTCCGCCCCTCGCCAGGCTCTGATAAGCAACTCTGTTCAGAGTTAATTTTAAATTCAGCACTTGACAGAGTTGCTTAAATATAACTCCCCAAATTAACACCGACTCCTTTGAGGGATTTACTCTCACGGAGTTAAATAGACTAAAAAGGTGTTAAATTAACACTGTAACTCTAACATAGCCTGACCAATCAGATCCTCCTGCATTATGTTCAAATGCAGAAGGGTCTGACACCGGAGCCGCACCCGATTATTTCCACGTCAAATTTTATGACGGACCAATTACATATCACCTTTGTTGTGCGTCATCCTGAAAACACGGAACTAGCGTTTTCCACCTAGAGCACAACATTCAACATGGTGGACTAGGCTGTGGATGAATTGTTTAATTCTGTGTTAGCACAGTGTTTGCTTGGGGCGGTCAAATACGTGAACCGAATGTGCAATGACACCTCGTATTCACAAGTTTTTGACACAAAAGCGACAACTGTCATTAATATTTGTCTTTTCTCCTCCATTAAACACAGCTCTGTAGCTACCATTACTGCTCTGTAGCTACCATTACAGCTCTGTAGCTACCATTACTGCTCTGTAGCTACCGTTACGGCTCTGTAGCTACCGTTACTGCTCTGTAGCTACCGTTACTGCTCTGTAGCTACCGTTACTGCTCTGTAGCTACCGTTACGGCTCTGTAGCTACAGTTACTGCTCTGTAGCTACCGTTACTGCTCTGTAGCTACCGTTACGGCTCTGTAGCTACCATTACTGCTCTGTAGCTACCATTACTGCTCTGTAGCTACCATTACTGCTCTGCAGCTACCGTTACGGCGCTGTAGCTACTGTTACGGCTCTGTAGCTACCATTACTGCTCTGTAGCTACCATTACTGCTCTGCAGCTACCGTTACGGCGCTGTAGCTACCGTTACGGCTCTGTAGCTACCGTTACTGCTCTGTAGCTACCGTTACGGCTCTGTAGCTACCATTACTGCTCTGTAGCTACCATTACTGCTCTGTAGCTACCATTACGGCGCTGTAGCTACCGTTACGGCTCTGTAGCTACCATTACTGCTCTGTAGCTACCATTACGGCTCTGTAGCTACCATTACTGCTCTGTAGCTACCATTACTGCTCTGTAGCTACCGTTACGGCGCTGTAGCTACCGTTACGGCTCTGTAGCTACCATTACTGCTCTGTAGCTACCATTACGGCTCTGTAGCTACCATTACTGCTCTGTAGCTACCGTTACTGCTCTGTAGCTACCGTTACGGCTCTGTAGCTACCGTTACTGCTCTGTAGCTACCGTTACGGCTCTGTAGCTACCATTACTGCTCTGTAGCTACCATTACGGCTCTGTAGCTACCATTACTGCTCTGTAGCTACCGTTACGGCTCTGTAGCTACCGTTACGGCGCTGTAGCTACCGTTACGGCTCTGTAGCTACCGTTACTGCTCTGTAGCTACCGTTACGGCTCTGTAGCTACCATTACTGCTCTGTAGCTACCATTACGGCTCTGTAGCTACCATTACTGCTCTGTAGCTACCATTACTGCTCTGTAGCTACCGTTACGGCGCTGTAGCTACCGTTACGGCTCTGTAGCT
>SSNP01000029.1:921695-951695 GCA_006937955.1 Pachypanchax playfairii
GATCGAGGGAGATTATCAGTGGTCTTGTATGTCTTCCATTTTCTAATAATTGCTCCCACAGTTAATTTCTTCACACCAAGCTGCTTACCTATTGTAGATTCAGTCTTCCCAGCCTGGTGAAGGTCTACAATTTTGTTTCTGGTGTCCTTTGACAGCTCTTTGGTCTTGGCCATAGTGGAGTTTGGAGCGTGACTGTTTGAGGTTGTGGACAGGTGTCTTTTATACTGATAACGAGTTCACACAGGTGCCATTAATACAGGTAACGAGTGGAGGACCGAGGAGCCTCTTAAAGAAGTTACAGGTCTGTGAAAGCCAGAAATCTTACTTGTTTGTAGGTGACCAAATACTTATTTTCCACCATAATTTGCAAATAAATTCTTTAAAAATCAGACAATGTGATTTTCTGGATTTTTTTTCCTCATTTTGTCTCTCATAGTTGAGGTATACCTATGATGAAAATTACAGGCCTCTCTGATCTTTTTAAGTGGGAGAACTTACACAATTGGTGGCTGACTAAATACTTTTTTGCCCCACTGTATGTTGCGTCACTTCCGGGTTTCTGTGATTGGTTCTCTCCCAACTGGCTAAGCCCGCCTTGGAAATTGAGAGACAGCGGTTCAGCTCCAGGCCCTCATGTCTTTGTAAAGTATTCTGTCAAAGACTTGGGCCTTGTTGATCAGGTAAACTTTAACACACAACACCAACACTGGAAATTTAACACTTTTGAATTTGTTGTATACAAGTCTGACTTGTCTGGAGGACTTGTGATGATCTCTTCTCTCTAAAAGCAACTTGAACCACAAACATCTCAAATTATGTCTGACAGATCAAACCAAACAGAGACGTTTATCCCTAATATAAACACCTTATACTAGCCGTGAGCACGGAGGTGGCAGGTGGGTGATTTGGGCTGGAGCTACAGGATTTGGACACCCTGCTGTTATTCAATTCACCTCTTGTATAACAAAGTGTTCTGGAATCAGCTGTGAGGTCATCTGTCTGAGGTCATGAAGTCACGCTAACGAACAGTGATCCCAAACGGATCTATGTTCTGCAAACAGCTGCACAGCTTAAACATATGAATCATTTTTTACTTCTATTCACAAGGTTCGATCTGGACTATGTGGTTATATGAATCATAAGATGGTTTGTATCCCTGCAGGCTGAAACATTCTGATGTCCAACAGTACCGATCAGTTTAAATAAATGAAACTCTGTTTGAAGACAGATGTAGTTATTGTTTACATTAAACACAAAAAGAAAATAGATGGTAGAACAGAACAACAAAGACACATAATGCCGTTACTTGAGTTTTTGTATGAAAAACACTGATCAGACGTGTTTTTGTACCTTAGCTGCCTTCAGGAGAATTTCTCTTTCCTGCTCTTCCTTTCGCTGCTTTTCCAGCTGCTCCAGCTGCTCGAAGAACTTCAGCTGAGCACGAACGTCGCTGCTCTGCTCATAGTTCCCATCCTCCTGTCCACAAAAAGATTTACAACAAGTTTAAGTTGTGACTGTCCTCTCTTATAAACAAGAAGTCTGTTTATATAAAATTTAATTGTTTTGAAAAATAAAAGCCTCTTATCGACGAACCTTGAAGTTGATATTTTTCTGTTGAGCTACTTGGGAAACTTTTTCCAGCAGGTTTTGAAGCCTCTGTTGGGTAACGTGAGAGACGAAGTTCACCACCTCCGCACCCAGCTCCGTTACTCCATGTTTCCTGCCTGGAGTAGAGAGGAGCAACATATCAGTACAGGGAGAGATGGATCCATGCAAATGTGCTGAAACACTGATGAACAGTGTCTCACCGATCTCCAGCATCCTCTTCTGCAGCGCGGCGCAGGAGAGAAAAGCCTCGTCCTTACAGGAATGTGTCACCGCGCCGACCAGCCCAGAGTTGGTCGCGAGGATGTTCGCGTTTTCCTCTGACAGGTTTACTCCGGCCATGGAGGCCACATCGTTAATGTCATCATCATCCCTGTCGGTAAGAAACCCTTTCATTAGACTGATGTTTAAAGATGATACACAAGATAATTGAAAAAACATGGACTTCTTGAACTTTTCCAGAGAGGTTTCTTTATAAAAACTAATTCATGTGACTGTTTAGCTTACTTGAACGTGCCTCCCGCCTCTTTCAGCTTGTTTTTTTGAGCCGGCGTCAGGGCCGCAGCAGAGATTTGTTTAGAAACAAGAGACACTTCAGACCTCAATGGAACTGACAGAGAAAAGAAAAGCGAGTGACTTCCTCAGTTCACACAGAAACACAGAGAGATGGAGGTGTTTGAATGCCATCTCACCTGGCTGCAGCTGCACATGTTGCTGTCCCACCAGGATGCGACCTGGGGCCGGACTCCGCAGAGTCATCATGGGGGTTGACGGTACCTGAGGTCTAAAAATTGTTCTTGGCTGCTGAGGATGGACAATCTGAGAAGACAAGTTTCACATCCAGTCATTTTAAAACTGCACCCAGTCCCTTAAATCCAAACTGTTTCCTTCACAATAAACTCACTTCCTGTCAGGCCTGTTCAGCTCTGCTACAACCAAAATAAATTAAATCTAACTGTCCAACTGACGTGTAAATAATGATAAATAACTGTGATGTCCATGTTGATCAAACCCTTTATCTAATACTTTTAGAAAAACAGTAAGTGGAACCAAGTGCTTCATATGTGATTTGCAGGAAATGCGTCTGTTCTTCATGAGGATTAAATTCACGACTGATCACGTGTGTAAACTGAGCTGAACTGCTGCAGAATGGAAGTTTAGCAGATAGAGTTACCAGTGATGTCGACTGTTGGTTGTTAATGGTTGGCGGGATCTGGGGTCTGCAGATGGGAGCAGTGAGGCGAGGGGCAGGGCTGGTCAGAACCACAGTGGTGGATGTGGGTGAGGAAGAGGAGGCTGGACCTGAAGCTGTCTGAGGAAGCTGACTCTGCTGGATGAAAGCTGCTGCATCAGGTGTGAGCTGCCTTAAAGCAGGGAGGCTTCTCTATAATGTTGAGACAGGAACAAAACATATCAGTTCAAATGGAACAACCACTCGGAGAACACGGAACCTTATATTGTACAGCTCTTTGATTAAAAAGACATAAAAAGCTGAAGACAGGTTATTCCCACCTTTAGAAAAGGCACGAGGTACGGCTGGGGTGAAGATTTCAACTCTTTGTACAATCTGCTGGTGAATTCTTCTGTTTCCAGTTTGGCCTCCTGTAAAAACAAGGAGCAGGTTTTAGAAAAGATTTGAAAACATCCGCCTGATATCAGCGAGTCTCACTCACCAGCAGGTCCTTAACCAGCTCTCTCACAGTGGCGGCGGTCTCTGTGGACCGTTTCCCACTGCACGCCAACTTGATCAGTGTGGACAAGAAGTTTTTACATTTGTTCACATTCTCCATCGTCTCCTGTCAGAGTTTTACAAAAGCAGAGTCAAACAATGTCGAATTTAACTGTGTGACATTTGTTAATGAAAAAAACAATACAACACAGCAACAAACAGAGACTCGACACTGAGCTGTTGTCTGATTAGTTTGTCCAATTCTTAGTTCTTTTATTCATATTTGGCATTAAATAGGTTTTGCTTTACAAAAATGATTAACAGACAGGCATATCTGTGGGCAGCAGTCTTGTGTAACACACCCTTGTGTTCATCAACCAACACTTCCTGTGACAATGGTGTCTTTCAAAGCAGGAGTGCGTTTTTGGCAGGACACCAACTTACCCCAAAGGAAGCTGACATAAAGCTGACATAGATTAGTCCCAACTAATCCGAAAAAAATGTGTTTTTAGAATCTGTGATGGTGTTTAAAAAGGTTTCAGTCCTTCTGCTTCACCCACTATCATACACTCCTGCCCAGATTCCTTCAATTCCCGATGCTGTTTAGTTTTTATTTTCTAAAACACGTTAGATCTCAATCCATATCCTGCTTCAGTCATATGACAAAGGCCATCGGATATCCGTGTTTCTAAAGATCTGCATCAGACATAGAAAAACCTGGATCAGATTCCATCTGATCCCTTGAAGTAAGAGCAACTCACTTTGTTCACTGTTACCGAGGTAACGGTGGTCCCAGCAGTCTGGCCGAGCGTTCGAGGGGTGACTCCTGGTACGGCGGCCCCAACTGAGCCCTGGGCAAATAAAAAAATCCCTTGTGTAAAAAATAAAATGGTTACATTTCTACTTTACAAACATAAATAAACAAAAGAGCATCCGTGTGTTTACTACAGACATATTAAAGACCCACTCTGATGTAACAGAACCGGGTTTTTATTTATTTGGCAAATACTAGAAAACCAGAAATAAAGAAACTGCTTTTAAATCAGCAGATGTTACAGATGAAAACCAACCAGTGGTTTATTTTCCTACAAAGAGAAGTCCAGGTCATGTCATCATGTCTGTAGAGCCCGGCTTTAGTGCTGTGATTAGAGGGTGTGTGTATATTCACTTTTTAGAGTCGCCAGACTATGTTTTTATTATTTTGCTGTATTTTGCTCTTAATATAAAACAGGAATTTTCACTCATGTACTTACAGAATAATGGGACCTTTGAACCCTGTGAAATCCAATTTATAACTTATTTCCTCTATTTGTTTATTTTTGTTCTATAGAATTTATTTTTTTAACTTTAAACATTAATTCTGAAAAACTATGTTATTTCTGGTTTGGTTAATCAAATATAAAAAATCAATTCTATTGCAGTATTCAGAGTCCTATAATGTTAAATTCCATCTGTGAAAGAAATGAACCAAACATTCAAGACTGTCGACTCTCTGATAGCAAATTATTCATGTTCGAAAACAGCAACAACATGAGTGAGAAAGTCTGATGTCAACAGACCGCCAGGACGGGTCTGTGAACAGCAGTGGTCGTGCTGAGTGGCGCCGGGGCCGGACAACCCTGTCGGATGATGGTGCCCGGAGACACTTGTCTGCTGATGATCGTGTTACCAGGAGCCTGAAAATGTAGCACGAAAAAAAGGCTGTAAAATTATCAAACAAAAAAATCTTATAAATAAATTTAAAAAATCAAATAGTGAATGAATAGTCAAATAATTGTAGGATATAACGACAGGAAGTATCCCTCACCTGTCCAGTGGACACATTTGTTGGTGCAGATGGTCGAGGTGTGATGGCTCCCTGGGCCTGTGCTTGCATCTGAGCAAGAGCCTGTTGAGGAATCATCAACAGCTGTCCACTCTCACTGCGTACAAGCACCATCCCTGATGGACGCCCGAATGAAAAGCACAATCAGAACCATCATAATGACAGAAGACAGCTTGGAAAAATACATATTACCATATTTATTTAAAGACATGTGTTATGGCATTAAGAGTAAGTCTGTCTGCATTAGACAACCATTAGATTGTGGATGTTTTACTCATGTATGTAAAGATAAAACTGAAAACAATCTGTCCCAGCAGAACAACCTGCTTTCACTCACCTGGAGGTAGCTGGATGTTGTGCACACCAGGCTGTCCTGGCGAGGTCTGCGGGGGTCTTGGAGTCAGCATCTGAGGCGTCAATCCTCCTGCTGCTGCCATCACCGGGGTCCGAGGAGCAGTGATTATACCAGGCGTGCCTGTGGGCTGCTGCACCGACTGTATTATGGTTGTGGGAGGCTCTGCCTTAATGATGTGCAAACCTGCGCTGGCAGATGCAGAACTGCAAGGCTGGCCATTGTTTACTAATGGAGTCTGAGCACCAGCACCTGTCTGATTGGTTGGACTGGCAGCCACAGCTGGGCTGGCAGTATTGTTCCCATTCAAAGTTGCACCTGACCCGGCTGTTTGCATAGGCGGCCTGACGAGTGTTACAGTGGGTCCTGTTGTCTGGCTCACAAGCTGAACACTTTCTGAGTTCATGAGTGGAGTCTGAATCACACTGGTGGACGAGGGGGGCTGCAGCCCTTTTGACAGCACTGTGCCACTGCTGACAGCCGTGGCTGTTATCACGGTGCTGCTGTTGTTACCGACACCACTCATCACTGTCGTTCCCTCGAGTTGGGCTGCGCTTCCTGGATTGTGAGAGTTCATAGTTTGGCTCCCATTAAAAGTCTGTACTGAGTATGAGCCCACTTTTCCTGCGTGATTAGGGAGAAAAGTTACACCGTCATTGACGAGTGTTTTGCCCGGGTCGTGTCCGGTTTTACAGTCGGTGCTGGCTTTCGATGCGTCCATAGCTGAACCATAGGGAGCCCGTTAAGTGGAGACCACCCCCCCACCCTCCCCCCTGCAGTTCAACTAGTTGTAACAGGGAACACACTCTCGAGCTTGAATGTGATGGGGCAAGACTATGGCACATCTACAGACTCTTTCTGTCAGCTCCGGCGTTTGCTTTTCGTGTGTACTCGGAGGAATAAAAAAAAGAAAACAACATTAGTAGTTACAGCGTACCTGCTTTAGCAATCGTCTTGACCAAGTCCCAGCTGGACATTAGCTCGCGCTACCCCTTGTCCCGGAACTATAACCATGTAATTACTTTCTACCTCGTGCCTACCCCAATGGTTGTTGTGACACAAGAACGACAGTTGTGACTCTACAGACCGTGAAGGATGACAAACTACCGCTTTATTCAGCCCTGTCTGTGAGAGGAGCTCATCCAGCGGGCCGGAGCCAACCGCCATCTTCACACTCCTGCGAGCTTCTGAAAAGTGAAGCGCTTACTTACTGACATGCGCGTGCGCAAAGCAGCAAAACGTCCCCGACCGGGGATTTCTACGAGCTCTGATTGGCTGTTCGTTTTGGTAAAAGGCGGTACCAATGGCTTCAGCTGTCATTCCTGGGACTGAACAAGACGGTACAACGTCGCATCGGGGCGATTATGTTTTCATCAAATCTTTCATCAGCGACAGGCTGTTTTCTCTAGAACACTAACGATTCAGTTTAATATTTCAACCTTGTGACTTTTGGTGTAATAATAATGTGGTTTGCTGCAAGTTCACAATCTAAATTTAAAGTTTTTAGCGCAGTCGATAAAGTGGCCAAGATGGCTGCAGTGAAGCGAGGTTACTGTTGAGAAGAGAGACGCTCAGTGAAGCCCCGCCCCCAGAAAAATGAACCGCTCTGTCAGTCTGATTTAATGTGGTCACACAACTGCGCGCGTTTAAAGTTCAACAAGAACATTCTTTCCTCCTACTTTCGTTTCTCTTTCAAAACCTTTACATATCCAAGGTAAATTTAGGCTGACGAAAGGACGAATTTAACCCCAATTTAGTGTACCGATTTGATTTTTGATTTTAAAATGTCTCCTTGCAAAGAATCGCAAATATACCTAAATACGAAAGAACTACAAAAATACAGAGGTGACAACGTGGTGCTTGAAACGGCTCTGAAAAAGAACTGTTGCTTGTCTGTTTTACTTTAAAAATGAAAAATAATTTCAAAACGGACATATCAACTTAGTTTCACATTTTTATCTCTTAATTTGCACGAAGTTATGTTTTATAAACCTCGTGATGGTATTTCCAGACCAGCTTATATTTGTCTGAAATGGCTGTAATAAAGAAGAGTAATCAGAAAAATATAATAATTGTCTCGTCAAGTTACCGGAGAAACAACAAGATGAAGTTTTGTACTTCTGTCGGTGTGCGCTGACTCATTAAACGAACTAACCCCAGTTTAAGCGCAGGTGATTCGGTCAGGTGCGAAGAATTGAGTGCTGTTGATCTAATAAAGCGCACAGGTGGCAGACTGATTACGCACATGGTGGTTAACCTTTGGGTCCCGAAGCCGATAGACTTGTGATTCACTTTAAGTCTAAAAGAGTTTTTGGTTATTATTAAAATGAGCGCCGGAGGAGGAACACCTTATATTGGCAGTAAAATAAGTCTGATATCAAAGGCCCAGATTCGTTATGAAGGTATCTTGTCTTCTGTAGACACGGAGAGGTCCACGGTTTCTTTAGCTAAAGGTGAGTGGGGATTCTGCTGTGTTTCTGTTTTCTGGTTTTCTTCAGTGTGCACATGCTTTAAATTACCTTCTCATTCATTAGTGAAATCCTACGGCACAGAGGAGCGGCACACAGACCGGCCAGTGCCACCCAAAGAAGAAATATACGAATATATAATTTTCAGAGGAAGTGATATTAAAGATATTACTGTCTCTGAGCCACCAAAACCACATCATGGACTGCCTCGGGACCCTGCTATCATTCAGGTGTTCTCATATTGAGTTAATTAAAAAAAAAGAAAATCCCAAATACAGCTAATTTGAACTTATATCTGTAATTTCAGTCATCCATGGGTTCCCCTGGAGCACATCACTCCCGCTGGAGTCCATACAGAGACATGATGCCCACCTTTAACCAACTTGCTGCTAGTACTCTCCTCAGCCAGCAGTACAACGCAGCACTGGGTCTAAGTACTGATAATATCAAAGACATTTTTTGACCAGCTTATATTATTGTAGCTTGAAATTCAGCTGGAGACAATCTGTGCCTTTTCACACAGTGCCAGGGCTTCATGGTCCAGCCAGAAGGGGCCCCATGGTTGAACAGGGTGTCCAGACAATGCCTCTGGCCACTTCCTCTGCACAGAAGAGAAGGACCCCCACCCAGCCTCCAAAGAGGCAGCCCACTCGTCCGTCACAGCGCTCCGTTCAGGCAGCTTCTCTGGTTGAGAAAGAAAACGTACCCACAAGTAAGTAGTCTCAAACAACTGGTGCTTATTTCCATGAAATTTAAATTTTATTCATATTCACAAACCCACAAGGTAAAAAAAGGCTCAATCAGATACAGTCTGTTTCCTTTCAGGAGATTTTAATAACAGTTCATTCTAATAGGCAATTCAATGTATTGATGGTTTTCTAATTGTGAATACAATAAACCTTTTTTATAGGTCATGCACCATCACAGCCAGCTGTTGTAAAGATTCAAGGCCAAAGTCCCGACAAGCACAACACAAGGCAAAAACAAGGTATCAGAATGTTCATCGTTGTTTTTCCTTATTGATGTGCCTTGGACAGTCTCTTGTTTTTGCTAATTTTGCCAAATTAATTGAACACCAAACTGTCTCTGATTAACCAAAGCTGTTTAAATTGTTACGAGAACCTGTTTCTCATGCCTGCAGGTCGTCGCAGGTCCAGGACCAGAAATCGAGGCCAACTTCTTGCAAAAAACTCAAAGGCAACAGCTTTGGAGTTTGAATCAGATTTTGATTTTGAGACGGCGAATGCTCAGTTTAGAGACGATCTGACGAAGGAGGCTGAAGGTGTTTCTTCTAAAGTGATCACCAGCTGAGTCGGGTTTCAAACTAGACACATTTTAAAATATGCAGTTTTGAAAATTGTTGCAGGTGAGAAGGTGAATTCTGGTGAAGACCCGGTTGAACATGCACCACAGGAGGATGGTCTCGTAGAAAAGTATTATGATAAAGAAAAATGCTTCTTTGACAACATCTCTTCAGATCTTAAACCCAGGTGATTTTTTTTTTTTTTTTTTTTTTTTTTTTTTTTTTTTTTTTTTTTTTGTGTTAAATTTTTTTTTTTTTTTTTTTTTTTTTTTTTTTTCTTTCATTGATAATGAAACTGTCAGCCTGCAGTATTGAATGTCTTTTCAACAGGACAGTGATGCCTTTTGTTTTGACGTCTGTCTCTGAAATGGTCCTGGAAGAGCATTTTTAAAAATGGGCCTTAATGATTTCTTTAATTTTGTTTCCTCTTCAATGAAAAGTTAAAATAAGGAAACATGTAACAGCTGCTATTAAATTACATTTTGCCTTCAGTAAAGACTTCAGTGTTTTGTCTGTGGGGGTTTGCAGATGGCTGCCAGCTCATTGAAACACGGGCCCAAATCTTCAAGCACGTGCTGAAATGAAGAGAAGTCATCGTGTGGTATGATCTCGGTCAGATCTATTAAACTGTCACAGTCTCCCTCCTCTTTATAATGATGGAGCTCATCAGGTGGGTACGTATCCACTTCCTGAATGGATAAAAGCCTCTGTTGATGGAAAATATTAAAACAAGGATTAAAAACTTCTTTACACGCTGAAGGATTAGTGGACATTAAGGTTTAGGATGACAAACCCTTTGAATCAGTATCATCAGCAGTTTTGTACTCTCCCAAAAATATTGTATTTCAGTGATCCCAAACTGTAAGAAAGGAAATGGGTTTTATTTATTATCTTTGATGTAAAAAAAAATTAAAAAATGCAGCTAGAGCGAAACCTCTACCTTGTAGCCCCTGGTAATTAGGTAATGCAGGTACTAAAGAAACAATGGAGACAAATTAAAATACATGGATGTTTGGAAGAGATGTGAGTTTATTTGGATGTTTTTTACCTTGCTCCAGTCATCAGTTATGTAAGGTTTCCACCAGTACATCGGATCCTTGACAATAACAAGACCATCAGCCTGATCAACATCTGGTCACATTAAGACTTTTTTTTTGTAAATATAACCTGCATTTTTTATTCCTTTTTTTTAACAGTGCTAATTCATAAGTTATTTCAAGGTAATCTACAGTCTAACTCACAACAGGCCAGATTCATAGGTTGTTCTATACAAAAGATTTTTGTAATGGCCCTCTTATAATAAACAATCAGATTCAGTAAGGTAAAAAAAATGCTCTAATAAAACCAGCAGATTGGGTTGAATCATTCCAACACAGTAACTTGTGAAAGGTTTTTGGTTTTCTTTTGTACCCACCTCTATGACTGGATTCTTGGGGTGTGGATTACCGGCTTTGTATGGGACCTTTTACAAGAAAAAGAGATGGTCACTTGTATTTGGCCTAAAACAAGTCACTATTAAGTTTTCAAACATTGCTCAGAGGTAACCTTGCAGTCTTCTCCTGGATCTTCTATGTTTGTGTAATCGATGGTATTTCTGGTGGGGTTGTCAGACGGCACAGGTGTGAACAAGTTTTTGCAAGAGACGTGGGTTGCAACCAGCAACAGTGCTGTCAAATACAACAGATAAGAGTTGTAACCACATATCTAGTTGGTCTACTCTCAGAAAGTGGAGCGCTCATTCCTTACCCAAAAATAAAATCAGTGTGAGCAGTGCTATGCCTCCCGCACTGTAGCCAACTGTTGTTACACTGCGTCGTTTGAGACAGTTCAGAGTGCTGGTGCAAGTGCAGACGGTCACATTAAGGGTATAAACACCAGACTCTCCTTGTAGGTCTGAAATCCTCACATCAATTGTGTATGAACCCGGATATACAGCGGGCTCCTTCACCAAGCCGGCAGTGAACCCTAAAGGAACAAGATGTTTTTATTTTGATTATTTTGCTGTAATATTTCTCTACATTTCATCACAGATTCTACCTTGTGAGGGATCCAGCTTCCAGTTTTTTTCAGCATTCCCCAACAGTTCAAATTTGAAAGGCCCTCCGTAGGGCGTCCCGTCTGGGTCAATGGCTGAGATGTTGGTCCTGGTGGGTTTGTCAGAGAAGCAGACTTCCAGCAGGTTGTTCCCAGGCTTTGGCACATTGTCATTCACATCAACTATATGAACATGTAGTGTAGCTGTGCCTGTCATGGGTGGGATACCTACCCAGGATCCAAATTACAGTAGTTTTATAAAGCAGTTCTTTAATTCTAGCAGGATAATTTTTGACTCTGTGTGATTACCTGTATCGACTGCGTGTAGTATTATTGTGTAGATGCCATCAACAACATATTGAGATTCTGTGTCAGGTGTCTTTACCGTGGTAATGTCACCAGAGTGACGATCAACGTCCATCCAGCCTGCAGGATCATGCCCAATTTTGTAACTGCAAACAATAACAACAAACTTTTACACGCAAAAGTCCAGACTAGAGTTGAAACGTGTTTCTAAATAATTAATTTACATAAAGTCTCTTGAATAACTGGAGTCCACATCAACAGCTGTAACTTTCTCTACCCAGGTTCCAACTGGCGAGTTCTCCTTCAGTGTGGCCTCTTTCACCTTCACCTGGAACTCTGGTGGGTCATTAACGTCCTCCACCGTGATGATGACCTTTGTAGAAGGAAGCTGACCTTCATCACCTCCACCAGTTCTGACTTTCCAGAGACCCGAGGATGAGCGCTCCGTCACTTCACAGTAGAAATATGGCATTTCGTTTTCAACGGAGATCGACAGCTCTATGGAAGTTCTTTCTTCATAGTTGAATGCCTGAAATCATCCACATATATATTTTTAATTCATACCTTTTACATGTTGAAAGAAGACTTCATTTTAGTCATAAAACAACTTTAACTAGAAAAGCACTCTTAGAGAGCAGACCTCCACCAAGCAGCTTTATTCCCCCATGTTGTGATCTAAACCAAAAGACTCCCCCCAATTCTGGATGGATTTTGGAATAAATTTCAGACAGTGATCTGTATCACCACCAAATTCTAACTGTAATTGTACCATTTCTGACTTGTCCTAAAAATTCCACCCAGAAGTTTTTGAGTTATCATGTTAACAGACAGACAGATAGACAGACAGACCCTGATGATATGACCTCCCCCACCGCCACCTGGTGGCTGGTGGAGGTAACAATCAAGTTCACATAATGTATCTGTATTTCCATAGGAATGAAGGTTTGGCTACAATGTGAAGAATGCAGCTAAACTGTACTTACCTTAACTACAGTCAGGATGCCATCATTGGTTTCTGGGTCTGTCTGTATTTTAAAGTGTCCTTCATCGTCATTGTGGATCGTATATTTGGCTCTCCATGCCTTCGTGTTGAATTTGTCTCTGTCTGTGACTTGCAGCCTCAAAGGAGAAACACCAGACTGGTTCTCCTTCACTTTACCAGTACCCTGTTGATTTTAGATCCAAACCAAAGAGGTGATAAGAACCTGAAATATTACAAGGTTTTTTTGCTTGTTTTTGTCAGGGTTGGGGGTGGGGTTGTTATTAGATGTACAGCTGAATTCCAGTTACCTATAACAGCATTTTACTGAATGTAATGTATGCAATGTATGTATGGGTGTGTCAGTCAGTATGAAAAGAAAAGTTTGTAATCTGCAGAGAAATACTTTTCCATCAGCTAGCCGACCTACCAGAGCTGCTTTACAAGCTGCTTTTGCGTGTATGTAATTCTTTTGTTGACGGCTCGGCGTACTAAGCGTGAAAACACTGATCTTATCAAAGTAGTAGAATATGGGAGTTGAAACTCCTCTAAAATAATAACAATTAACCGTCCCTTCATATTATATTACTGAGAACACCCTGGTCACAGAGGGGCTACAGTAGTCACTAGGAAAGTGGGGGGGTCCTTCTCTGTGCAGGTCAATCAAGTGTTCACACACACTCACACCTCGGGGCAATTTACAATCACCAATTAACCCAACATACATGTTCTTGACCTGAGCACCTGCACCATGCACAAGGAGAACATGCAAGTTCCATGTTGAAATGTTCTGCACAGAAATCAAACTCTTTGCAAAACAACATTATTGAGCTTTTAATGCTACTGAGGGTTCGTTAGTTCAGACGACTGCTTACTGTTTGACCGTTGATGGTGGGAAGGTGGTTGTTTAGATCCTCAATGGTAACGAGAACTGTGGTGGAACTGGACAAGCGGACTACGTCACCATGATCTATGGCCTCCACCAGAACTGTCAGCTTTTCACCCACCTTGATACAAGAAAAAGCATTATATACTAATAATTATTATTATTATTTAGAAAATGTTTAATTTAAATTCTCCATTTAAAGTGTCATTTTATTATGAGAACTTCATGTTTTTCCCAAAGACAGAAGCATGTAGCTTAAAATCACCCCATGGCTAATTTTTCTTCAAATTCCAGACTGTCTTATCTCTTCAAATACATCAGGTGTGGCCCAAAAAAGTTCAAAGAACACACTTTCTAAGTCCTTACAAATATATGACACATATAACACATTGTTTTTTTTCTCTCCTTGTTTCATTTTTTTTTGTTTTTTGGGGACAAGTGCAGATCCAGTTCAACAGGAAATACAACTTTGACCTGCTTATTTGGTTCTGACACACATATATGAAAATCATCTTGCCTCATAATCCAAACATCCTTTAAATGAAAAATCTCCACTGGTGGAAACGAAGAATTCAGCGTTTGGAGGACTGGGAGACACAGATTTGATGTTGTAATGGAAAGTGGAGTTTGGTGATCCTGGTTTGTCTCTGTCGTGAGCATGCACGGTTATGAGTTGTGTGCCTGTTGTTGAACGGTAACACAAACACACAACAGTGCTGTCTGAATGTTTAAACACATGATGGTTCCTGCTTTTATATTACATTGTTATGTTCTTACCCTGGTCTGTATCTTCATCAATGCTGACTTCATGCAGGTCCTTTTCAAATTGCGGGGGGTTGTCATTGATGTCTAGTATTTCAATGTCAATCCCTAATCGAGTGTTGAGTTTAAAGTTTTCATTCTCTATGGCTTCAAATCTGAGCTAAAGATGGAAACGTGATTAAATCAATGAGAATCTAACAACAAAGATAAATAAACTGTTGGATATTGTTTTTTCACACAATATATATATCATTCTATAATATATAGATCATTCTGCATCTGTGTAATCAGATCTATTAAACTACAAGCTAATGCAGGTTCATTTGTTTTAAATTTAGTATCAGTAACAACTAAATCGGCAGCGCAGATCTGATACAATCTTACATAAAAGTGCTGAAACTTGAGTCAAACCTTTAGTCTCTGCCATTCCTCATAGTCTACAGCCTGATTCACATATATGATACCAGTCTGCTTGTCAATGGTAAGGACCCCGATTGGGTTCTCATCCACTCCTTGGCCATGCAGCTCAAAGAATAGCTTCAGTTTGGAATTGAAGTCCACCTTCAGCACAAGACAAAGCAGTTTTTATCAGCCTTTTGATCAAGTTTACATGGAAATCATCAGATATATATTTTAATCAAGGTAGAACTAATTTAAGAAACTTGAGAAAAATGTTTCAAGATCTGTTTTTGATGTGTAAAATTTTCCGTGGAGTTACTTTTTTATAAAATAAACAGTGTTTGACAAAATCAGAGAAGCTTGGTTAGGTTTTCTCACCTTGCCCAGCTTCTTAGGAAACGGTCCTTGATGTCCCTCTTCAATCTTAAAGTCCTCAATAATCCAATTCCTCTTCTGACGGCTCATCAGCTCTGAGCCAGTTAAACTTGACAAAAAATGCATCTGAAATAAGAACAAGCAGATAAACGCTAAAGTTGCTAAGCGCTCCTGCATTGTTTTGTACTTTGATCTTCATTTAGAAAAGATTTTTGTAGGGATAAATCTTCTGCAGCAGGTGAACCACTTATCTGACAAAATACATCATTTTCCCAAAGTGACAGATAGTTTTGAAATAATAATTATCACAAAAAATAATAGATTTCACCATAATGTCAAAACTTATTTCAAAGCTAGAGCCGTACTAGTTTTTCTTTAAAAGTGTAAGTTACATACCAGCAGAATGAAGACGAGCATGATGTTTGTTTAAACACCTCCGGCTCGGAGTGTGTGACAGCAGATCTATTTCACTGAGAATAAGTCCTGCTCCTTTTGCTGTCCACACCCACACGCAGGAATATATTAATTACTCATTGTTTGGAATGAATGTGCTGTTTCAGGAAGCAGCCCTCAACAAGTCACAGTTTATGAACGAGGTCTGACATTTTACCAGTCTGGCAGAAAGAAAAGCAATCATCAAAGGTACATACCATTGTGATTCTTAGAGATATGCTTTTAGCTCTCGACCAATTAGAGCCTGTTTCTGGTGTTTAATGAGCTCTTTTGTGAGAAGTAGAATTTTTGTGCCATGAAGAAGAAATGCTTTAATTACTGTTTGGAGCTGCAACACTTGTTCATGTCATGCAAAAGGCTTTAAATAACCACAAAGTCAACCTTTTCAACATAATTCGTTTATTGTTAAAACAAGACTCAAATTGGAAAATAAGATTTAGAAAATGTGTTGCTTTACCAACTGTCTCAAGCTAAAAGTTGAAAACAAATGAAAAAATACATGAGTTATTGGGTGAAGTTAATACTGTTCAGAGTTCATCATCATTCAGACTGTTCAGGGAAAAAAGGAATCAGAATGAACAAAACCTTAAACTTTACAAATCAGTTATTATATTTAGAAAAGCCCATTTGTAGAAGTCTAAATCTTCATCCCTCACACAAGTTTCCATCAGAAACAGATTCATTTTGCAGAAGAAGGTAAACGCAGATTCCGGTTTTCCAGCTCTTCTCCTTTTGGGGACACGCCCCTCTGCTCGACTCGGCTTTTCTGATTCTCCTCGTCGTCTGAACCGACCAAACGAGTCTCTGCCCTGTTGATGTTTGGGTTCTGGCTGTCGGAGGAGGACTCTGAGGATGTTGAAGACATGCGGGACTTGGCTTCAAGGCTCTGGAGGACGTGTTGAAAGAGGCCGTTACCCACAACCTCCTCATTGTTGTTGTTTCCTTGGATTAGATAAAAATATGTCAGAGTTCAGTTTGTCTGCAGCTAATTTTCATTCTGCCCTTATTTTATTTCCAAACCTGCTACTGGAGAGGTCAGCACCCCCTCCTCTCCCACTGAGCTGAAGAAGACATCCAAATTATCCTGATCAGAGATGTCGATCAGCTCCATCTGGTCCAGCAGGTCCACGTTCACCTCCATGGAGGAGAGGCTGCCAATAGGAGCTGCAAACAGAGAAAATCAATTAAACTCTTTTGCATTTGTGCATTTTGTCCAAGTTTTGTCCAAGTGGTCCAACTCACGTCTCTTATAGTCTCTGATGCAAAGGTGCGCTGAGGACAAGTAAACATCCACTTCATGTTGGATGACCTCCTCAAAGAAACGCTGCCTCTCTCTGAGTTTGAGCTGCTGTGCTGCGTCCACATCTGGACACCTCTGGCCGTGCTCTGACTCTGCTGGACATCACAACAGAAGGGCTGGAGGTTAAGAACTGATACACCTGATTCTTGGGAGTTTTTCACACTGATCCTGTTATTGGATGTAGCTTTCAACTTTTTTAGAAGCCCAGAAAAGGTTTTACTCCATAAGGGGGCTACGGTGAGCTGTAGAGAAACCAACTCTTCTTTTCTTTTTCTATAGAAAGAAATGATAAAATCAAAGTCAAATATTTATTCAGTGGTTTAGTTAATGCTTTGTTTTAATTAGCTTTTGGATATTGAATTTGCAATCCAGCTGATTTATTCCTTTCTCTGATGAAACACAGCTGATTCCTCTGCTGCACTGTGCTGGCTCATACGCTTTCAGAGCTTTTCTCAAGATTGTTAATCAGAGGGGAGCTGTCAGTCCTCTTGCTAAGTTAATCCTGTTTGAGAGGCCGTGTGATCCCATTTTCCCCCTCATCAGCATCATTGTTCCGGAGCTAAGTGTGATTCCAATGGGAACAAGTGGAGCTGTGACCTACATCAGAGTCTTCAACAGCAAAGGAAACGGTGTCTGCTAAAAAATACCAAAAATATAAACATATAACTCATTCAGTATTTATGAAATCCAATACAATTATACAAAACGTACATGTAGCTAAAGACTAAAGTAACTGAGCAGAAGAACAGAGACCAGAAATCCTATAAATAATCAAATTATTTTGTCCATTATTCAAAAAGTCATCAAAACTCATTGTTCTGTTTTGTTTCAGCTCACATGACAGACGTGAAGGTCACCTGACAGGTTAGTGATCAGAGCAATGTTTACTGCTGTAACCTGCAAACAGGGACTGAGCTAATTGGATGAGACTTCCGGGTCCTCGTGTCCAAACTGGGAGTAAAGTCAAGCTTATCTGGACAGAATTAAACATAACAATCCCTGCTGTTCTAAAGATACTGCAGGGAGATTATTATCATTGTTAGTTCTGTTGTTCCATGAATAATGACTTTTTATGATGTCACAATTAACGATAAAGTCAAGTGCTACAATATTACATGTGTCTATTGAAAAAACAAACCAAACCAGCGCAGTTAATGAAAAGTAAATAACAGGTTGCTGGAGCTGCTCCCCACGAGTCACGCTCACTGCTGCTGCATGACAAGAAGCTGTCACAGCAGTTCTAGTCGGCCTGGTTTTACCCCTCAGTGACAGTGACTGAACTGGTCCTGAATGGGACACAGAGCTGAAAGAAGAGAAAGGAAAGGACAATCCAAAGTTCCCAGAATGCTGAAACTGGACATCACATGTTTGTCTGGTTCAATGTTCAATTAAGTCAATCAAAAAGGATTCTGTGTTTAATTGTTTGTTGTCCTTATCTGTGTGTTTTGTTAAAACCGGATGTGTCAACAGTTTTATAGTGACCTTCCTCATTAAGACGTGGATTTCCATGATGACGTAAACATGAATGTTTATTTTTATTTTTCTCTTGACACAAAGTCTGTCATATGGACCATGACAGTTATTGTCTTGGCGTTTGTGAGTTTAAAGAAGCTGCACACATCCTGCCGTTTGATGGAGCGTCTAAATAGATTTATCAGTTTCAGGTTCATCTGCTCTTCTGCAGGATATTTGCTCAAAAAAACTCTATCAATCTCCACTATCTTTCATCCTTCACCTGAAATTATTTAATTACATCCTCATCATGTCAACAAGTTCTACAGAAGCCTGTTAATGACCTGCTTATCCAAACCAGGTGTGTTGGAGCAGAGGAATGTCTGAAACCTGCAGGTTAGCAGCCCATGACTAACCCTCGGCTCCAGAGCAACACAAAAATTAAAATTGCTCCGTTCTGTCCATCATAAGTTTTAACTTGATGAGACCAGGTTAGGGTTTACAAAGTGCTGATTTTGTACTGTCACATTTCCATGTTACGACACGTTGATGTCTGAGGTTGTGAGTTTGCGATGCTCTCTTGACATCCCACTGTTACACAATCACAAACTCTGAGGCTCAGAGCCTTGAGGAAACAACGCTGACAAAGCAAGATGTTAGTTATGATCAGGAGCGTTGTGCATGACAAGTGCATGTTAAAAGAAGGAGAATTTCTGCTTTAATAACAGCTGGTGACATCCCGCCAGACAAAACACACAAATAGTTTAAGATTAACTTCTATCGTTGTCTTTTCAAATGGTTTTAACTTTACAACAACTAACCTGCAGTGGATTAGTTAATAACAACAACAACAACAACAACAATAATAATAATAACTTTATGTGTTAAGCGCTTTCAATCAAAGCTCTGACCAGCAATGACATAAAATTTTACACAATTTGAGACAGTATAAAACAATAATCGAGTATCAATTAAAACAAGCAATAAGACAATAAGTAGTTACAGTAAAATACAACAGCAGTAAAACAGTAAAATGAACAATTTAAGAGGCATAGGCTAACGTAAACAAGTGCGTCTTCAGCTTGACTTTAAACACCCCAATAGATCCTGTCTGCCTAATGTCATGAGGTAGTTTATTCCAGAGAAATGGAGCACGGAAAGAGAACACACGTTCCCCAAATCCTCTTCATTTGGCTTTTGGGACAACCAATAGTCCAGAACCTCAGGACCTAAGAAGACGGGGTGGATCATATGGATTTAAAAGTTCAGAGAAATAGGGTGGAGCTAGGCCATGTATAGCCTTAAGTAGAAGGACTTTAAAGTCTGCTCAAAGATGACAGGGGAGCCAGTGTAGATCTCTCAGCACTGGTGTGATGTGCTCATACCTTCTTAACTATGATGACACTTCCAGGTAAAATCATTTGGAATTTGTTCAGTCACTCGAGGTTTGTGGTGCTTAAAGAGTCCCTTCCATTAAAAACAGGTTTTCTGAGGTTTCTGTTGAATATTTTAGCTCCACAGGTGTTCTTACCTTCATAGTGGGTGAAAACAGGTCAACAACTTCTCTTTCAGTTTTAATCTCTCAAACTACGCAGGTGGTGATAAAACCCGAGTTCTCCTGAGTTCTAACGGCCTGTATTTGTTTCATCACAACTCCTTTGTTCATTAGTATTCATCAGCTCCCGCAGTTGAAACCACGCCTAGCATGCTGCTGGCTAAAAGCTGTTAACATAAGACGTATCAAAAGGAAGAGATTACGCGTGCTGTTGCCATGCGCAGCGGGGCAGGAAACAGTATACCTTGCTCTCATAGGCTAGTTTGTTAGCCAATCAGAGTCCAGGAAAATTCGAATAATGAATATGAACAAAATGCTGAAGAAGCCTGACGGAAACAGACGAATCTTGACACAAATAGATTGAAAGGTCTGTTAATCAGTGTTTCCTAAAGTTTTTAGATTCAAAATGTTTCATATTACAGTTTGATACTTAAGAAATAACCACAAAGTGATGAAATTTGTGTGAAATGGCTGTATACTGTAAAATAATTTAATTAGATGAGCCTGAATTTTTTTACACTTTCAAGAAAACGTTGCTTGTCCTCTCAAAATACCTCATACAAAATGTTGTACCACACAGCACCATTTCTAGTTCAACCCAATAAAAACAAAAAAAATCAGGTTATCCTCTGGATCTCTTGTATCTATGTCACATGATGTTACTCTGCTGTCAGGTTTTTAAGAAGCGGCTAAATGAAGGCGGGGGGGGTCACTGTGCTGACAAGGAAACATGAGCTCACAAACAGAGAGAAGGTCTTCAGTAACCAATCAAACAGCAGATCATCAGTCTGGTGCTTCAGTTCTGACCAGGCTGAGACCCAGTCTGAACAGATATCATGGAGTTTCACCTCAACAGACACTAACACTCAATTTTAAAAGAAACATCTAAAGAAGAAAAATCTCACTTTTTCTTTCTTTTCAATTGAATATTATGACAGACATAATTTTTAACTAGTTATTTGAAATCATTTAAATAATGCAAATCATTAATGAAGCCATGAAATCAAGGCAAAAATTGGTATTACACCAGCAAATCAGGAATATTAAAAAAAATTATTATCAACTGTTTTTATGGATTCATTAGCTCTTCTTCTTCCTGTCTGTCTCGCCTTCAAGCTGAAATATAACTACCCGATGAGGCTTTGTGTCCTGCTGCGTACGAGCCAACAAGCATCACTGACTTCTAAACATCACCTGAAGTCAAACTTGTTTCAATAGAGAGATTTTATTTCACATGGACAGGTGCCCGACTGCGACAACAGAGAGTGAGAGGGATTTGCAGAGGCTACGCCTGAAACTGCAGCACCATCCTGATCAACACACTGATGACAGCTGTGATAACATCCAACGCATCACAATACTTATACATCTTTTTTTATTAGTTGATCTCAAACGTTGCCGACAGATGTCTTTGAAGTTATTTTGTTCTGATGAGCTCTTGTGGGTTTTTTTCGTGGACTGTTTGCAGAGTCTGTGAATCATTTGTGACAGCTGTTACTGTGTGTGTCTTATGTCTCATCAATCCATCTGTGTGTTTTTATTTGCATATTAGATCGGGTTGTTTGTGTCGGGACAAAGCTGTGTCCAGCACCGTCCAACAGCAGTGACATCAGAGTTAACCCTCTCATGTCCTCCGTGTCCTCAGTGTCCTTCAATAGACCCACCAGAAGACTGTCATGAGTTCTGATCAACACAACAAGCTTTACCAGATGACAAAGTGTCGCCTGTTTCCTACAGTGATAAATCCTCTTTTACTGATCTGCAATTTGAAGTTTAACTCTCAGTTTTATTGAATATTCACTGTGGTTTTTCTTTTTTTTTACATTTATTGGTGAGTTTTTTTTACCTGGAACTGTTCTAAAGATCAACCTGTGTTTGATCCCTTATGAACTATTTATTCTGCTGAAACAAGGTGCTGCTGTTGGAGCTTTTAGAGCCAATCAGGATACTGAAGTGTGGATGGCAGTACACTGGATCTGTGTCTGTGTCCACTCTGTGGAGATGACTGATCCTCAGACAAGACCAGGACCTGAATCTACAGCATGTCAGGGACTGTGAAGACCACACAGCCTTTAAAAAAACTTGTTCAAACAAATCCCTTATTTATCTCCCCCACTTTGACCACAGGCTCTGTTTGAGTTCATCTGTGTTTTATACATTGTTTTTAGGAACTTGTGTGTGGTGTCCTGTAAACATGCTTCTGTTTTAACTACCTGCCTTAGGACTTTGGATGAAGTTGTCCAATTGTACTAATCATATTTTCACTGAGACATAGAGGGAATGTGTCCTGATAAAATAAAATACAGTCAGTTCAATTCAGTAAGTTACAAAGTAGCTGAAAATGTCTGTAAATAATGTAATTAATGTAATGAATATTCAGTTGTTCTTGCAGAGTTATAACCAAATTCTAGCTAGAGGTGCTACCGGTAGCTCTGCTGCTAATTTTTACAGAAAATAACTGTAGAATTGAATTCTTGAGTTGATTAGCCAACAGCTCCCAGACTAATCTCTAACTCTCCAAACTGAGACCATTCAAAAAGCTTCATGTGACGACAAGATAATTGTTTATAAACAGAAATCCAAAGGAACAAACATTCTTTGATTTTTGGTCGTGGGCTGTTACAGCTACTTTTGACCAGTTAGCATGTCCTAGAGATTTTCACAGTGACATTAATGGATGTCAGTTCATCACGACATTAACTGACCAATCAGATGAGTTTGTGTTTGCAGGTCTGTGTACTTGAAGAGAGCGATTGCTTAATATAATCCCTGTCTAACTGCCTCTGTGGACTCTGAATATTAGAGGCAGAACTAATGAGTAAGATTTGTCTGTGTCTGCAGGGCTGAATAATCTAAACTGTTCAGTTAATGGGAATCCTATTTGTTTCAGTCTGTTAAATAGAATCACACACAGACATTCAATTAGCTGGAGGCACTGACTTCCCATAAGACAGTGAAAGAGATTAATCAGGATCCTTACATCATGTAAGCTCCTCTCTCTTTGGTTAGCGCTGATCCTGTTAAGCTTTGTTATGGTATTAATCATTAGTTAAGCTTCTGTTTGTTCTGTCTGAGCATAAAGAAGCTGTTTGCATAGTATTTATTAGAATTATTATTATGATGTGCATGTTCCTTGTCTGTCCATCAAATAAACAAACTTTTTTTCTTGAATTTCCAGTCTTTGAGCTTCAGTGAAGTGTCTTGTTGCTCAGTACCTTCTCCTTCCTCCTGAGGGTGGCTGGTGACTTTGCTGAACTGCATGTGAGACGTTTTGGTCACACGCCTGAAGGTGTAAATTGTTATGAAACTGTCAGGGAACTTTGTGTAAAGATGGTGTCTTTTACTTCTCTCTCAAACCTTCAATCTCCTCTGTCCAAAATATAAATATTACTGTCTTCAGAAGAGAGTCTTTGTCCATTAGATTGGTTCTCTTGAAGTTGTGAACACTCATTAATACCTCTCAGCTCCTGTTTGGGTGTTTTGAAATTTGGATGAACCAGTTTTTTTCCGAGGCTGTTGTTGGGATTCAAGTTCAGTGAGTTGTTGTTTTCAGAGAAAATTCTTTTTACTTTTTCACACTCCTGCTACGTGTAGAATGTGAAATATGTTCCTAACGAGCATGTGAGTTAAAGATCTTATATGCAAATCAGTTTGACAAAGACTAAGGACCCTGAGGAGGAAGGAGAGAGATGAGTGATCTGAAGTCAGCTCACTCTCTACATCACTGATCATCAACTGGCGGCCGAATCCGGCCAGCTGAGCCGCTCAATCTGACCCGCGACTGGATTCCAAAATTGTGAGGCTCAAAAAGAAATTAGTGCTTCACACTATTAAAGCAACTCCTAGTGGTTGACTGTGTTATAGGTGATGGGTGTCTGAATCAAATGGCTTCAGTTTTTCTAATGAAATGGAAAAGATATAAACATTAAACATAATGTTAAGCCAAAATTAAATTTTTATTGGATTTTCTTCTTGGGGGTCCGGCCCCCAAGGAGACTGTCTGGTAAAACTCTGGCCGGGCCCTCTGACAAATATAGTTGATGACCCCTGATCTACAGCTTGAGCTTTTTGTTTTGAACTTATGAGAAGTGAAACATCTTCAAGAATCATGAATAAAGTTCACTTGTTTGTTTTTTAACCCACTAGGATTAACAGAGAACCTCCATCAGTTTAAGAGCTCATTATTAATAGAAATATTAATAGATTTTTTTTTATTTTAGAAGTTCAAATCCATTTATCTCCATTTTTTATTATAATTTTAATTTTATCTTAATCAGTGATGAGGCCATGACTCACTGCACTGTGGTGGCCTGTGGACTGACATATCTTGAGACTGTCGATAGTTCACATCTCAACACATTTCCCATCATCCTCAGCTGTTAATTATAGGTTGTTTGACATGCTAAAACTGTCAAAGCCATGTCACGTTATACTGCACTGTAATGTCCCCTATAGATAAAACACGGGTACTTCACATGTGGAAAGTACAGAACATTTCCAGATCTGGAAATGTTTCTGTAATGGGCGTGTCCTGCTCTGCAGAGCACCCAAATTCCTTTTGTGAGGATTTAGAAGAATGAGCGCATGTTAAAGAGGATCTTTTTGGCAGCTTGGATCTTTTCTCACTCAGACTCCAGTAAACGACCTAAAAAGGACAACACATCTAATTTGCTGATTAATCTTCATCTACCTCCTCATCGTTATCTGTGTCGTATCCAGTGGGTTTGACTTTTGAAAAATATCAAGAGTAGAAACAATTTCTTCTTCCCTGTAACATGTAACTTCTTCATCTGTCCCTCCACAGGACATCAGCTCCGCCCTGCACATTCTCACTCTCCACATGGCAGCACATGGGAGGAGTCTTTTCTGGAGTCACAAACCCTGATTGTTTTTGGAGGTCTTTAAGCTCTGTGACATCACTGTGACTCATTCAGTTCATCTGGGTTGCAGTGTTGACTCTGACAAGATATGCAGGCACAATCCCATTAAGGAGACGAGATCCCTCCGTCTCTAGCTGCACCCCGCCCCGCCCCCACACCCCCATCTACATGTGTGAGTGCTTCATTTTGCCTTCGAAGGGTGTAACCAACTGGTAAGTGGCTCAAGGTGTGTGTTTATTTGATGTTGCACTCATCATTCACTTATGTGTGACACACATGTGTCTCTGTTGCAGCACAACTTCAATAGAAATCTATTAGTCACAGAGAATGATGAAAGAGTTTATCACAAAGAGTGTGATTACTAGACAAGTTTGAAATTACTTACAGGGAAGGCGCTTGCTGTAACGGTTGGTTGATGAGGTCATGATGCTGGAAATTCGTCGGAAACAAACAGCATCAGTCAGAGATGAAGAGCTTGTAATGCAGCTGGTCAGAACTGTGAGAGTTCAGCTAAGAGCCTGACGAGCATCTCCCTTCTCCTCTTCTTCTTTCAATAGACGTCCTGCTTCTCTTCTCTTCCTCCAGTTTTACTCCCGTTTCCCCAGAGTGGCGTCTGAGTGACTTGGATGAGAGAGAGAAGTTTGTGGCTCTGTGGCGTAGACCAGCTGACCAGTGACGGGGAGGAAGGAGGAGCAGGAGGAAAGCTGGGCCAGAGCGAGGAGGGAGGAAGGGATTTATTTAACAGAATGGAAAATACCAAGGAGGACAGACACGTGCCTCCGTTATTTTTGTCTCCCCTTCACATCCCCCACTTCCTCCTCTCCAGCTCTTGTCTCCTTTGTCCTTGTCTGATACTTTTTTAAGATTTAACCAACTTGTTTGTTTTTCTACCTTCCAAATTTAGATCAGATTCAACTTCAAGCCAATAAAAAATGAGTTGCATTTTTACTATCACTCATGTTTGCTGTTAAAGGGACATAAGGCAAGATTTGTGAAAAACTACACATGCATTTCCAGTTTATTCAATGCTAATGGGTCATGAAGCATTAAAAACCCAAAATAACGAGGCCATCCGCATATATGTCTGTTGCCTTGGAAACGCTGTGTGCTACATAATGCGCTGCAGTTCGACGTCCGAATTTCCCGCGCAGTTGTAGGGATGTGACGTAAATTGACGCTGCATGCGCGTTGCCGACAGCTCTTGAACAGGAAGGACATGGCCGCCGTGGACTTGGATTCAAACACTGAAGGTATACTTATGGATGTTTCTGCAGCCAGCAAATGACCTGCATCCACTCTCACCCCCCAAAAAAGTGGCACCACGAAGAAAAAAAAGACTTTATCAGCGGCATCTCGTGAGTCTAAAAAAATATGACCGAAGCCGGGCAGGCACCCGCATAAATATTGGATATGCGTTCGGTTCATGGAGGGAACTTCAGCTGCATTTGGGAGTGAAAACGGATGCTGACATGGCTCATTTCCTTGTGACCAGGTGAGAAAACATTATAGGTTGTGTTTAGAGCCTGATACAGTATGAAAATGATGAGATCAAATCAAATAACAGAGTGGAGAGACCTGACGTGAAGTATGTTAGCCTCCCCGGTGCAGTGCTGTGAAGACGAACAGTCTGTAAAGTGTCTGTGCACGCTCCCGTGCCGGCTTGGCTGGTGGCTGCAGTTAGCCACAGCGCCTGTCGCGGCAGCACTGAGTCAGATTTTGTAAAGCTGCCTTAAGTTCCTTTAATTTTATTACAGACAAGATGAACTTAGTCAAACTTTCATGCACAATCTGCATTTTGGCTGGAAAAACATTGATAAAAAAGCCTTTTAGGTGGTTAAATTCTGAAAAACAATAACAACACTGATGCAGCATCAGTCAAGTGATGACAACAAGAGATTGTGATCGTGAGCACCAAACTTTTACCAACCTCTGTATGGAAAAATTCACAAGTGAAACTCTCACTTGGTGTCTGTGCCAAGCTGTGAAGTGAAACTGCAAATACAAGCAGCAGTTGGGAAGTGGTGGGAGTGACTGGTGATTTCTATCAATAAAAAAAACATTCTTTTAAATGTCATTGGTTACCGCGGTTTAGCCTAAATATGCTAATCGTGGCAAACACATGCAATGCAACCTCTCACCATATTGTGAACCTTCACCAGCATGAGTGTTTGTCTCTATATGTGTTTATCAGCAGAGAGAGAGAGAGAGAGAGAGAGAGAGAGAGAGAGAGAAATAGAGAGATAGACACACACAGAGGGAGTGAGAGAGAGAGAGTGGGCAGAGGAAGCATGATGTGAATCAAAGTGAGAAATCCTCTTCACCACATAATAAATCATGCGTAGGTTTTCTCATGACTGGGGGTTCACCTGCTGAGGCCCTGCAAAATCAATAGACTGAGGCTGCTGTGCTGGAGCGAAAGCCATGTCCTCTTTCTTCTGTGAGATGAAACGACGCAGGTTTCTTACACAATCATGAGAGGCCTGATTTTCCTGCAGCAGCTTTGGCAGAACTCGATGCTGAGGTTTGAATATTTTTGTGTTCAAAGCAGATTGACAGCATCTCATTTACTGAGTATTATTAATTCACATCTGCCCAACAAGCAGGAAGTGAGAAGTGTCAGGTCAAAACTGTTTGCTGACAGATTTTTACATGTGTTGTTCTCATTGTCTCTGTTTTTACAGGCTCGTGCACGCGTGTGTGTCCGAGCTCTCTCTGAGCAGGGCGCAACGCCAAGCCATCAGGCAGTCATACGCCTACCATCAGCTGAGGAGTTGCACTTCTCATCTCTAATTATACACCCAACAGCAGAGAGCCGTGAAGTGTGGAACACGGGCTGAGGAAACAGGAGGTTGATTACAAATCCAAGAGCGGCTCGAGAGTGGCTCTCAGCCGCAAATGCAGGGTGAGCAAGTTCAGATCTGAGATTCAGAGAGGAGAGAGAGAGAGAAAATCAAAAACCTGTCTGAAAAAGGTTAACAGGACAGACTGAAGCAGAGTGGGAGTGTAAAAAAATGTAAAGGCGAGTAGGAGGAAAGAGAGAAAGAGAGAGAGAGAAGAGAAGAGAGGAGAGAAGGAAGAGCGTGTCTGATACAGACTGTGTGTTTGAGCTTGTCTGGACTTCTCTGTTCATTCGACTCGGCTTTTTCACCAGCAGCCTGCCAGAATGACACCCATCACACAGGTGTGTGTGCAACATCTGCCCTTATGCTGCGAACAGTGACAGAAGATGGATGTGACCAGAAACACAGGAGTGTAAAAGAAGAAACATGTAAGTAAAATCTAATGAAATGCTTTTTAATATATAGGGATGTGATTGTTTACACCATTTTTCAGCTAAAAAGCGCAGTTTATGGCACATTAATGGAATGCATGTCTTAGAAATTCTGCGTGCAATTCCAAACTACAGATCAGACCTATTTGTTATGGTTTTACAGCTTTTATAAAAAGAAACACTAAATTGACAGAGTGCAATATTCTGATATGCAAATAATCTAGATTATCTATAATTTGGTGACACCAGACACACTAAACATTGCTGTGTTTACATGTCATTTCCTTAGATAAGTAACCACTAGTGACTCTGATCGCCTCTTATGGTCACCGAGGCTGAGCAAGCCTTACATCACCGACCTGCTCCAGTCCTGATCTGACCATACCTGTGTAGGTCACATGACCCACGCTGTAAAGAAAAACATTTGAATTCATTTACATTCAAACTCAGCTGACAAACACTTTCTGTTCACACCTCATATCAGGAGCGGGACAGTTCTGGTCCAGTTCTCAGATCCTTTACACTGATTAATAATGATGCTGTGGCTCTAGTATCTACACCATGTTTCTGTGTCTTCCATCTCAGTGATCTGACTCACTATGTGCATGAAAGACCTGGACATGTGTACTCACACGCACTTGTGTAGTTATTCAGTACACATGTTTTTTTTTTGTACTTTCATGATGGAAAAAAAAACTGCAACAAAAACTTCCCTGAAAGTCCTCACTAACCTTAAGAGATGTGAAAAATGTTCAAATTTGACCTCTAACTTCACACCCACCAACGTTTAGTCTGCCTGGTTTTCACTGCACTCATTCCTTCAACAACCACACTGCGTAGCACTTTGTTACCATGGCAACTTTTTTTTTTTTTTTACAAAGGAGTTGGTAGATGTCCATCAAAAGGAAAAAAAACTGTCAGCAGCTACAATGAACGGTGGACAGAAAGCTGCAATTTGAAGCTGATGGTGAAGTTATTGTTCAGATGTCGAGAAGATATTTACAGCCAGTGATCTAACCACGTGGCACTTTCAGAAGGAAAAGAAAAAACTTGTCAAAATCTTCATGAGGCAAAAAATAACACAGATCCTTACAGTCATACTTACAATTCTAAGTTTTTTCAGTGAAATCGTTTGGATCTGACCAGGTTTTAACAGTTCAGAGGAACGTCACACGGTTTTATTTTATGTCAATCCTTCTGGGGTTTTTTCTTTTTTTTTTACAAAAACTCAAACTGCATACCTTGTAATGTCTGTAGTATTTATTTAAAGTGACCATTTCCTGAATATTTTGCAGTTTATAAGTTGTTTCTACCTTTTAAAAGTCGGACCAAAGCGTTTCAGTCAAAACATGTGGAAGTTTTAATGTTCAATGAAGCACCTTGTTCTGTTTTTATTCTGTTGTAAATGTGTCTGTGATCTTCCTGTGAGTTGATCCAGTTTCAATTTCAACCAAGTTTCAGCTGACAGACGGCTTCGCGTTTGTTCTCTAATAAACAGTTTATGTTCGACTCCGTTACTGAAAGATGCAGGTAGTTACACAACAAGCCCCAAACCATCATCCCTCCATCACCATGCTGCATGTGAGATGTTTCTGCTGAGATGCTGACTTTGATCTACATTTGGTTTAATTGTCTAAAAGACTCTGTACCTGTTCCAGGAGTCTGGTGATTTGTTCAGACGTAGCTTTGCAAACCTAGTCAGTGTTGCCATGTTTGATTTTGTTTGTTTGATTGTTTATTGTAGTGAAAAGGGGTTTTCCTCATTCAGCCATCTTTGTTCTGCTTATTTTTTTATTCAAATTCATCACGCACGTTGAAGAACATGTTGGGAGAGTGATTCTTGACCATCTTTCTTCCTGTAGAATGATGGATTCCACTAGTTTGGAAAAGGTTTTGAAGCTCTTCTGGATTTTTGTGCAACAACAGCTACTTCTATGCGTTTATGCACATCTGTATCAGTATGCACATCAGATGACCAGTTTATTATTTAATTTCTTTAGCAGCATTTCTTGGCTTCAATTGCTGAAAATAACAGTTTAAAATATCAAGAACTGCATTTGAAATTCTTAAGAATTGGTGAAAATAAAATATTTGACCTTTTCTGTCATGCAGAAGTGTCAAATTTT
>SSNP01000029.1:956695-990376 GCA_006937955.1 Pachypanchax playfairii
GGGTGAATTCATGCGCGTGCAATCCACAGCACACGCGCCCACGGTTAAATATGCGTGCGTGCTGCAGAAAATCTCGCTCAGGATTTTTTACTGAAATTTAGTTCCATACCTCTGGTTCCCCTCTATGTTACACTTAATAACTTCAGTAATTCAGGTCGCAGCCGGAAGTGGTGTTCTGGTGATTTATGCTGCCCTGATGAAAAATTTCTCCATAGTACAAATTAACAACTTTTTTCATAACAAGATGTTATTCAAAGTTTATACAGTATTCTTGTTTATGGTGAGTGTGTGATGTTAATTATTTAAACATATTTTTATGATCTTTCCCTGATATTTTCTATGTAAAAGCCCTCTGGGTCTTTATCAGCCATTGTTGGGTCCTTCTCCTCTGGGTGTGTCCAAACATTTGCCTGTCGCTCTGACAATAGCTACGTTTACATGCGCCAAATTTCCCCAATCTGATTAAAATCTTGGTCGATCGGAATTCCCAAATCCCTGTTCACATGGACACTAACTGAAATGATCTGATCATGCCATGAGTACACATGCACCAAGCACTCAATCAGGTTAAATGAGTTGAGCATGCGCACAGCGAGTTGTCTTTCCGGGGGAAGAAAAAAAAGTAAACAAACTCCGTCCTTTCTGCACGTCTTTCCCGCCCCATCGTGTGCTCGATCTGACTCACGTTATCCCCAATATGGACCTTCTGCAGGTGATTACCTTTATGTTTGGGTTTTTACTGGTCGCATTAACCAAGCTAGAGGCTGAATACATATTACTACTGCTCCTCCACCACAGGAGAGGAGAGCAGGATGACAGGATGACTGCACCAGCAGACTACTTCTGTTTACTTCCTGCTATGTTTTCTACTTGGGTCTGCGAAAGCAGAAAGACGTCACGCTGAAGTTGTACGCATGCGCAGTGGGCTCTTTTCACCCTTTCTTTCCGAATGGGTGTGTACATGCACGTCTATCCGAATGAAGATCGGACAAAACCACCCCTCTCGATCGGAAGTAAATTTCATTCTGATCAGGCTGCATCGGATCAAAACATTCTGATTGACATGTTTACATGACGTATTTTTTATCCGATTGGGCGTTTATTCCCATTAAATGTGCCCATGTAAACGTAGCTAATGTAAAGAAAGTAGAAATAACATCATGTGTAGTGTTCCTGTCCTGGGAGAATTTATTTGATAGGTAAAATGTATTTATGGAAAAATATAGAAACAAAAATCTGTTTATTGAAGTCAAGACTGTAGAACAGCACATGTGCAAAAGAAATTAGCACATTTCAACAGAACACCGGTTCCAGGAACGGCCTTCTGAGACACGGCTGCAGAAAAGTTATTTATTGTTGCTTTAAAATATAATATCTGGAATTAAAGGACGCATTCATGGTTGAATTCAGACATAGTGATGCTCAACCGTCTACAAATAGATTTCTGTTTCACAATTTAATCAGAATGTGTTCTGAAGGTTTGGACACCAAGATCCAATGTGTTTGTGTCCCCGGGGATGGGATGTGCAACAATTCACATGTTCTAATATCAGCTAGCAGAAAATGTCTCTGTCCATTGTCCACTTGGGTGTCTGTCAACAGGATGTCCATCACATTCATTTGTTCAACATTTTCCATCAATTTCTGAAAAATAATAATTTCATTTGAAATGAGTAAACAAACTGTTAAAACAGACTGAGTTTTTGTTTAAGGTAGGAGAATATGTTAAAAACTGATTTGAGAACATAGATTACTCATCCATCGGGGGCTAATAAAGCCACTGCAACTGCAGAAAAACCTCAGCAGCCTCATCCGTTTTATTCCTTCTTGTTCATTTATAAAAACCAAAAGGCAACCCACCTGCAGCCTGACACCCCGAACTGAAGTCCAACTTGTGAAGATGAATCTCACAAATCTTTTCACACATGTAGTGATATTCTAAATAAACTGGAGTCTAGAAACGGAAGAATTCCACACACTTGTTATAAACTCTGATGTTAGCCAGCGCTGATGTGCATCTGGATGAAGGAGCTTTGGAGTTTGATATGAATCATGCAAGAATTTTCTCATAATCTCTTTTGCAAATATGCATTTCACATCATTTGGTCCTTTTGTTGCATTTTCCATTATTAGGTTATGTTTGAGCTTTAAAAGTCACCTTCACTCTGTCCCAAGTCCTTTGGTGGCTTAGGTCTGTTACCCCCACCCTCCAAATGTCAAAAACTCTGTTTCTGTTCATCAGACATCTCCAGTGTCTCTTCTGCTTTTCATCAGCTCTTTGCAGAACTTGCAGAAAGATGCGAGTACTTAATGACAGCCGCAGGCTCTGACCACCATGTTGCGGTACTTTTTGAGAATGACGTTGGAGCTGTCGTCAAAGTAAAGCACTGAGATTCCATGGAGCTGTGTGGGTGCACAGCAGGGTTTGGGGACTGTCTCTGGGTTGATGAAGTGCACCTGATTGAAGAGGAAGAACAAATAAAATCTTCAAAGAATTTGAAAGCTGCAGTGCAAGTGCCTGTTACCGGGGACTGTTTGGGGCTTACCAGAGTTTGCACTATAGCGTGATTAGTGGCATTCATGTATGAGTTCAATGGGAAAGCACATTCTCCCTCGCAGTAATATGCAGCATAACCTTCTGGTGCAATAATCCAGTCCTGATCAGAGGAAAACTGTTAGTAAATTGTTCTTTTAGAACAATTCAAAATGTAAAAAAACAAGTATATGTACCTGCCACCCCAAATCTCTGAAACTGACGTACATCTCGTGCTTCTTGCACCCTTCTTTAGAGGATCCGAGGTTATCTGCAACAGACAAAAGCTATTATACACATTTCGTGTTATGATAATAATAACGACAGCTTTAGGTACCTGCTGCAGACTCTGCTGCCTTTAGAGCATCCTGAGCAGTCCTCTGTGGTTTGGAACGGTTTGAATGTCGTCCCTTTTGGCCATGAGCCGAGCGAACACTTCGAAATCGCACCCCGTTGGCTTTGCAGAAGACAACAAGAAAAGGCTGTTTATGTTTCGTTTCCCTGCCTGTTAGAAGACCGGCCAGCCGCGGGTTCCTCCTCTGGCCTGCAGAGGGAGACAGAGAGGAGGAAACGTTTTCATGTTCACATGGAACAAGAATGTCTTTATAATAAGTCATTAAGAGAAGACTGTTAGGTGGTTACTGACCACGGCTGTCCTCGAGGATCAGGTGTAGACCGAGGTTGTGTTCAGGTCGAGCCAGCCAGAGGCTGCTCGTAGTCGTCAGGTCAAAGACCAGCCATCCTTTATCTGAAGCCCAAATGTCCCGCTGGTCCAGCAGCAGCAGCTCCACCTCACTGTAGAGCACAAAATGTCAATAAGCACAATAAATCTCTGGGCTGAAAGTACACTGTGTCAAAACAGTCAGACTGGATTAGAAAATGAAAACAAATGCCCCTCGGAAGAGTCTGAAACACAATAAAAAACAAGTGTAGAGACGTGAGGTAAATCCAGAGGAATATTTATCTGTTAGGTAAATAAATTAAAAATGGTGTTCAGTCAGTTTAAAAAGCTAAACTACATGTGTGGTCCTACGTTCTTTTGGCGTGTCTCATCTGAGGCTCGAGTGCTGCTGGATGTTCATGAGCCATTCTAAACATGTAATGTAATTAAAAAGAAGAAGGTAATTAGTTTAACTTCTGACTGACTGTTACTTCTCCAAACAGGGACTGTTTCTGAAGACAGACCCTCTCTGCTTGACAACCAGACGTCTGGTCTGGTCCTGCTGCCTGCTCGTCTGTGTGGTCGCTGCATGACAATAGTGTTATCTTTATCACAATCATCAGTCCCACTGTCTCACATCAAACACAAAAATCCAGAGCTGCTGGCAGCACATAACTCCCTCTGTTATGGAAATGAAGGTTTTCTTTCTCTGATACGAGCCGGTTAGTTTAAAATCAGACAGCAAATTAAAACAAAGCTCTTCTAAAAGACTTTAGAAAACTCTAAATGTTTCTCAGAACTCTTTAATTCACAAATTTAAAGCTGCTATACTTAATTTGCACAACAAATTTGCTTAACATATTTTTCTTCATGCCCATTAAAAAACGTTTTAACACAGGATGGAGAAAAAAATGTTGTAAAGGTTTAAAAAAAACGAGAAAAAAAATTTAAGTGTTTCTCCCATAATAGTCTAAAAACATCAACCAATCAAATGGTTCGGAATGATTATACAGTCTATCCAGTCGTACGGACTTACGCATTTATTTGGCTTCTGTGCTCCTGATAAACTGAGACATATTACTGCAGAACACCACTGCTGGGAGTGATCGCCGCTCTACCATGTCACAGCAGGAGAAACAGCCGCCGGCTGGCTCCACGTCAGGTTCAGGACAAAGTAACAATTAATGTCAGTTGTTCGTTGTTATATTGTTTTCACTTACCGGTGATTCCACCATGTTACGGTAGAGCCCTGCTCATGCCAGGCCCCAGCCCGGCATGGCCCGATAGGTTTTCTATAGGCCCGCCCCCTTTTTTGTGCATGATCGAACAACGCACATACATGTCAACCTTGAGAACTCAGAATTAAGGAGACATTTATGGAGAATTAGGGAGACCGTGGTTGAGGTGCGTTGGAGTGGGCGGGGATGCAGGCGATGGTCGTGTAAGAGAGAGGGGGGTGGGGGTGTGCGCGATAGAAGTTGTGTTGCAGTGGGGGTTAGATAGTCACGTTTGCAGCGACGTGTGACCGTTTTCAGCATTTAATCTGTGGTTGTAAGACAGTCCTTCAGGTGTTATCACTATAAATAGTCGGTCGGAAATCAGGAGACAGTTGGCTCCGGGAGAGTTGACATGTATGAAAACGCAGTAAAAGTTACCTTATTACCCTTCGTGGCTGTAGAGGTAACGCCACAGACAGTCGCTGGCGTTTGAGGTGTGAGAGAACAGGTGGCCGGCGAGAGAGGGAGTGGGGCGGGAAGAGCAGGTGTTGCATTCAAATCTCTTTAAGTTAGATAAACAATGAACACAACACATCACTTTCATTTGCAGATAAAAAGAAAAAAGAAAACCCGAGCCCGGCCCATGTCCAACGTGTCCGCCCATTGGGCCTCGCGCTCAAATGCAGGGTTCAATGTTACGGTACTTGAAAGAACTGCGGACCAGTGTTTTGCACTTTTTCGTCTTCTGGGGCTTCCAAGCCTGGGGGGCGTGGCTTAGGAATTCTACCCAATGGGAGAGGCTGAGAATTCTGTGACTTTGTTTACATTTGTTGACATTCTAAGCTAGGCAATTTGAAATCGGGTATATCACCTTTAATGATGAATTTTAATGCCTGAATTTTTGTTTTATTTAATTTTTTTGTGCATGACCCGTTTCTTAAATCGTTTCATTAGTTTAAATCATCTTTACAGATTCCTTCAGAGAGCATGATTAAAATAAGGATGGAGCTTTAAAGCAGAACTAAGTAAGTTTTTTCACCTCAATAAATGTTTTCTAGAGTCCCTGTGGGGGTAAACAAGGACTTAGCGGGGTGATTCGTGGGTCCCTCCCCTCCCTCCGGGGTCTGTGTCCTGAAAGCAGCACTTGCAACTTTCAGTGGATCGGACCCGACTAATCTCACGAGAACAAACCTGCTTTACGGCACTCACACTCACGTACATAAATACAAGCATGAAGCCCTTGCCGTTGTTAGCAACGCCACCCTTAGGAGCGCAAAGATGACAATAATACTCACCTGTCGAGACATTTTCTTGGTTTTGTTTTTCTTTCTCCTTGCAAAAGCGTTCTCTGCGCTTTGTTGTTGGGGGGGCGGCGGCGGCGGGGGGGAGGGGGTGGGGGGGGGTCTGCGGCGGCGGCGGGGGAACGTTACGACAGTGAGCTNATCTCAATACTTTGTTATATAGCCTTTGTTGGCAATGACAGAGGTCAAACGTTTTCTGTAAGTCTTCACAAGGTTTTCACACACTGTTGCTGGTATTTTGGCCCATTCCTCCATGCAGATCTCCTCTAGAGCAGTGATGTTTTGGGGCTGACGCTGGGCAACACGGACTTTCAACTCCCTCCAGAGATTTTCTATGGGGTTGAGATCTGGAGACTGGCTAGGCCACTCCAGGACCTTGAAATGCTTCTTACGAAGCCACTCCTTCGTTGCCCGGGCGGTGTGTTTGGGATCGTTGTCATGCTGAAAGACCCAGCCACGTCTCATTTTCAATGCCCTTGCTGATGGAAGGAGGTTTTCACTCAAAATCTTACGATACATGGCCCCATTCATTCTTTCCTTTACACGGATCAGTCGTCCTGGTCCCCTTGCAGAAAAACAGCCCCAAAGCATGATGTTTCCACCCCCATGCTTTACAGTAGGTATGGTGTTCTTTGGATCCAACTCAGCATTCTTTCCCCTCCAAACACGACAAGTTGAGTTTCTACCAAAAAGTTCTATTTTGGTTTCATCTGACCATATGATGTTCTCCCAATCCTCTTCTGGATCATCCAAATGCTCTCTAGCAAACCGCAGACGGGCCTGGACGTGTCCTGGCTTCAGCAGGGGGACACGTCTGGCACTGCAGGATTTGAGTCCCTGGCGGCGTAGTGTGTTACTGATGGTAGCCTTTGTTACTTTGGTCCCAGCTCTCTGCAGGTCATTCACTAGGTCCCTCCGTGGGGTTCTGGGATTTTTGCTCACCGTTCTTGTGATCATTTTGACCCCACGGGGTGAGATCTTTCATGGAGCCCCAGATCGAGGGAGATTATCAGTGGTCTTGTATGTCTTCCATTTTCTAATAATTGCTCCCACAGTTGATTTCTTCACACCAAGCTGCTTACCTATTGCAGATTCAGTCTTCCCAGCCTGGTGAAGGTCTACAATTTTGTTTCTGGTGTCCTTTGACAGCTCTTTGGTCTTGGCCATAGTGGAGTTTGGAGCGTGACTGTTTGAGGTTGTGGACAGGTGTCTTTTATACTGATAACGAGTTCACACAGGTGCCATTAATACAGGTAACGAGTGGAGGACCGAGGAGCCTCTTAAAGAAGTTACAGGTCTGTGAAAGCCAGAAATCTTACTTGTTTGTAGGTGACCAAATACTTATTTTCCACCATAATTTGCAAATAAATTCTTTAAAAATCAGACAATGTGATTTTCTGGATTTTTTTTCCTCATTTTGTCTCTCATAGTTGAGGTATACCTATGATGAAAATTACAGGCCTCTCTGATCTTTTAAAGTGGGAGAACTTACACAATTGGTGGCTGACTAAATACTTTTTTGCCCCACTGTACGTGAAAAAGACTATTTGAATGCACAGCAAGATGTAAAAACGGTTGATTCAAGCTTTTCCTCTGATGTGTGTTTCTGCCTGCAACAAAAATTCCTCTTCTGTGAGAAAAAACGATTGATCTAAACATTGTTTTAAGTCAAGTCTGCTATACATGTCCATATGTGGGAGATAAAACTATTCATGGTTCGCTTTAGCTCCCTGGTTAAACTGCACACATGTGCTGACCACAAGAAAAGGCCTGTTAGAGGCCCAGCCTGGAAAACCACTGCGGCAAGTGCATTTAAACATGACATGGAGTACAGAAAACCACACAGACTCATGCAGCTCCATCGTGCATCACCATCCGGTGATTTCCTCTCTTCTCTTGATTGAAGAGGAGAAAGTGGAAGCGGTGACACTGGGAGGTTCTGGTACGTCCGGTTCAAAGCAGAGCAGAACAACCTGTCTGCTCATACACGCTATGACATCAACCTGATGGTCAGCTAATGTTTCAAAGCACAACTATCCCTCTGACGCTCACATGCAGAAAGGTTTGTTTCTTTTAAGAGCTTACACACACACACAGTGACTCAGAGTCCTTTAAAAACACTCACATGTACCACAAGCTCAGAGAATGATGCATTCTAAACCCTGCAAGTCATTTGTTTGACCGCAATTAAATGCTGGAAGGGAACGAGGGCTGATTTTTATGAAAGCAATAATTGCTTGTAAGGACTTGGAGTGTTTACGTTAGGGACCATTAGCTGCAGAGATCAGACCTCAGATATGCAAACTTCCCTCTGGGAGACTGTTTCAACACTCCGGTTTGCTCCCAACGCAGCAGGGCCACACAACCACACGGCTGTCATTAACCTATAGCAATTTTATACTAAAGGTTTATTTTCCAGCAGATCAGTGTGGGGGGTCAGGAGATGTATTACCCCAAAAATCCTTCATGCCGTCATGAAACTTTAATTGATTTGGAAGAAAAACACCCAAAAAAGGGGGGAAATGAAAGTTTTGCACATGGACAGATGGATAAAAAGGAGCTTCATGAGATTTTCTGGCAGTGTAAAATAAATCCTTAGCAAGCAATCAGCTTAACAAGACAAAAATCTTTATTTCTAACACTTTCCTTCAAAACACAAGATAAGACAAAAGTGGCACTAGTAGATAAAATATGAGAAACAGGACTGGTTGTCTCTGCTTCACGTTAAAGGCTGTGGTCTCTGGAAGGGAAATACTTTAATCCAGTTTGATCTTGAAGCAATTGTCAAAAAGACCACCAGCTCTGCCAATCATTAGCACAGCGGGCCATTATGGGCATGAAAGAGAAAAACTGCACGAGGACCAGGTCCGTTTCCCTCCTTCTCTTCCTCTGTGTTCAAATGTGAAACCACATAAATCTGCTTTAGGTTTTTAGAAAAGTGTTTCCAGTTTTCATTAAAACTGTCAGTGAAACTCAGAGGCTTAAAAATAACTATATAAATAACAGCTAAAAAACGGCTTTATTGTGATTCTTTTAATTAACTTTTTACACTTACCGATAGTTCCAGTCCACGTCTTCAGTTGGTTCTGACTCCAACAAAAAGCAGCATGTCGCCGTCTTTTCCTCCACACAGCTGTTTTCACCTTTTTGGCTTTGTCTTTGAAAAAGTGCATCTCTTCTCACCTCTCATCTTCCTCCAAACACAAGAGGATAAATCAGGATGCTGGAATACCTTCACAGGTTGAGATTCCTGTGGACCCCCCCCCCCCTCTCTCTCTCCCACTTTCTTCCCTCATGTTTTCTGTTTCTGAGACGACGTGAGCAGTATGTTGCTAAATGAGTTGGTTCTCCAGGGTTCCGGTCTCTGCAAGCACACCTGCATCTTGTTGTACTTCTGTACATCTCATCAGGTTTTGCTTCTCTGGTTCTGGAAACCACTTTCCAGATTGTTGAGTGTACCGTGGTCAATGACCAGTTCTCGTGTATCTTGTGAAACTTCCAGTAACTTATTAAACCCTGTACCTACCTTTAGAGAGATCTGGCTGGACCAATGAAATTGGGTTTTTCTGAGAGTCTCACTGACCTGTGACACTACACCTGCTCACACTGCTCCGATCTGTACTCGTCTCCTTGGATTTCTAAACCGACAACTTTTCTCAAAGTTTGAAAAAGAAGGAAAAGTTCATAAAGCAAAACTCACTCTTTACTCACCTCCAAGTCTCTTTCTTCTCAAAGTTTCTCCTTTTACAACCTGTGACTTTTACATCCCGTCTCTTCATGTGTTGGTCCAGAACGACCCTCCAATGTTACAACAAAAGCTACAAGATGATATGCAGTTTGTCTTGGGGGGGTGGGGGCTGTTGGAAATACCTTCAGTTCCTGGTCTTGCCAAACAAAGCCATGCTAAAGCCCCCCACCTTTCCATTGTCCCTGAGGAATTCCACAGAAATGGGATACTAGCATGTTGTCATAACACTTACAACTTGTCTGAAAATACATAAAACATGAGCTGTTTTGAAGAAAGTGGCCCCCAAAAATGTAGGAATACATTCTGACCCTAATCACAAAACAACTGGATCAAACTGGATAAAGACTAAAACCCTCTATTTGTTCAGAATCCAATGGGAGAAGACGTAGATGGTCTTTATTGAAAATGATGTAAACACAATGTAAATAAATCGGTAAAGGGATCAGTGCAGTTAAAATTAAAACACTCACTGAGGTTGACAAAACTCATCACCGTGTCTGCGTCGTCCAGGAAGCGGCTGTCCTGCGGGGTCACGACCGCGGAGCCCTGAGTCTGTAAAACCGCCCTGTAGTATGAGTATCTATGCGGCTCAGCGTCCGTGGAGATGGTGTTATACAGATCCAGCATGAACATCGGAGCGGCGTTGTGTTTGGTGTGCGCGTGCGGCCGCGGACGGTGCGGCAGCCCCAGGATGGACAGGATCTCCCGCTGAATCTCTCTGCGCTCCTGGTTCCGCAGCCGCCTCTGGATCATGAAGCTGGACCGCACCTCGTTGTCCACTGATGAGAAGTTGGAGAAGGCGACCCGCGTGGCCAGCACACACAAATCCCACGAGAGAACGAGGAACACGGTCGTCACCGAAGCGCGCGTCCACATTTTTTAACCCCAAATTTTACGCGCGGCTCTAACTAGTTGAGAAATGATGTTGGAGATGCGGTTCTGTCACGCAGACAGCTGAGACGTGCGAGGATAGTAAAACACGCCTCCTCTTCATCAAAGCTGAGTTTCATTCATTCATAATTTGCTGCTGCGCGCTGCGTTGACGTGGGAAAGGAGCGCACGGCGCTGCGTCAGGGGAGGAGGAGCAGGACAGAACCACCTCGGAAATGGGACAGCAGTAGCCTACTGGGGGGGGCTGCAACCAGGTCCGTGCTCTGAACTTTATCACCGATGGATGGGTCTTTAAAACTAAAGTATAACACCTGTGCGTCCCTTTATTGTTTGTTTAGATATTTAAAAAGTATTTAATTCAAACTGGTAAAATCAGACTAAAGGCAAAGATGGAAAATCCCCACAACCCCTTTGACAGCGCAAAAATGTCTTTGAACTGGAACAATAAAGTCAAACCCACCGTAATTACTTATCAGCAGAAGTCCACATACATGATGGAACATGCAAACCACCCCCGAAAAACCACAGTGTGCGCGCACAAAGCAGGGCTTTACCAGATAGTTTAAAGGGGATGGGGGCAGGTGATGAGTGACTTATCTCAGGTTAGAAGAGTTCAGAGAGGCACAAAATCATCAGCTGACATTCTTATATCTTAAACACTCTAGTATTCAGACTGATTAGATTTTAGATTAGATAGGTCTTTATTAATCCCTCGGGAAGGTTCGAAATTACAGTTTGTTTCCAGCAGCAAATACCGTCATAGGTCACAGAATAAAAGTGAAAAGATGAACAATGAGCATGAGAGAGAGAGACTGTTTTAAAAGAGTAGTTTGGAATCACTGTATTCTTGAAAAGCAGGAAAAACTGCAGGTGCATCACACCTGAAACTAATCAAGAAGTTTAAGATGTTCCGTTACAGTGAAGAAGACTTTTAGATTTTCAAGAGGGAATCCTGGAGAGTTTGTTTCAGAACTGCAGTTCAGACTTTGAGACACAAAGAGCTGCAAAGTTCTGCAGGTATAAAGGTTGAACTGATGCATTCTGGAAAACATTGTGAGTTCATTAATGTGTCAACAATAAATTTCTCATGGACTTGTTTTTATTCTACTCTGCACACTCACACTGTCCTGAATGAAAATAGTGTCAAATTCCTCCAGAAGCAACATTTTCCATGTATGTAGACCCAGATTTCCAGTGTGATGGCACGCCGAAGATCAAACAGAACAAAATGGGTCAGGATTTGGTCCAGTCTGGGCTAACACCAAACATACTGACTCTTTCCATAAATACAATGTATTTCTCAACAAAACATTAATGTTTTTGTATAAAAACATAAACTGTGAAAACACTGAAGCCACAAAACAACATTTTTTTACTGCCAAGGCAGCAACTAAATCAGATCATTTCAAGGTTGAACGAGAAATCTACATTGATGGTCTAAATTAATTTTGAGACCTTTATCATATTGTATAAGCAGCTAGGAACCAAAAAGTAAGTTACATTAACAACTGAAGAATTACTGAACATGTTTATCCCAGCACAGGTCACATTACATGACTCATCCTTTCCAACTCAGATAAACTCAAGAGTCCTCATGTCTGCCACAAACATCTGTAAACCTCCAACTCCCTTAAAGTTACAGATGAAACTATTTAAAATAATGTGAATTTCATTGTTGTTTTTTTCACTGGAGGAATATTCACACCTTTAATGTGATTATTCTGTTCTTTTTTCCATACAGCTGATCCTGATATCTTGTTTTAGTTTGTATCTCTATGTGATACATGAATACATTCTTCTTATTAAAACAGGCTGTGTATTCAGAGTTGATCTGAAAAGGAAATGCTGAGTAAAGTTTCTTTAACTGAATGAAAATGCCAGATCATCTTTTTCTTATCAAACAATCAGCCTAATACAATAATAAGACATCCTAGATCTGAGTGAATGAAATATTCTCACTAAATACTTTGTTCCTTACATTGTTGACTGTTCTGACAGCAAAATCATACAAAAATTATCAACGGAAATCAAATGTATCGACCCGTTTAGGTCTGGATTTGGGGTCAAAGTGGAAAAACTCCATCCAACTTTGATGTAATGCCCTTAAAACAAGTTAAAATGAGGCTCAGTGGTGGGTGTGGCCTTCACATGCCTGCATGACCTCCCTACAACACCTGGGCAGCTCCTGATGAGGTGGTACATGGTCTCCTGAGGGATCTTCTCCCAGACCTGAACTAAAGAATCCTCCAACTCCTGTACAGTCTGTAGTACAACGATGGAGCGGGACATGATGTCCCAGATGTGATCGGATTCAGGTCTGAGGAACAGGCGGGGTCAGTCCATAGCATAAACGCCTTCATCTTGCAGGAACTGCTGATACACTCCACATACATGTGGTCTAGCATTGTCTTGCATTAAGAGGAACCCAGAGCCAACCTCACCAGCATGTGGTCTCACAAGGAGTCTGAGGATCTCATCTCAGTATCTGTGGCAATCAGCCTACCTGTGGTCCCCACCTACAGAGCTGCTCCTTCATTGGGGCTGTCTTGTCTTGTCTGTAATTTCCACCTGTTGTCCAGTACATTTACACAACAGCATGTAAAATTGATTGTCAATCAGTGCTGCTTCCTAAGTGGAGAGTTTGATTTCACATTGTGTTGTATTCCCTTTTTTTCTTTTGAGCAGTGTATATTCTTTCAATAACCGACATGGGTCTTGTTTGTTACTAAGTCACAGGAAGATGCAGGTCACCATACACTGCATGATGCTGCATGAACTGAACACGGCATTTAGTGAGAGATACATACATGGACCAGCCTTCACGCAGTGTCTGATGTATTACATGTACATCAGACCTATCATTTGCAAACAAAATATTATATATATTCAGTGTCACAGTCACTCCAGCTGCCACTAGCAACTAACATGTAAGCAGAGAAACAGTAAAAATGTTAAAATCATTCACTAAAAAAAAGTACATTAATTATCATATAGATGTAAATTTTACAAGCTGTTGTTTATAAACAGACTAAAGTGACTTTCTGAGTAACATCACATGACCGATTACAAGACTGTCTGAAGAGTGAAGTATAATTAACCTTCCAAAACATAGCCTGGCATCATTTGTGCCAGTAAAATCCTTTACAGTGCCCTGGTTAGAGATCTCCTGCTGGATGTCCGTGTATGTCAGATCAGGGTGTGGTTGAGGCTTTGCTGGATCATGGTAGACTGTAACCATGTCCAAAAACTGCATAAGGCACTGAATGAGTACAAAGTCTCACAAGAGCTCTCTATGCTTATTAAAGCATTCATAGTTTCTTAATTCTTCAACAGAGTCAATGCATTGTTTTCTAAAACATGGAGTGACAAACGGTCCTCCGGTACTGAGTCCTTCTTTTTGGTCCTGCATGTTCATTCCAGTCCAGCAGGTGGCAGAAGCGCACCTTCAAACGCAGAAGAAGACATCAAGCTGTAGGAGACAGGGCAGGATAGGATGGCTAAGGAAGCAACAGTAAAGCCAGTGGTTGACTTGGATATTAACTATGGACAAAAAGAGATAAAGAGCATGATAAGGCAAGAAATGAAGAAATGCAAAAACAATGGGAGGAGGAAAAGACGGGACGGTGGCTTTATAAAATTCAAAGAAGGGTAGGAGAAACGAGAAACACTGGAAGGAGTAGGAGAGAGGAGGTGATTATGTCTAGGCTGAGATTTGGACATACTGGTTTAAACAATGCATTATTCATATTAGGGAAACATAATACAGGGAAATGTGACCATTGTGGTGAAAAAGAAACTATAAATCATGTTATATTACAATGTCAGAAATATCAGGCAGAAAGAAGAAAACTAATCCAAAACCAAAGCAAGATGAAAATGAAACTAGACCTTATTGATTTATTGAGAAAAAATTCAAAAAGTGAATGTTATCAGGCTTTATTTCAGTTTTTCAAAGAAAGTAGAATGTTTGGGAGGATTTGAGTTTTTTTTTTAAGGTATTATTATTAGTAGTATTAGGTTTTGTTGTTGAGCGCTGTTCTAGACCACACTCCACACTAGTTGGTGGCGGAAATGCACCATTTTGTTGTTTGCCAACCGCCAATAAAAATCAGAAGAAGAAGAAGAAGAAGAGACAGGGCAGGAACGACGCACATTTTTGCACTGTCCAATAATTATTTTGCCTTTTTAAAGTTTGGGACCTCTAATTTTCAGTGAAACTTGTTTAAGGTTTGTTTATTCATTTAATAAGTACTTACAGCAGTTTGTATGACAGTGTTTAAGATGCTTCAGATCATCAGCCACATTTATGCCATGCTAACGTTAGCTCTGTTTTTAATTTCTGTAATGTAATCATATCCAATTTATTCCATGTTTAAATTTTACAAATATCTCACAAAATCACATTTTAACGTACCCGTTTGTTTACAAACGCATTAGTATAAACAGATGCTGCACCGCAGTTAGCATCAACGTTAGCTGCCATGCTAAATATGTCGATCCTAACATCATTATTTCATTAGAAATTAATTTATTAGCAGCTCGGGTATTTTAAATGTTTATTCTAGTATGCTGCACACGGTCCGTTTGGGTTTATTGTGTTTTTGACGTTGCGTTTTCGCGCGTTTAAGTGACGGTAGAAAATGTCACATCAGATGAATATTAACCCTCCACAACTAGCTGTTTTTAAATCATCAATAAAACTACATTATTAATTAGACCTGGACTTTAGTTCGTGGAAGAAGTGAAGATATGGCTGTTGTTTTGGGGGGTTTGTTCCATGTAGTAAAATATAATGTTTTTCCATAATGTCTTGGTTTGTTCCTTCCTGCTGTCATCAGGAGAAACTTTAATGCAGAATGAGTTTGTTTGGAGGAAGCTCGGGTTTTGGAACTGGAGGAACTGGAGTCTTTGGGACTACGACGACAGACAGTCATAACCCCATGAAGGTAAACCAGCAGACGGAAACAAGAAACTGTACAAGATGGAGTAAATAATTAGTGATGATGTCCCACTGCAGTCCTCACCTACACCTGCTTATTGTGACCTAACAGGATGTTGAAGTGACGTCCCCTCCAGATGACAGCATCAGCTGTCTGGCCTTCAGCCCCCCCACCATGCCAGGGAACTTCCTTATTGCAGGATCCTGGGCAAATGATGTGAGTTATTATTTGTTACATCACTTAAAACTGAATATAGTGATTCAAAATCATGTACAATTTTCTGTGAGTTTTAGTTTAGGAAAGAAAATGTCAGATTTTTGCTTGACGTTGGATTTCAGGTTCAGTTTTTATCAGCGTTGCAGCCCAGATGTTTTCATGAAGCGGCAGGCCGGGTTGTCTAAAGACTGCTTGAGATCATGAAGCCTCCTTCTGTTATCTCCAGAACATGTTTTGATGTTCCTGTAGCTCAGCGTTACAGGTGTGGTGGCGTTTACTCACATCTGTATCGTGCGGTTTTAGGTTCGATGTTGGGAGGTGCAGGATAATGGACAGACTGTCCCCAAAGCCCAACAGACGCACACAGGTCCAGTGCTGGATGTCTGCTGGAGTGATGTAAGTGTCATTATTCACAATGTTATAAGCTGCAATTTGCAAAAAATCCAAACATTTAAACATGTATTAACTGATCTAAAAATAGCTTTTAGTTAAAAGCAGAAACACTAGCTACGTTTACATGCGCCAAATTTCCCCAATCTGATTAAAATCTTGGTCGATCGGAATTCCCAAATCCCTGTTTACATGGACACTAACTGAAATGATCTGATCATGCCATGAGTACACATGCACCAAGCACTCAATCAGGTTAAATGAGTTGAGCATGCCCACAGCGAGTTGTCTTTCCGGGGGAAGAAAAAAAAGTAAACAAACTCCGTCCTTTCTGCACGTCTTTCCCGCCCCATCGTGTGCTCGATCTGACTCACGTTTTCCCCAATATGGACCTTCTGCAGGTGATTACCTTTATGTTTGGGTTTTTACTGGTCGCATTAACCAAGCTAGCGGCTGAATACATATTGCTACTGCTCCTCCACCACAGGAGAGGAGAGCAGGATGACTGCACCAGCAGACCACTTCTGTTTACCTCCCGCCATGTTTTCTACTTGGGTCTGCGAAAGCAGAAAGACGTCACGCTGAAGTTGTACGCATGCGCAGTGGGCTTTTTTCACCCTTTCTTTCCGAATGGGTGTATACATGCACGTCTATCCGAATGAAGATCGGACAAAACCACCCCTCTCGATCGGAAGTAAATTTCTTTCTGATCAGGCTGCATCGGATCAAAACATTCGGGTTGACATGTTTACATGACGTCTTTTTTATCCGATTGGGCGTTTATTCCGATTAAATGTGCCCATGTAAACGTAGCTAATGTTATCTTTTCTCTTTCAGCTGAAATACTTTAATACTTTAATTTTTGATTTTCAGTCTCAAATAATTTTGCATCAGTTTGCTTGTTTCACTGATGCTTTTTTAATTCATGTAGTTTGGAAATGTTATTTTCAAAGACACAATCCCTTAAAAAAACTGATGGGTGGCACATTGCTTGTAGACAAACTTTAAACTTTCGCCTCAACAAACAACAGATTTGGTCCAATTTTTAATAAAGTAAAAGGATTAGAGGAATTCTCTTGTTGACAGCTCACATACAACCAGAGAAAACCCCACGGTGTCTCTAAGATCTCATCAAAACTCATCAGAACCACTGGAACGGGGACAGTTTTAACATCATGAAATACATCAGAACCAAGAAGTGACTTGAAGTAACAAATCATGGCTGTTGGCTTGTATAATATACTAGGGCCCGTCCGATATGGATTTTTTGATACCGATATAAAGACTTTAGAGCAGGCCGATAGCCGATATAATGGCCGATAAATCCATCCACCAGAAAAAAATTGAAAAATATTACTGAAAGCTAAAACACTGTATTCTAAGTTCATTCTTAAGCTCATGTCTACCTGTTAGACACCATGAACTATCTGAATTATTCACTGATTCCAAAAAATGTAAATAATAGACAAGTTTATCTATTTATGAACATTTATTTAGCACACACACACTATAACATCAGAACATGTAAAAAACAGTAGAACAATAGATCACAATAACCTAAAAAAACCTTACAATAAAATAAATATTTTCTAATAGTAAAATAGTTGTTTCTTTAATAAGTCCAGCAGGGGCAAATCCTAATGCAGAAAGCACTGCAGTAAACAATAATAATTTATTATATTCAACTTTTACAACAGAGCCTGTAAATAACAGTAGAACACCTCACAAATTATCACAATAACTTAAAATAAAGTTAATATTTTTTTAATAACAAAGACTTGGGACTAACTAGGCATTCTCATTCATGGAGATGCAGAAACACATATATGACAAAAATAAATCAATCAAAAATATTGGCAGTTTTTTACTGATAGCCGATATCACCCTGGACCCCCATATCGGCCGATATATCGGTTGGGCCCTAAAAAATATCCTGACGCCATTTTTTTCTTTTCAGGATGGAAGTAAAGTCTTCACTGCCTCTTGTGACAAGACGGCCAAGATGTGGGATCTTAACAGCAATCAAGCAATGCAGATCGCACAGGTTGGATGATATGCTGCTGCACAGTCTGAGTGTTCATAAATGAGACAGAATGTCCTCACACGTGTTGTCTTCACAGCATGATGGTCCAATTAAAGCAATCCACTGGATTAAAGCCCCGAATTACAACTGTGTCATGACCGGCAGTTGGGATAAAACACTGAAGGTAAAGAGGAAAAATAAAGAAATGCCTGAAAATATCAATTCTTCATTTTTACATTTCTTGACAAATCAGATTTGGAGGGATGTTTTCTCTATTTTTAGTTCTGGGACACCCGCTCTCCAAATCCCATGATGTCCCTGCAGATGCCTGAGAGATGCTACTGTGCAGATGTTGTAAGTATCTTATCAGAAAAGTGTTTTATTGCCAAGTATTGTTTGCATAGTACAAGGAGGTGAAGGAGTGCAGAAGGTACATCAAAGTCAAAATAACAATAACAAATATAAACATAAGAACCACCTAACAATATTTACATGTCCAAAGCATTTGTGACATAATAATCCAAGTGTGTGTGTCCCAAAATGCTTCTGGGGCCGAAATGATATTGAGTCTAAGGCTCTCGTCCAGATATCAGTCATTACTTTAGTAGCCAATGGGGTTTAAGCTCGCCCCCAAGGTAAAGCCAAAAAAATTTGTAGGCGAAAAACAGAACCAAAAACGTAGAGTGAGGACTGAAAAGGAGAGATGAGAAGAACATAGAAGCTGAAAAATTATTTGAAAATTCAAACCATCGACTTTATCTAAAAACCAAAGCATATATTATTACAGGAACATTTCTTAGTTTCCAAAGTTTTACTTTATATTAATTCACGTTTTTGCTTGTAGTTTTAAGTTTTTTTTTATTTAAATTTTCTTATTACTTTTCAAATTGACAGTTTCTTTTTTCGAGTTTTCAGAGTATTTTTTCATTTATGTGGTGCTGATCCAGTTTTCACAATTTTCTTTTTTTTTTTTTTTTTTTTTTTTTTTTTTTTTTTTTTTTTTTTTTTTTTTTTTTTTTTTTTTTTTTTTTTTTTTTTTTTTTTTTTTTTTTTTTTTTTTTTTTTTTTGTTTTTTTTTTTTTTTTTTTTTTTTTTTTTTTTTTTTTTTTTTTTTTTTTTTTTTCATTTTCATGAAGCTGATCTCAGTTTGATGTGATGCTTTAGACTTGTAATTTGTTATCAGTCTGAGTTGTTTCCATACAGAGGCAGAGTCGGGCTGATAGCTGTTGCTTTGAATACAGTAGTTTAGTACTTCTCACCTCTTTGCTAAATCTGTATTGTATCTGTCTGAAACTGTCTCTGTCTCCTAAAAGCAGCTTCTTTTTTTGACCTCAGCTGTCTGAGTTTAGCAGTGAACCAGGGTCTCATTAGTTTAACTAACCCTGGTGCAACAGCTGTCCTCACAGAAGCTGATGAATGATGTTACAACATCTGTAAACTCTAAAATGCATGAGGGAAATTTGAATGTTTTTTGTTTATTTTATTGATTTATAATTGATTTCTGTTGCTCATGCTGATAAATGTTGCATGAAGGTGTACCCCATGGCGGTGGTAGCCACAGCTGAAAGAGGCCTTATCGTGTACCAGCTGGAGAACCAGCCCTCCGAGTTCCGCAGAATAGACTCCCCACTCAAACATCAGGTGAGTTTTCCTTCTTCAGATGCCTTTCTTACATCATAATGACCTCCGTCGAGGAGGTTGTGTTTATTTGGTGTTAGTTTGTTTGTTAGCTTGAACATACGTAGATTAAGTTTTCAGGATAGTTTGGGAATTGCATTAAGACCAGTGTTAATTTTGGCAAGAAATTTTTATTTAGTTTTAGTCATAGTCTTTTGACTAAAATTCTTTTCAATTTTAGTCACTAAAGTAGTTTTAATTGTAGTCTAATTTTAGTCGACGAAAATATGTATATTTTCTGAAGTATTTATTTAACAACTGCAGTATAGTCTGGACATTTTCTTACCATTCCACACTTCATCTGGCGTTTTCCTGGGAGCATCTCAAACAACTACGGAAGCCTCTGCTCACCGCTCAATAAGCCGAGCTCTGATTGGTTCTTTTCACAGCAGCCCCAGCTGTTAGCTTTTTGACTGATTTCTCTCTGCATCTTTCTTTTCCTATGATTGGATTTCGTCTATTTTCGTGTCGTCTTTTATTTGTCAAGGAAAATCAACATAATTTTAGTCATAATAATCGTCTCAAATAGGGCCGTCTATTTTAGTTTTCGTTTCATTTTCGTCCGCAAACATATATTCGCGACTAAAATTATGACAAAATATTTTAGTCAACAAAATTAACACTGATTAAGACCAATCCATTAGATTTGGGGGGTGATCAGGATACTTGTTATTATCATTAGCTGCTTGATCTTCACTCTCTAAGTTCTTTCTGGTTTTAAATGAAAGCTATTTTTTCTTTAACTCTATATTAATGCATAAAGCCTGTCCCGCTCTTGTCTCGCAGCACCGCTGTGTGGCCATATTCAAGGACAAGCAGAACAAGCCTACAGGTTTCGCACTTGGAAGCATCGAGGGTCGAGTGGCGATCCATTATATCAATCCTCCAAACCCGTGAGTGGAAACAGAAATTTGCTTCTCACTGGAATGCAAATGTGTTTTTTATACATTGGTCATGAAGTTGTTCTTCGTGTTTCTGATCAGGAGCAAAATCAGACGCAAATATTTTCTGATCCTTTTCAGAGCCAAAGATAACTTCACTTTCAAGTGCCACAGGTCCAACGGAACCAACACAACCACTCCACAGGACATCTATGCCGTAAGTCCTTCCTTAGGACTTAGTGTATGAATTATAAAAAGCAGTGTGAGTCCTCAACACAGGCTGTATGTGTCTTGTCTTATATTTAGCTTTCATTTATGAAAAGATGGATTTCTTTAATGCAGGTTCTAATTTATTATTATTATTATTTATTATTAACAGTTAGTTGCTGGGATCTCGATGAAAAGATGTATCAGGAGAAAATCATCACCTGTCTGGATAAAAAGAACTAAAGATCCATCAGATTTATTAACTTCATGCGCTCAGCGTGATTATAGATCACACTTTACGCTGCTCCACTGTCCAGTCTAACCTTTCTATTTTCAGGTTAACGCCATCTCCTTCCATCCTGTCCACGGCACGCTGGCCACTGTGGGCTCAGACGGACGCTTCAGCTTCTGGGACAAAGACGCTCGAACCAAGTTGAAGACCTCAGAGCAGCTCGACCAGCCAATCACAGCTTGCTGCTTCAACCANCAATGGGAACATCTTTGCATACGCCTCTAGTTACGACTGGTCGAAGGTACGTGTTGTACGATCACAACAAGGATCGTTTACTTTTCTCATTTAAGAAATGGCTTCACTTGGAACCCTGTGCTCCTCAGGGCCACGAGTACTACAACCCACAGAAGAAGAACTACATCTTTCTGAGGAACGCTGCAGAGGAGCTGAAGCCTAGGAACAAGAAATGGTGAGAGAAGGGCAGTCACTGTCCGTTACCCTGGAGACGGTGGTCACTGGATGGGGCGGCCTTGTTTCCTCATTTCTCCTGTGACTGGGCTCTCGTGAGCATTTTGAATGTGTGCAGTGAGGATAGTGATGTGTGTCTCTGTACTCTCTCACACAGCCGTGCTGTTTGCACGTTCCAGAGCTGATGGGAGTTGTGTTTGAACAATTTGTACAAGATCAGGAAAGTCTAACAATCGTGTGTGTTAGCAAAAACATTTAGCTTGAGAACTCAGTAGTTCTGTTGGAAAAAAGGATTTTAAAGATTGTTGTTTTTATTAAACTGTGAATAACAAATTAAATCTGGAATATTACATAGATATAATTTACTCTAATTAACCTTAAATCCATAGGATTGTTATTTGTTTGCATTTTATTTTTCTTGTGCTTTGCAAACACTTAAAAGAAATAAACAACAACAAACAACATCTTGTAGCTTTGTTACTGACGGCTTCCTCCTGTCTCCAGATTCAACGTGCCATGTCACATCTCTTGTGGGGAAACGCGGACGACCTGCTGCTTTTTGTGTGTGTATGCGCTCGAGACAGAACCCACTTGCTTTCAACAAACCCCTGGACCAATGCTGCGGCGCTGTGTAATCTGCATGGACCAATCACAGGGGCCTACCCGACTTTGTTTTGATGACAGCTGCATGATATTTGGTCTTAGGAGTCATCATGGAAGGGGATGTTGGTTTTTTCTCCAATGTTCATTTTTTTACAACTTTTTGTTCATATGATTTGTCACTTACATTTTAGATCTGAAAGGTTTTGGGATGTAAAATAAATAAGTGCATACTCTAAATTCTGAACATGTAATTCCATTCTGATTCCAAACTGTAATATGCATCAACAAATACAAACTCCACCGTCATCTTGTAGTTCATCCTGTAGGTTTCTGACTTATGAGTCATAAATTTAAACTGAACAGCACCTGTGTACTAAAGACTGTTTGGATCGACATTAACCAGCAGAGGGAGCATTTTGCCTGTCAGCAAATTTCTGCTGTTGCTCTCACAGAACCAAGAACCCATCAGAACATTTGGGATCAAAGCAGTGAGACTCCTCAGTCAGTCCTATTTTATGGAGGATCTCAGGCGATCAAGAGAATCTGATTAAAGCAGCTTCAAAGGCAACGTGTGAAAAGTGAAGCAGTTGGTGGAGTAAAAGGTGTAAAAAGGTCGTTTTATTGAGGTCATTAGAGAGTCATCTCCCTGTCAGCCCAACCCTACAGTACTTAGCAGTGGATCTCTGAGGCCTCTGTGGTGGGAAGGTGTGCCGCTTCCTCACTTCACCGGCTCCTGTAAGCTTTCAGACTGATGACATTCATGTTGAGGGGTTGTCATCCTATCAATCTGCATCAGGGTTCAGCATCTGCAGCTTTCTGACATCAGATCTGGAATCAGTTTCCTCATCAAGTTGTATAGTTATAAAATGTTCATAAGGTGTAACCCGCTGCTTGTCAACAATGCAAGAACTTTCCACTAAACACCTTCTGCTAAATACAAAAAATACATAATTTCACCTTTAGAGTTATGGATGTCATGTTAAACATTGTTGCAAACATTTAGCAGAGTGAAGTTTGAACAACTTAGTTTCACTCTAATTTAACAACTATATTTAAAAGAAAGGAACTCACACTTTAACTGTGCTGGAATTTCTGGTGTTTTGTTTCTGCAGAATTGTAAGATGTGATTTACTTGGAAATCCTTTCACAAGTCTTTCAGTTTTGCTTTCTGACTTTTTTCAGGTTGCCTGTCTGCTATGTTCATACATTGACAGTAAGTAAAATAAGTAAATTTGGCATTCTGAGTCTTAGTTTAAAGAGGGATAGGAATCAGACTCAGACTTCCTTGCTGTAGTAAAGTTCACCATGTGGCACAGTCGTGTTTTACTCTATACAGTGCGGTTTTCTTTGTGTGAAACAGACAAAAGCAGGTGCAGTAAAACGCCGGGAGAGGGTGAGCCAATGGGAGGAACCCATATCACAGTTTGGGACAAAGACTGTGTTCTGATTGGTCAATAGTTCTGCGAAGGCGGAGCCCAAGTTCAGTGCTATAAAAGCTCCCGGCACGTTGTTGCGTAGCAGCTGAGACGCAGCCGGGTTTGGCGGTGGCTTACACGCTGCGTGAAATATAGATGCCGTCAGGTTCTCAGTAACTTTAACTAAAGTGTAACAAGTGTTTGAATCCCGGCGAGAGTTCCGACATCTTTAAATGACGGGAAACTATTAAGCGTTTATCTGAGTATCTGTGCGGCTCGGAGTGACCAATGCTACTACATCAGTACATGAACGGATCCCTGGAAGTCATGCCTCCCACACCGCTTCAGAAGGACACCACCTTTACCAAAATCTTTGTCGGTGGGTTGCCTTACCACACCACCGACGCCTCGCTTAGAAAATACTTCGAGGTGTTCGGGGACATCGACGAGGCCGTGGTAATAACGGACAGACAGACCGGTAAATCCAGAGGATATGGATTTGTAAGTGGAAACAAAAAAATTCATTTTGTCTTAACTACTTCAAACTTTACATTAAGTTCCTAATCTGCACTAAAACATTAACTGTCAGAAGTTTTTAACAGTTACAGTTCTGGCACGTGTCTGCTATTCTTCTCATAAAAGTATAAAGTCATACATGCACGTGATGTCAGAGGTAATCCCCCCCCCCCCCCCAGGCTGAAACGCATAATTGCGCAGCATCTCTGTTTTTTTTGCCTGACTAGTTTTTATTTTCGCTTAATGGGGATGAAGGATCGCAGGAGTTGATGGGTAACTAAGGAGATTATATTTTAACATATGTCTGCACCCCCCCCCCCCACACACACACACACACACACACTCACTCACTCCTGAGTAGCCCCAGCTTATGGCTTTGTGTGTGTGTGTGTGTGTGTGTGTGTGTGTGTGTGTGTGTGTGTGTGTGTGAGAGAGAGAGAGAGAGAGAGACAGTCTGAACTTCTTGCTTTGCTTTATATGGGGATTTTGGAGCAGTGGGGAGGGGGCTGGGGGGTGACCTTGCACACCCAACCTTCCACTGTCAGGGACCAGAAGATTGTAGATTTACATCACTTCTCGCTTGTGGAGACAAACAAACCGTCTCTCCTGTTTCACTAATTTCTCATGTTTTCCTTTTGATCTTATCTGTCAACGTCTCAGGATCAGCGGCATTATGGGAATTTATTACTTAAAAACACACTCCATGTTATTATAACCTACCTTTCTATCCCAACTTAAAAAAACTGTGTGGGGGCGGTGGCATGTAGTTTATATTTGGTAACAATTCCCAAAACTTCTTGCGTGACGTCTCCTGTTTCTGGCATATAAAGACACAAAGAACAGAAGCAGCAGACAAAAAAAAATGCAAATATTTACTAGACATTTGGAAACTCTCTGTACTATCAGCCCAAAGAAGGGATGGAAATCTGTTGTGCATCCATGTTTACTGCTAACAGAAGGGGGAAAAAAACTCTGGGACAATGGCTCTTTTTGTTGACACATGAGTTAATGATGTCAGAGAAAAGCAGGTATTGAACAGCTGCATGTGGAGGCAGGTGTTTCAGGTTCAACAGGCTCCCAGAGATGTGGGTGCTTTTCAGGTTTGGGTCCGAAACACTGATCATCATTTCATACTTTATTATGTCTGGCTGGTTTGATTTTCCTTTTATAATAACGGTGGATCAGGTTTATACAGTGTGTATTCAGAAAGGGGAGGGAAGAGCCTGAAGTTTTTTCTTGTTTCTTTAAACACACTTCAGAGGTGGATTAGTAGAACCCCCTTCCCCTCCCCATCGCAAGACTCTTAAGTGTAAACACAGCCTAGTTCCTTCCTGTGTGTTCACAACACATGCCCTGGCGGGGGCTTTGTGCTCCATCCTTCCACTGTAACGACACTCGTGAATTTCTCACCTGTGTAAATGATGCAGGTTGGGCCCTATGTTCACCCCCCCCCCCCACCTGCAGAGGAGATTGAATTGGCAGAAGGTGGCACTGAAAACAGAAGGGCTCATCTAATGCCAGGCGAGATACGGGGGGGTTAATAACAATCTCCTTATTTTGTTCCTAATTAGATAATCTCCTTGTTGCCCAGATCCATATTTCAGCAGCTCCGCCTGTGGCTGAGTGGCAGACTGGCTCATCATTGTGCTTTGTTTGTAGTTTCCCTTGTTGTTCAGGGAAACAGGATCATAGCAGAGGACTGTCTGAAGGTGGGGGCGGGGTTTATGATGAGACCAGCAGACCAAGACCTCTGTAAGAAGCGCAGGCCTTCGTGTTGTACGTAATAAAAGGGATTTTTAATGTGGTCGCCAGGTGACGATGATGGATCGAGGAGCAGCGGAGAGAGCCTGCAAGGATCCCAACCCCATCATCGACGGCAGGAAGGCCAACGTGAACCTGGCCTACCTGGGGGCCAAGCCACGCAGCATACAGACAGGTGAGATTACCTGTCCTTTACAATGTTTGTGTATTAAATACAGAGCTTTTATTTTAAAGGGAAGTTTTAAACACACAAAATAAAATCCAGAGCAGTGAGCAGAGCTGCGTGTTTGAAACGACACGCTGATCTGCTTGTTGGTTTACATTCTGACAGACTTCTGGTTGTTTTGCAATTTAACGTGTGACACATGACCTTCGCTTGCAGCTGTTTCTAAGAACACGATTCATACACAACTCATGTTTGTATTCCAAATGCATAACATCTAGTTTTCCAGCTACATACATATTTTACTGCTGCTTACTGCACGTTTGAAATAGTTGTTCGGTGGTAGGCTGGAGACAGCGTCTGCCTCTGTCTCTCTGTGCCCTCTGTGCATTGTTCTCCAGTCCTCCTCTGTAAATGCAGATGTGTATCTGACAGCCAACCTCCTCTCCCTCTCTTTTTCTTCCAGGCATATCCATCGGAGTGCAGCCCATTCACCCAGCACTCATCCAGAGGCAGTATGGGTAAGTGAGCGGGAGTGGGCGCTTGTTATGCTCTCTGTGTGCATTACCACCAGGCTACTATTTCTTTGACAAACATGGCCTCTGGAAGCTACATGTCAGTTTGTGTGTCCACTCGCAGCTCCCTGAGTAGTCCATTAGCATATTGGAGTTTTGCGGGGTGGGAGATGGTTCACATATCTGTGGTAATAGAAGTGTATTTCAGAAGTGAATGTGTGACTCACTTGTTAACTTTTGTCAGGAGCCTCTCGACTTGCCTGAACGGGCTCCGTCAACCACGAGGGGCTTTTAGACGTAGCCGTATCTTAGAGACGACTCTTTATAGCGTCTAGGGGTTACGGTCGGCTACGCAGCTAATGAGCGCCGTTACTCCCCCCAAGTAGCTCTCAGATATCAAGCTTTGAGCCTCAGCAAACCTTTTTATCTGTGAAAAGAATAAACCCAGAAATTAAGATTCTGTTGAGTCTTAAGTTCATTCAGTAAACAAGGTCAGCTGTTAAAGGCCAACAACTTCCTGAAGAAATGCGTTTCACTCTAGAGTTATCTAACACGTGACGATGAACATGAAGTTTTACTTGTTTCACTCAAACCTTAGAAACAACGTTACCAGCGATCTAAACCAACATCTGGAGGATCCGTCAGCACTCGAAGGATTCTCAGCTACTTGTACACTAAATTCACAGGTCAGTTAGCGGTAGCCGCCATCTTGAATTGGGTGGACTCCAGAAGTACATCCACTGATTAATAATACTTCATTAACCAAAACTACTTAGTCGAGTACTTTAAACCCCCAAATGTTGCTTCACAGATGCACTTCTTATTTTGATTTGTAAGTCGTTTGTGTAATTTTTGGTTAAAACTTTGAGGCGGTTTTCGTAAAACAAACACTGGATCACTTTGTACAACATGAGCTGAACGTGACTGTAGATCACGTTTACCAGAAAATATCACAGGAAACATGTAAGATTATTACAGAACGTCAGAATCAAGAGCTGTATGAGGAACATGTCTGGACCTGTTCTTGGACCTTAAGAGGATGCAGGAAAGTCCCTTCACCCCCCCCCCCCCCCCCCCCCCCCCCCTCCACACACACACACACACACACACACACACACACACACACACGAGTGGAAGAGCCGGCCAAAACCCTGAAATGTGGCACATTGTGGTGGAGTGAGCCATGTGTCTAACAGGTGTTGGCTCATATCATAACCTTTTACTCCCCCCACCATTAATCTCTTGTGACCATCAATCCCCCCCCAAGACACGACGAGGCACATGAAACACCTGTCCAGTTGTCTCTGAGGCTCTTCTGTGCAGCAGGAGACAGACACAGTCCTTAAGATGCAAACTGAACAAGTGGCTTTTCTTTCAACCACCTCCCCCCACCTCCCCCCACCCCACCCTTGATGACATATGGTGTGAGGACGACATGGTCTGAAGCAGGAATTTAAACTGAACTGTGGCGCTGCACGTCGCTGTGTGGTTGGGGGTCCACAGTGAGTGTGTCGCTATGGTCAGCAGAGGCTTCTGACTGTAAGAGGGTGTGTGTGCCCCCCCCCCCCCGACCCCCCACTCCTTAGTGTGCATCTTTTTAAATCCTAACTTGTACTCGTGCTTCTGTTTCTGAATCGGACTGAAAACTGACACCTCTGTGATACTTCTAGGGAGCCGGGGGATTGAGAGTGATAATTGGGGGGGGGGGTCTAGACACTGTGCTTAATGAGGCAGTGTGTTACCTTGGAAACTCACCTCTACAGGTGTCTTTTGGGGGGGAGTTAACGGCCCTGCCCAGCTTTCTTCACACCTCATGTTGCATTGCGTCATGAGCTGAAGGTCATTTCTGTTATCGTTCAGAGATATTTAGCTGCTGCGTGTGACATCGCCCGAGTTTTCACAGTAACTCACTACGTGGTTTTCCTTCATGATGAACGGCCCAGCTGGTCCTCGTGATGTCAGCAGGTACCCGGCGTGTTCTGATGGGGTCCCGTCTCTGTAGTGTCTCAGCCTGCCATTCCACCAACGCTGAGCCAGCCGTCAGCACAAAAGCAGCTGACCAACGATATTCCTCCTGTCATCCACGTACCCCCCCCGCGCCACCATGCTGCAGTGGATTTGGCATCTCTGTAACCTCAGGGCTCGTTTTTATCCCCAAACTGCCTTTTGTTCCCGTCCTGTTGTTGACAGAAGCTGAATGTGCAGCTGACCTTCTTGTCACTCTGCACTGAAGACAGTTTTCCCTCTTTACCTACATAAAAGCTGGACCTCACATGTCTGTGGCCACGTGCTCCTTAAACTGATGGAACGGCAGACTCGCTGTGCACGATGTGCATGGAAGTGCACGTGTCCAGTAGAAGTAATCATCTCTGAGGGGTGAGCAGAGCAGTCGAGACCTGTGTGTAAGTATCTGTGTAGAGCTGCGAGGACCGAGTGCAGCCTGCGTCTCTGGTCTCCGTGTGTTCGGGTCTTTACTTGTTTTTCTTTCTTCTCGTTTAGTTTTATTTACCAAACAGATTCCTAACAGTTCATGTGCAATTTCACATTAGTCCTTTTTATTTTAATTTTATATTCCTCTTCAATACATCTCTCTACACCCCCACCCCTCAGTGACATAATGATGCAGGTGGATCTTAATCTCTATTGCTGACAATAATCACATTAACGTCACCTTTTTTGTGCCACGGTTGCCCTCGGCTACCAGCTGACCGGTGCACCAGCAGAGGATCAGACGAGACCCACCACAGTACGGGACTAGAGTCTATGGTGGGGAAATATCAGCCCACCTCCTCTTCCTCCTCCCCTTCCTCAGCCAGCCTCTCTACAAGGTGCCAGTGACGGCTTGAGAGTGCAGTGCAGTGTGCTGTGAAGGACTGAAGTGTTTTATCTTTTGGTTTCTTTTTTTAACCTGTTTGTGTGATCTGAACTGAAGAGGTTCTGCTGATTGTGGTGTGACTCTTTTCCTATTATGGCATGGTTTGGGGTTTGCAGTGGTAACTGGTGTGTGGGCGGGGTGGGATAGAGGGCCAAGGGTTGTGGAGAGGGTGTGTGTGTATATAGTGTATATTCATGCATGCTTTTTATTTACTTTATAAAGGTCCTTCATTACTGATCAGATGGATTAAATCTGTTTAAAACCTAAATTAGAAGTTTATTTTTATGTTTGCTGATGTGCAGCTGAAGCAAACGAGACGATGTGTTGGTTATTGTTTTCACCTCCCGCTGTTTTACTCCAACTTCACATTATCTAAGTTCCAAATCACCCTCGATGTAAAACATTGTGTGACTACGTTTGAGGGAAGTCCTCGTTTTAAGAGGTGAGGTCAGGAACCCCCCCCCCCCACACACACAGCCCTCATCAGCTTCACCTGAGCTGGTCTGAGCTCCCCAGCCACAACCATCATCACCTTAGAGATGGTCTGTGTGCGTGCGCCAGAGTTCCAAATTGACTGAGAACTAAAAGACAACGACTTCTGTACTTCCCTTTTTGTGTGTGTGTGTTCGTGTGTGTGTGTGTGTGTGTTTTTAGCGGCTGAAGAGCAGCAGCTGTTAAAACACTGTTGATGCTTGAAAACCTGCCAGTAACGGCTGACTGTCTTTTTACCCCCCCCCCCACTCCAACACAGGAGGTCCAACCCAACAGGTTTTGTAGGTTTTAGTAACTGACAGAGAGGCGGGACTGACTCACCTTTTGTCTCTCAGCCTCCTCGTCTTTGTGTTTACTTGTTCTTAATGTTTGTAAGTATTTAATTATAAATATATATGTAAAAACAGAGTGAGATTCTGAGTTCAGAACACCTACAGAGAGTTTATACTCCCAACACACGCACCCTCTGAGAGACATGTAAACAATAGAAGCCAGGTCCTGGGATTCCTGTCTAACCCCCACCCCTCCCCCCTCTCCCCTCTCATGTCTGTGTGCAGGTTGGCCCAGCCTTACATCTACCCTCAAGCGTTTGTTCAGCCCAGCCTGGTGCTGCCCACTCAGCTCTCTGCATCAATGAGCACCAGCCCTTACCTGGACTACAGCGCCGCCTACTCCCAGTATGCCCACGCCACCTTTGACCAGCAGTACCCGTACGCCGCCTCCCCCGCCGGTTTCCTGAGCTACAGCTACACCACCAGCCCCACGGCCACCGCCGGCCCGGCCGCAACCACCACAGCCCCCGCCAGCGTACATCCGAGCCTCCCCTCAGCCACGGGCCAGGCCCCAGCCTTCCTGCACTACGCCCCGCAGCAGCACATCCAACCGGAGCGCATGCAGTGAGCTGGGGGAGGGGGGAGTAGGGGGAGGAGGTCAGGGAGTGACGATCGCAGACTATTGGACTGAGGATAGTGAAGCTCCCTACAGAGTCACACTGCTGTTGTGAGCAGCAGATTTCAGGGGATTATTGCACTCTACGATCAGTGTGGGCTGTTTGCTCATGGGTAAATGGGAAGGGAAGCTAACAGCATACAGAATGTGGTCGCTGCCAAGGGCTTCCAGAAGATGACTCTTCATTTTATTATCATTAATATTATTATTTTATTGTATTAATGTCCTTGTCATTGTTTGTTATGCAGTTATTATCTATGTTAGCATGTTTTTGGCTCAGTCAGGAGGAAGTTATGGACGTCTGAGGTAGATGCCGACACCAGTCTGCAGTCTGGTTTGGATCTGATGGACACTGCTGCTTTTAGACTTAAGGGGGACAGTCATTTTCTATCAAAAAACTCTGAGTCCTGCTTCATGAAGAAACCCCCCCGGCGTTCAGCTCCATGTAAGAATAAGGGAAGAGATGCCCCCCCCCCCCCCCCCCCCTTTCCCCCGACCTCGCTCAGGAACAAGCGGGTGTGGAGACGAATGGACGGGTTTGACCTTGTGGATAGAATCAAAAGTTGAAGGACTTCACACTTTTTATTAGTAAAGTTCAAGAGGCCTTAATGCAGCTGAGTGCAGAGAGCAGGTGGACGTTGATCCGACTGACGGGGGTTTTCAGGTAGATGTAGATAATCATACAGTATGTGGGGAAAATGCTAACAGGAGCTTTGTATATCAATGAAGCTGAACTCAGTGGGTTTTTATTGTCCCACAGAGATTGTCAAAACTGTTGCCCTCAATAGGACATCGATGTACAGCCGAATAAGATGTCAGTCATCGAAGATTACATTTTCAATATTTATACGTAGGTATTTATAAAAGGTACTAAGTTAAAATGGCTCTTTGTTGGTTTTTTAATTTAATTTGTCGACTCAAGGCTGCAGAAAGAAAAGTGTTTTTTTTTTTTTTATTTGTTACCAGTCAGTGGATTCAATGACATTCTGTAGTTTTTTTTGTTTTTGTTTTTTCATTAAAGATGCTTTTACAGTCCGTTCAAACAAGCCATAAGAAATAAACATTTGTATGTAAATCTGCCTCCTGGTGTTGTATTTTATGATGAAGAGCCACTTTACTAACTCCACCTCACACTTTGCCTTTATTTTATCTTTTGAACTCTTAATTCTTTATTTCATCTGGCATCATGCAGTCGCACCAGTATGTGTGATCCAGTTAAGGTTCTAACTGAAAAGTTTCCAATAGTTGATTCACATTTAGCTCAATGAAGCTTTTGGTATTTAAGATGGAAATATATCTAACAATCTAAATGGAATATCTAAATCTGTTTAATCCATATGTGAAATATAAATCTTCAATGTTAGTAGAAAGGTATGATGTAAATATCCTGTTTTATCACAAGGTTCTCTGTTGGACTGACATCTGTGTCTGCGGAGGTCTTCAGAGTTCAGGGAACTAGTTTAAGATCTGAGTTTATGACGTGGTGCATCATCCTGCTGGACATCAGAAGATGGAACACTGGTCATACAGGCATGGACATGTTGGGGGATTTTACTAAACAATGTTCAGTTGATGTCAAGAATATCTCCCCCACACCATGACATCACCAACCTGAGCTGTTAAAGCAGGTTAGAATGGATCCATGTTCTACCATCTGAATGTAGCAGCAGAACCATCAGACCAGGTGACCTTTTCCAACCAGATGTTTCCTGGTAAGCTGTCTGCTGCAAGTTTAGATGCCTAAATGCATTAAGTTGCTGTCGTGTGATTGGCTGATTCACCATTTGAGTTAAAGTAATTGAACAGGTGTACCTAATAAAGTGGCCCATGAGTGTATGTGCTTTATAAAGGCTGTTGTGCAGCAGCATACTGTGGGGGGGGACTTTTTATCAAGCTACACCACCACCTGCCCTGGGATCTGGGCGTGTTCCTCGGTCTGAATTCTCGTTCTCGTTCTGAGACTTTTGTGTTTACAGTTAATCTTTTTTTTTTATTATAAGAGTTCATGATAAAGAGGTTTGAAGTCATGTTGCTTAAAGCTTTGAGGAAACTTGGCTGGCTCAGTTTCCCAGCAGCGTTTTCCATGTTTGTGCTGACATCAGCTGCTTGACAAGACGTTTCTCTTCTGGACTTCTCTTTGAGCCGAGAGGACGCAGCGCAGGAAAGGTTGTGAAAAACAAATAAGACATCCATTATCTGTGTTGTCCTCTCCCGTATGATGCAGATTATCCATCAGCCAATGACTCAGGTTGAATAGATGATCCCACTCTGCTTCTTTGCTTTGACTGAAATTCATTAGGACTCTATTTACACTAGGAATTTTCCACTTAATTACATGGACACGCTGCCCTTTAGCCCATCCATTCAGGGAGTTTCAGTTCATGTGATTGTTTACATTCTGACTCTGGACTGGTCTTTTTATTCTACCTCTATAATAAAAACATGCTAAAATTATCAATGAAATGAAAAACATGATAAGGTCTGCAGATGTGGACAGATGTGTTCACAGGGATGAAGATGATATTTTGAAAATAGTCACATTTTGTGTGACTTTGAGCAGCTTCTTTTTATGATTTAATGAATAAAACAGTTTTTATTCTTCCGGTAGTTTCTTCTTTGCTGATGACATCAGAGTGTTTTTAGAAGAAGACGAGTTACTCTTACAGAAAGTATGAAGCAATGAAAGCCTGATGGAAGCCACGCTGTGTGTTCGGACATGTTTTGAGATGACAACACTTAAAGACAAGTTGCAGTTTAAATATAGTTGAATCATGTCCGATTTTGAAAGTCTCGCTCTCAGCAGAATGGATGTCTGTGCTGCCATCGTGGATTCCACTGAAACACGGCGGCTCTGGTCCACTTCTGTCTTCGTCACTGTTTATCTCCTACTATCTCCTCCCGTGCCATTTGTTTGTGACCTCACTCACTATTTTGTTTACTTTTTCTGCTTCTTATTTGTGGCTTTTCTCGCCACAGCCTCTGCCCCCCCCCCCCCCCCCCCCCCCCCC
>SSNP01000029.1:990426-1068642 GCA_006937955.1 Pachypanchax playfairii
CCCTCCCCTCCTCCCCCCCTCCTTGTGAATCACAGGGCAGAAACAGAACCCTTGTGTCAGCTTGACGAACGAGGTCACGCAGGCCCAGCAGACTGTGTTTATGCTGAGTCACCATAAGGACTCACTGTGCATCAACACACACACCGGAACCCCCCCCCACCTCACTTTCACATGCTCATCCAAAGTGGACGGTCAAATCTGACTCGCCACACACTTGTGGGTCGGTCCCGTAACTCTGACGTTAACAGAACTTATCACACAGCAGCTGAACTTCAATCAAAACCTGCTGAAGATAAGCTCGTGTTTTTATAACCACAAATACAAGAAAAAAAAAAGTACCTGTTACAAAACAAAATCTGCTAACGTAAACTTTAAATAATTCTGTGCAGCGATCCCACGAGTACAACAGCAGCATCACTGTTTGTAGTTTCAATTTGCTTTTCTTGAAAACACATTTTTGTACAAATCTAAAGTGTCGACATGTTCACCTGAACAGAAAACTTCACTTCTGGGCTTTATTGCAAGTTATTATTTACCTTCTATTCAAAAAACGACATTTTATTCTGTAATAATTTCAACTACAACTAAAGACTAACACTTTGAAATAAAGAGAGTTGGACACATTTAGTTTGCATTTTGTCCACATAATTAAAGATGAAGTGAGATCCTAACAGAGCAGGTAAAACCTCGTCATAACGTAACCAGACATTCATTGTACTTCATGTAAATTTTCATATGCTTGCATATTTCCCGTGATATTCAAGCCAAGCTTGTTCAACCTGACTGATCTTGTCTGTGGACCCTCCCTCCTGTGTCAGAGAGGCTCATCGGAGTCCAGCCCAACATGGGCCTGCCCGGGCCTGGGGAGTGTTGGTGCTGCGGCTTCAGATAAGCTTCAAACTATATTTATCCTGCCCGTCTTTAGAAACTACCAGACTCCTGAAACCCATCACAGGCTCTTTGTGTGACCTGCTTGAGCTCCACAAACTTTTTTAGATAATCTGGTCAACCCGTCTGGACAGAGTCAGGTTGCACAGACAGCAAAATACAAAAAAAATCTTTGTCCGAACTGAGTGGTTTTGAAACAGTACAAAATAACTTTTAAATGTTTAAGCTACTGTTTTGAAACTTGTCTAAGTGAATGCTCGTCGAAAAACATGTTTAGCTTCATATTAGACGTCTCTGGTCCCACTAGATCACACTTAGTAATTTCAGTAATTCAGGTCACAGAAAAATGCCGCCATAGAAATAACACCTTGTTTCATAATGAGATGTTATTAGAAGTTTATACAGTATTCTTGTTTATAGTGAGTGTTTCCTGTTAATTATTTAAACATATTTTTATGATCCTTCTCTGATATTTTCTATATAAAAGCCCTCTGGGTCCTTATCAGCCATTGTTGGGTCCTTCTCCTCCGGGTGTGTCCAAACATTTGCCTGTCGCTCTGACAATGTAAAGAAAGTAAAAATAACATCATATTTAGTGTTTCTGCATATTTATGCAGAACACAGGTTCACCGGTTCCAGGAACGGCCGTCTGAGACACGGCTGTAGAAAAGTTATTTAGTACTGATTTAACTTAAAGGGATAATTTAGATCTTTTGAAGTGAGAATCTGTGGAAAGATTATAAACAATTAATATCTTACCTGTTGTAAAAAAAAATTTTCACAAGCAAACAGTTAATCCAAGTTAGACCAAAGTGGATTTTTGTCATTTTAAAACAACTCCAGTCTAAAAAGGTTCATGCTAATAGTATTTACATGACATACACAGAACTGATACTCCTGCAGGAAGTGACTCTGGTGCTTTACAGCTAGTGCTGCTGCTATTAGCAAACAACCGTGCTGTCTGTAACTAACTGTACCTAAATAACTGTTATGTGACAGCGAGAACAAAGTAATTTTTATGAAATAGCATTTACAAAAGCCTCTATAGAATTTTTGTGCCTGGAAGTGAAGTCTACCCTCAGCCTTTATCTGCAGTCTGAATTAATCCAGTTCATCTGAACTGAGATTCAAAGAACTAAACTGTAATCCTGAAAAACAGAAGCTTCCGAGGGGAACAAGGAAATAAGACTTAAAACCTGTTCAACTAACTGAGAAGTTGTTAATAACTTCTACAATCTGTTCAGGAGAATTAGGCAGGTTTAACAAGTAGGACTAGACACATACCAGAGTCTTAAACTAACAACCAACAGACTGTCTTCCATGTAAACGCAGACTGAAGGCTGCAGTCAGGGTTTTACTTGTAAAGATGGGCAGATTTTAATATCTTAACAACACAAGATCCTCAGCATCACAAAGAACTTGGGGGTTTCATGTCCTTTTTAACATTCCAGCGATCTTCATGCACAAGTGACAAAGTATTGAAACCTACCTCTGAGATATCCAAGACCATGTTAAAAAAATAAAAGATTGTGGACGTTAGCTCTTAAGGCTCCAGGGCAGATGGAATAAACAGCTCACTGTTTGTGAAAACCCACTTTTGAGCACATGCAAGTGCAAAATATCACATCTTTAAGATGTTTTATATCAAACAAAAAACAAGATCTACAGGCTTTATTGTAACTTGTGCTTCATTGTTTTAGGACCACTTGTCGGTGACGAAGTTCAGGTAAATAAATGGCCCACCTTCACCTGCTGCACACTGTAAAACTTTAAATCCAGATTCTTGAGAGGTTTAAATCCCAGTTCAAGGGAGAATTGGGGAAAATTTTAAGTTTAAAATGGAATAAAATGGAGTTTTTTAGTTAAAAGAGGTCTGTCAGTGATTCAACTCTCTGCAAACTTCATCTTAAACTGACATTCAATTTCAAATGAGCAACATATTTATGTGTTTTCATGTAGTTCACAAGCTGATACCTGGATAGAGTTTATGGAAATAGTAAAAGCAGAGCTGTGGAGAACAAGATGTGATTATACCTTGAATATTTGTGGATCAGCGTGAGTTTTAAGTGTCCTGGCAGATAGAGACCGACAGCAGGCCTGTGACCTGTCAGACACTGTTCACCAGCTCTACATATCACTCTCACACATCCAGCTCCCGCTGGCACTTCCACCCAAGCTGCTGATAACAAGATGAGCTCAAACAGGTTTCTCTGGGAAAACAAGAATTAAAGTTGTACTGAAGAGACAAACAGTTGGAAAAGAGTCTTAGTAAATATTTGTGAGAAGGTTGATCTCAGCTAAAGTATCGAGTTTTAAACACGCGTGTCTCTTGTGTGTCGTCACACTGCCTTTCCCCCTGATCATCGAAGTTTCCTGTCCTGTGTTGTAATCTGAGGGTATCTCACTAAGAAAGTGTGAAGAGATGCTGAAACCCAACATTTCCCTTCGTAAACCAGAGACGCTTTCAGCCTCACATCCTCGTCTCGGGTTTATTTCACACACCAGTCTGGCAGCTGTGACGTGTTCACACAAAGTTTCACCCCCTTCAAACAAAAAGGTTTTCCTGGGAGATGTTTTCTTCTGCATCTCTTTATATTTGAACAATTCCAAAATAACTTAGTCGACCTTTAGACACACACTATCAGACACTTGTTTGCTGCATGTGTGTATGTTCACAATATTTTCAGCGGTGAAGGGTTGTTGGGTTTGGGCCATATTTCCTTATCTCCAACCAACACTCTCACTGTGAGGAGAGGCGCCTCCGCCTTTGACCTCAAACTCAGCTGCTGCTGCTGCTGGAGGGCAGAGAAGAGGAGGAAGGGTGAAAAGGAAAGAGAAGGGGGTTGAGGGTAACTACAGCAGGAGCAGAAAATAAAGAGAGACAGAGAGGCCCAGCGTCTGACAGCAACTGACAGCTGAGTTTCCCTTCTCAGTGGGTGTTTTATGACCACAAACTGACACACACATAAATCAGTCCACTTCAGCTTCTTTTCTTATTACTGTGTACACACATTTTCTCTTATAATAACTTTGACACAGACTCGGCTGAATAGTGTGTAGCAGAATATGTGCTCTTATGCAACTGTACAAGCGTGACGTTATCCTTTGAGACACAGCTTCGGCTCGGAAACAACCAGTTTTTGTTATGGAGTTAGTGTGCATGGTAAGCATTTGTCCACAAGCGTCTCAGTGTGTGGGCCGCCCACCAGGAGACGTGAGCAACAGGTGTAAAAGAAGATTTAAAAGCGCAGATTGAACATTTCATTTTTACCCTCTTTGACTTCTGAACCTTCGCTGTCGCTCGCTGGTATATGAGGACAGCTGTGAAAAGGACATTGTCTCTGCTTTCACACGTTAAGTTTGTCCAGGAAAACGTTGCATGTCCTGTCAAGGTGTTAACCTGTGAGGAGGCGAAACGCAGCCCCTGATGTTAGAGAGACACTTCCTGTCTCAGGCTGACAGTAACAGCATCAAACACACAATCACAAACCTGATAGATAATTTTTCATAATATAAAAAAAAAAGTAAATTTCATAAAACACACCATTAGGAAAGTTATTAGTCTGACTTAATTATTATTCACTCAAACATTTTGTTTTAAATTCTAGGCCACATAAACTTCAAGATTTATTGGATTTTATCCCTCTCAAGTGGTCAGTATCAGTATTTATCACAATAATAGATAAGACTAAACTAGAAAAGCACTCGTAGGTCACAGACCTCCAACCAGCACCTCAATTCCTCCAGACTGTGATTTACACCAAAAACAAATGTCGATGCACTTTTGTTGCATCAACATTTTCAGATTCATTGACCATGAAAACTACTTTAGGAACTGGATTGGCGTTGATCATCATTAGTTCAGTAGTTACATCAAATCTAGGCAAGGCAAGGCAAGTTTATTTGTATAGCACAATTCATGTACAGGACAATTCAAAGTGCTTTACATGAAACAAAAGCATAAGTAAAAGAATGAAAACATGATTTAAATAAACAGAATTAGATCAAAGGACAGCTTAAAAGCAACCGTGTGGATTTGGACTTTCTAATAAAACTTTATGTAAATGCAGCAGAGAACAGGTGGGTCTTTAACCTTGATTTAAATAAACTGAGTGTTTCAGCTGATCTGAGGCTTTCTGGGAGTTTGTTCCAGGAATGTGGAGCATAGAAGCTGAAAGCAGCTTCTCCATGTCTGGTTCTGACTCTGGGAACTGATAAAAGACCAGATCTATTATCTATTATCTAAATCTATTACACACGTCTGAGTGACTATCTTTACCTCCACCAAGCAGGTAATGTTTTCATCAGTGTCTGTCTGTCTGTCTGTCTGTCTGTCTGTCTGTCTGTCTGTCTGTCTGTCTGTCTGTTCGCAGGATAACCCAAAAACTTATGGATGGATTTTGATGAAATTTTCAGGAAAGGTCAGAAATGATCCAAGGAAGAATCGATGAGATTTTGGGGGTGATCTGGATTACCGTCTAGATCCAGGAATTTTTTGAAGGATACGGACATACGTAGTACTTACTACAGTATGTCCAAGTGCTGCTTGGTGGAGGTCTGCGCTCTCTGAGTGCTTTTCTAGTTTGTTGTTTGCTGCAAGTTTAAACCATCATTTGTTCTTGTAGAGATCTTTCTATTCTGGATCAAAGTATCTGAAATTTTGTAACGATCCAGACCAATCGTTGATCCAGATCCTTGGTTCTAGGTATTATGTAGAACCTATTGGGAACTCACCCTGCATTTTTTTTACCAACCACCCCAACGATTTATTGTGGAGGTAGATGCAGAGATGTTAAAAAAAGCACTATGTAACAATGATTCCTGGATCCAGATGATGATTCAAATCACCCCCAAAATCTCACTTCTTCCTTCAGCCACTTCTGATATTTTCTGAAAATCTCATCAATATCCATCCTAACTTTTATAATTATCTAGCTGACAAACAAACAAACAAACAAACAAACAAACAAACAAACAAACAAACATTAACCTCCTGGTGAAGGTAATAAAACACTCTTTGAAAAGAAAAGTGATTGTTATATATTCAAATCTCTTTTTGCAAATAGCCTTTAAAATTGATGGAGAAATAAAATCAGTTAAGTGTGTTAGTATTTAAATCCAACAGAGTAATGAACTGGTGATGTCCTGTTGGAGGATAGAGACTCTATGTTTTCTTGTTTAGTCACTCCAACACATTTTATTTAATGTTGTATTTCCTGTTCATCATGTCCTGAAACGCTTCAGAAGCCTGTTAAACACTCAAATTCATGTGTTGAAGCAGAGAAACATTTAAAACATGCAGGATTGTGGCTTCCAAGGACGCAGATTAGATGCAACTGACATAAAGGTTATATGAACGGAGAAACTGATGAAGTGAACATCTGGTTCATTCATGGACAAGAACATCTGTCCACCAGCAGGATGGAGGAGAGGTACTCATAAGACCTCTGTCACAAAGAGAGTCCGACTTGTGACATAAATAAGGAAAACTGAGAGATTTAAAATCGCTTATGTTTCTTTATCACATATTTTATGTTCAGAAAATACATTTGCACTTGTGCCGCACTTCTGAAGTCAGAAACTCACTAAGCGCTACACACAACTCATTCACCCATTCACACATTTTTGATGGTAATATGTAAACTAAAGGCCTGATTTCGTAAAGCGGGGGTATTATGCTTTTTTCATACACACAGTGCCACTCTATAGCATACTCCAATGACTATGTTACCTTAAGTTGATCTGTAAAAGCTGTAAATAAAAAAAAAATTGCCCTCACATCATGGCCGCTCCAAACACCTCGATACTGGCCTCTGTCTCTTTAAGACCTTCCGACACTCCCCCTTCAGGACGCTGAAGAAATGCTAACAACAAAACAACGTTACAGCGCGGAACATCGCCTTCACGCTGAACATAACAACAAAAAAGCCAGCTACAGTACACCGATTGCAGGACAGGTTAAGCTAAGAAATGCTAACAACAAAACAACGTGACAGCAGTTGAACTTACCGGTGCTGGCTGCAAAGACATTCTCCTGGGAGTGGGAACTGCATCAGTTTTAAGTTACAGCTTAGTTACTAATCCACTGTCAAATAAACTTTTGTTTAGAAAACAATCCTCGTTAAAGTGCCTTGCACAAATTAAACAGATTTTTCGGTGGAGGGTCGCTTCCATAAATGAAGTCCAACCATTTCTGACGAACAGTCTCATTCTTTGGAAGACTAAAAAGAGGGCAGCCGTCTTGACATCCAAAGATACATTTCTTCCATGATGGCATTTTGGAGTTATGAAAAGCGCCCAGAAAAGTTGTCAGTAGATAAGCTCAGGAAAGGTGCACTCTGCAGTTCTAGGTGTTTGCTAATTGCTGCTACTGCTGCTCTGCCTGTGTTACACACGGGGGAGGGGTGCTCTCCTGTGAGGGGAGCAGTGGGCATGAGCTTAGCAGGAAATGAAATATTGGGGGCGTTTCAAGGAGAAATGGGCGTTTCTGGGAGGAATCAGGCAAACGGCTTTCAAAATGGCTGCCATGAGAGTGTCTAAAGATTACTCAAACATACATAAATGAGTTAAAGAAACATTTCAGGCATGATTTTAATGAGGGAATGACATGATAACATGATGGAAAGCTTGAAAAAGTCTATTTTGCATAATACCCCCCCTTAGGTTTGCGGTTGTTAAAACAGGCGCAAACCGCTAAGCGGCCGCAAAAACAAGCAGCAGGTGATTTACTAACGGCGCGCAGGGAAAACTGCGCCTGTTAAACCTGCAGCTAGACGCACAAAGTCATTTTTGGGCCTTTGTCCTTGATGAATATGCAACGTGGGCGTTTCTGTCACAAGTCGCAAAATACTTGGAGTAGAACATGTAAATAAGTGGCCGTTCCAGGCTCACTGTGATTTATCAAACCTGAAACTGTTTACGGCTTCTAATTTTGCACCTATATTTACCGCCTTTGAAAAGCATCTTAACTCAGACACAGACAGACGAGTGGATCATTCCATCACACTGTGGTAGTTAGTGCTGCGTCTCCCAGGGTAGATGGTCCAGTGTGTGTCACAGGTTTTAAAGAGGCCATTTCATTCACTTTTNCAGGACTTTGGGGTTATTTCTTAAGTATTAACCAGTAATATGAAACATTTTATATCTAAAAAACATCAGGAAAAACTGATTAACAGACCTTTCAATCTGTCTGCATTAAAATTTGGGTGGTTCCGGCTCCTTCCGTCAGGCTTCGTCAGCAGCTCGTTCATATTCATTGTTTGAATCTGCTGGACTCTGATTGAACAAACTAGCCTATGAGAGCAAGGTATACTGTTTCCTGCCCCACTGCACATGGCAACGCCAGACGTCATGTCTTCCTGTTTGCTACGTCTTATGCTAACAGCTTTTAGCCAGCAGCATGCTAGGCGTGGTTTCAACTGCAGGAGCTGATGAATACTAACGAACAAAGGAGTTGTGATAAAACAGATACAGGCCGTTAGAACTCGGGAGAACTCGGGTTTTATCACCACCTGTGTAGTTTGAGAGATAAAAACTGAAAGAGAAGTTGTTGACCTGTTTTCACCCACTATGAAGGTAAGAACACCTGTGGAGCTAAAATATTCAACAGAAAACTCAGAAAACCTGTTTTTAATGGAAGGGCCTCTTTAAATACAATGTTACGCAGGTAGATACATTCATCATTTTCCAAACACTTGTGATGCAAACGTTGTGGCAAATTATCCAGGCTCACGATTGTTTCATTCTGAGGAACAGTGTTATATTTACAAGGTTGAGAGGTGGTGAATATGGAGATTGCGGCTCTAAGGTGCGTATGTTACGTTATTCGAGCTGTAAATATCATTCCACACATTTATGAATTTAATAGTTTGTGGTCTATTCATAAGGTGATGGCGCCACTGAAAGCGTACTCCACTTTCAGACCCCATTTTGTGCGTACGCATCTGAACCCGAGAAGTTAAAGATGAAAACATCTCAACACTGACACATGACATCTGTAGAGAACCCAAAGCAGACTGTGTAAAGGTCTCCTGTAACCTACGAAGAAATACATTTTATTCCGATCAGATTAACAGATAATCCAAGCGACAACATTACTGCAGTCGATGCTGCTTTACTAACAGTTACTATGCAGGTCAGTTTATTCTATGTTGTGTTTTAAATAGAATTTCAGATTAAAGTTTTAATACTACAGTAATCTACTTTAGTCTTGGCTCCACTTGAACTATTTTGCTGTATATTATCATCTTTTTTTCATCTGTTCATACAGTAAAACACCAAAATAAAAGCTTGGAATATCAACTGTTTCCGAAACACAACGTGATTATGACACTGCAAACATTTCACATTGTACCATCACAAAATGAGTCTCTCAAACTATTTACTGTAGCTCAGTTTCTCTCACATGGTCCCAAATATTCCATCAGTCCACATAATCAATAAAACGTTGGGGAATTTCCCCCAAATTCTGGGCTAACTCTCAGGAGCTGCTCTAGAAAGCACAGCTGTGAGCCAGATCCAAATAGGGGCACTACTTGGACCGGGTACGGAGATTGTGTTGATATAAACTGAAATGTAAAATCCATCTGAGATATTTCTGGATAGACGTTTGTCTGAATCCACTTTTATAATCTTTGCACGGGAACATCCCCCCCCCCCCCCCCCCCCCCCCCGTCACTCATTTCTTCCATCATTTCTTTTTGAAGGATTCCTTAAACCTCTCCTATTTTAGTCTGTTCCACCAAACATGATTTGCTGCAGAGAGAGAGAGAGAACCAGTGACTGAGCCCCCCATCTCCTCATAAAACCATGTGTGTGTTTCCACGTGGTAAGAGTTGCGTCCTCAATCCTGGAGGGAGTGATCAGCACTCAGAACACTGAGGGAGATAGTCCACCCGGATTCACCAGCAGCTCTTTATAAGGACAAGGGGAAAGGATCCTGCTGTCTCTATATTTAGATGGACTTTATTGGGCTGCTTGTCTTTGCTTTACTGCTCTCCTCCTGAGTACGGCTGTTTACCAGCCTCTCACCAAAACCATGTGGGAGGACGCCCTCCACCCCGTCACACTGAAGGAAGAGGGAGTTTGATCATTATCTCTGGGATAATAAGTAAGAGGAGGATCACAGAGAAGTGCTGTGTGTGTGTATGGGGGGTTATTATTCCCATCCCTTTCGGACCTCTGTCTACAAAATGGGTCTTTGAGACACTTTAAGCAACTTGATTGAAATTAATTTTCATTTTACAACATTTGTTTCCAGCTGCATCTGTTTTGTGATCTTGATCAGTAGTTTTCCAGCATCTCTGAAGGTTTTATAAAGTTTTAGTTTGAACTTTAGCTGCTTTTGAACATATTTCTTGTCTGATTTTTGGTTTTTGACCATGACAACATGTTAAACAGTACACGAAGGGCAACGGAAGAATCAGAATGGCTTCAGCAGAAGATCTTTGTAAGATCTTCAGTGAAATCTTTACAATATCACACGATCCTGCAGCACAGACCGCTACAGGAGCTCCTTCTTACCCACAGCTATAAACTTCTACATTAACTCCCTGAAGAAGAACTGAGCTACAACAACACTTAATTTTCGAGGATTAATAAAGTATTTTTGATTGAAAACAAACTAAGAGATGAAATAATGAAGCAGATATTTCTCTGAGGATTTGATCTTTCCTGTCTGATGATTCAAACAACTTCTCTTCCAGATATTTAACAGATTTAACAAGAATTCTTATGTGAGGTTTGCCATCAGCCTCCATCTGCTTTGAACAACTCAAATAGTAAGTCTGTTTTTAAAAGAGCTCGTACTTTGTAAAACAGCATTTAGACTGAAAAACATCCAGCGTGTCTCTAAGTCTGTCCTCTGAGAGAAGCTCAGACAGGTGGAGCTGAGCGCGGCAGACACAGCTGATTTGCATGTGAGCTGTCAATTTCAGGAGTCGCACAAGAAAAACATCAACTGCCATGCAAATGGGAATCAAATGAGATTAAAATGTGATCGAGTTAAAGGCCGGGTCGCAAAGAGTCCCAGTCATAGAAGTGTAACGTGTGTTGTTGGCACCGTTTTACCGATTGTGGATGAAGCTGCTTGTGTTTCTGACTTTTGGCTGAAAAGTCCATCCAGTTTGACCACAACAGCAACAGCAGCTCTCTGGGGAAGGACAAACCGTGATGTCAGAAGGCTCTGAAGACAATAGTTCAGTGTGCAGGATGAGGGCCAAGGCGTGGCCTGGCTGGACAGAGGCTCCTCTCAGAAGAACGACAGGCCTCAGCAGCTGTCTCAACCTCTGTCTGCATCTCTGATACGCACACATTTTTAATTCAGCATGAAAGAAGAAAAGAATTATGCTAAATCCCCATGTTTCACTCCCTGTGTGTGTGTGTGTGTGTGTGTGTGTGTGTGTGTGTGTGTGTGTGTGTGTGTGTGTGTGTGTGTGTGTGGGTTTGTATTTCTGACCTCCTGAGGACCCGTTTCCTGACTTTTACTATCTTTCTGGGGTCCGAGGGTTCTTGTGGGGACCGAAGCCTGGTCCCCATGAGGGGGACTCCCCTTTTTAGGGTTAGGGGTTAGGTTTATAGGTATGGTGTGAATAGAGTTTTAGTTAGTCTTAGGGTTAGTTATAGATCAGTAATGGTTAAGGTTAGGAAAAGGGTTTGGGTTAGGTATAAATCTAGTTACTAAAATCAATGGAAGTCAATGGACGGTCCCCATAAGGATACCAAAACAAACTTGTGGGTGTGTGTGTGTGTGTGTGTGTGCTCCAGTCGCTGTTTACAGGCTGCCAGGAACGCAGGGATGGAGGTGGAGTAGGCGAGTCTCAGAGAAAGAAACATAGTTCATAAACAGTGGCATAACAAAGAACCAATGGACAGCCCCCCCCCCATCTGATCTGAACTGATAGGGGAACAGATGAGTGTGACACCGAGCCGCCGCCCTTCATGTGCCAGAATACCATGAAGGTTTACAAGCAGTGACAGAAAGGAGTGAAGAAACTCACCACGGAGCTGAATTTCACACGAGGAGCTGAAGCTCCAGTCAGATCCTCAGAGCATCAGCAACACCCAGCTCATCAAATATAAACACACACAAAACATGAGTGGCCTGCCTTAAATAAAAAAACAGCTCAATATGTAATGTGCAAACAGATCCTGGAGATCATTAAGTATGTATAAACACAAAAACCACCTGCCATGTTTAGGTGTAACGACAACAAAAGCGACACACCGAGCTGGGAGGGGCCACAGCTGCCTCTTCAGCCTCAGACTCACCTGCTCGGCGTGTTGTTAGAAGCAAAAAGGACTTCAGTCTGAAAGAAAGTGGTTTCAACAGGATGTCAAAGCTGTGTTCAGGGACAACAAACATCTGCCCTTCTTTTAAAAAAAGAAAGAAATCTGTGCATCATGTTTCAGTTTCATTCAACAGTTCTGTTCCAGACACACAGAACTGTTGAATGTCTGTAAATACCATGAAATTAGAGATGAAAGTACTAAAAACAGTGTGTTCCTGACAGACCTGTTGTCTGTGTACCTTCCTCTTGTTTTAAATAGAAACAATCAGGTGAAAGTGTCGCAGCTTAAAGGGACAAAAAATCTTTTCTATCAGCTCGTTTCTTGTTGTCAGCTGATTCAAAACATTAACAGCTTGAGGAGTCTGCTCATTTCTTTCAGTTAATTCCTTTTTTAGAATCCAATTGAATGAGTGTAAAAACAGGACGTGATCTAATGACCTTTAGTTTCACATGTCCAAACTGAGTTTTTCTGAGTCGATTTCAGATGCTGTTGTTACGGTGACGCTGTTTGATCAGGAAGTTTAATGTTTCTGTGGTGGAAACTCTCTGGGACGACTGTGCTGCTCTGAGATGAAGTGACTCCTGACACACCTGATCCTGGTATGAAGATTAATGAGGACATCTCAGCTGGACACGAGCTACAAAAGAATCTGAGATGCAGCATAGGATAAAGACTGCCATCTAGCGGACAAAGAGGGAAACTCTTTTCAAGTCTGACATTTTTTTCTGAAAACTTTTACTGCAAATTTTCATTAGGTGTTTGATTTTTGTATTTGTTTGTGTGTGAACACCCTCTCCATGTTCTATGGAGTGTGTCGTGCCTTTGTTGTGTTGTGAGTGTAGCTGAAAAGTGTTGATGCGCCATCATCCCCAGGGACAGTCTGTAGCCGAAGTGAGACCGAGTCTGAAGAAATTTGGAATCTGAATGTTTGCCCCTCTAAAAATATAAAAGTGTGTGATTGATTGTTCAACGGCTGTGAACAGGAACTAACAGGTAAAGAATGATCATACGTGACGCGTCTCATCCTCTTTGATTTGTCCATAAGTTTAAGTTTAAGTTTAAGTTTATTTATTTATAAAGCGCCAGTTCATGACAAAGTCATTTCAAGGCACTTCACAGAAAAATCAATCAATTAGTAATAAAACATTTTCTATCTAAGGAACCAGCCGATTGGGCTGAATTGTTATTTCAGCACAATCCTCCATCCTGATCAAGCACGATTGGCGACAGTGGAAAGGAACAACTCCCTTTTAACAAGAAGAAACCTCTAGCAGAACCCGGCTCAGGATGGGCGGCCTTCTGCCTTAGCCGACTGGGGTCTGAGCTGACAGGAAAGAGACAAACACTGATGGATTTGGGCCAGTCTTCATGTCTATAGAAAGATAAACAGAGAAACAGTTAATGGCAGCAGTAACAATCAAAGCAATAACAATTTGATGGTTCTAGTGGGAATATTTCATCCCTTGTTTATGTGAGATACACCCTCCTCAGAGGCAGCCAGAGTAAAGAGAGACAGCAGAGTGAAAAAATGTGGTCAGTATGTCCTCCGGCAGTCTAAACCTATAGCAGCATAACTAAAGGGATGGATCAGGAGAACCCAAGCTAACCCTGACTATAGGATTGTGTAAAAAGGAAAGTTTTAAGTCTATTCTTAAAACTACACAAGGTGTCTGCCTCACGGATAAAAAGTGGAAGCTGGTTCCACAGGAGAGGAGCCTGATAACTAAAAGCTCTTCCTCCTGTTCTACTTTTAGAANGAGACAGGTCTTTAACCTTGATTTAAATAAACTGAGTGTTTCAGCTGATCTGAGGCTTTCTGGGAGTTTGTTCCAGGAATGTGGAGCATAGAAGCTGAAAGCAGCTTCTCCATGTCTGGTTCTGACTCTGGGAACTGATAAAAGACCAGATCCAGAAGACCTGAGGAGTCTTGTAGGTTCATACTGGGTCAGGAGGTCACTGATGTATTTTGGTCCTAAACCATTCAGAGCTTTATAGACCAGCAATAGAACTTTAAAGTCTATCCTCTGACGGACAGGCAGCCAGTGTAAAGACCTCAGAACTGGACTGATGTGGTCCACTTTTCTGGTTTTAGTGAGAACTCTAGCAGCAGAGTTCTGAATGAGCTGCAACTGTTTAACTGATTTTTTAGGAAGACCAGTAAAGATGCTGTTACAATAATCAAGCCGACTGAAGATGAATGCATGGACTAGTTTTTCCAGGTTTTGTTGGGACATTAAATCTTTTATCCTAGAGATGTTCTTCAGGTGATAATAGGCTGATTTAGAGATTGCCTTAATGTGTTTTTCAAAGTTTAGGTCTGAGTCCATCACTACACCCAGATTTCTGGCCTGGTTGGTGGTTTTTAGGTGTATTGACTGAAGCTCTGTGGTGACCTGCAGTCGTTTCTCTTTGGCTCCAAAAACAATCACCTCAGTTTTATTTTTGTTCAGCTGAAGGAAGTTGAGGCACATCCAGTCATTAATCTCCTCAACGCATTTACTGAGAGCCAGTACAGGACCTCGGTCTCCTGGTGACATTGTGATATATAGCTGTGTGTCATCGGCGTAGCTATGGTAACTAACATTATTGCTCTTTATGACCTGGGCCAGTGGGAGCATGTAGATGTTAAACAGAAGAGGCCCCAGGATGGAACCCTGGGGAACTCCACAAGTAATTCTGGTCTGCTCAGATGTAAAATTACCTACTGACACAAAATACTTCCTGTTCTCCAAGTATGTTTTAAACCAGTTTAGTACAGGACCAGAAAGACCCACCCAGTTCTCCAGTCGTTGTAGTAATATAATGTGGTCGACTGTATCAAACGCAGCACTGAGATCCAGTAGAACCAACACCGACATTTTTCCACCATCTGTGTTCAGACATATATCATTAATAACTTTGGTCAGAGCAGTCTCGGTGCTGTGGTGCTGTCTAAAACCTGACTGGAAGACATCATAGCAGTTGTTTTGTCTAATAAAGTCATTTAGCTGATGATAAACTGCTTTTTCAATGATTTTACTCAAGAACGGAAGATTGGAGATCGGCCTGTAGTTAATCATCTGTGTTTTGTCTAGATTGTCCCTTTTTAGTAGGGGTTTAATAACGGCTGTTTTCAGCAGTTCTGGGAAAACACCCGTCGTTAAAGACGAGTTCACAATCTGTAGCAGATCTGGCTCTAAGGTCTTTGAGACCTTTTTTAGAAAACCAGTGGGCAGGATGTCCAGACAGCAAGAGGAGGAGTTCAGTTGACCTAAGATGTCCTCCAGATCTTTGCTGTTAATGGGATAAAACTGTGTCATGGTGTTTGGACTCTGTGGACACAGAACATGACCTGAACCTGCTGTTGATGAGCTAATTGCTTGTCTAATATTTTGAATTTTCTCAGTGAAGAATTTAGCAAAGTCATTGCAGAAGCAAAACATTAACTCTAAAACTCTAAAAACAAGATAAAATAATAATCCAAATACATAATATGAAACAATCAGTTCTTTTTGTTTATCTTTTGTCTGTTTTTTCAGCTCTACACAGTTTTTTTCTCCTTTCTTCCTTTTTTCTCATTTCTTCAGGTGAGTCCTGCCTGTTTCCACTGCAGTCCTTCCCACTGGATGAGTCTACTGCAGCAGCTTAATGGGTCACACATGGGAGTAATTGGCTCATCTACATTCCTCTGCAAGGGTATATTAAAGCAGCTCTGACACTAAACCGTTCTTGCATTTTGTGATTTCCTCTGGTTAAACTAAAACTATCACTTACCTTTGTGCAAGAAAGAAATCATTCTCTTCTCATCTCCTGTGGAAAATGTTCTTTCTCTTGATACTGTTGACACTATGTTGTTAACCTCCAAAACAACACGCCTCATGCAATTCAAGTCTTCATCATCGCTATTCTCCTCTGGATTCATCTACTTTCCTGCACTCTACTATTTTTGGTGACTCTTTGGCTCCCCAGGTCCCAACGTCCTCCTCAATTCACCTAAAAAGAAACTGCATCAAGACTCGACATCCTCCTGGTTCCAGTCCCTGGATCTCCTAATAGGATAAAGGAACATGTTCTGGTCAAAGATACAGTTTCTTTACATTGTTTTTGGAGGAGAAATTAATATAATCTAAAGTAAATGACAGACTATAGTGCTCAGGTCCAAAAACCACAACTTCTGTCTCAATTTAAAGACACTATTTCACACAAATTTCAGGGCTTTGTGGTTATTTCTTAAGTATTAACCTGTAATATGAAACATTTTATATCTAAAAAACTTTAGGAAACACTGATTAACAGACCTTTCAATCTGTCTGTGTCAAGATTAGTCAGGATTCGGGCAGTAACTCATTAATATTTATTATTCAAATTTGCTGGACTCAGATTGGCTAACAAACTAGCCTATGAGAGGAAGGTATACTGTTGCCTGCCCCACTGCACATGGCAATTGCAGCCGTAGTCTCTTCCAGTTTGATACATCATATGCTAACAGCTTTTAGCCAGCAGCATGCTAGGCATGGTTTCAATTGCGAGAGCTAATGAATACTAACAAGTAAAGGAGTTGTGACGAAACAGACACAGGCCGTTCGAACTCGGGAGAACTCGGGTTTTATCGCCACCTGTGTAGTTTGAGAGATAAAAACTCTAAGAGAAGTTGCTGACCTGTTTTCACACCCACTATGAAGGTAAGAACACCTGTGGAGCTAAAATATTCAACAGAAACCTCAGAAAAAACGTTTTTAATTGAATGGCCTCTTTAAGAACAAAAAATTAGGTGTCATCCATGGTTTTATGTCATTAAAACATGCTTGTGATCTGAGTAACTAATCGGATTCATCAGGATTCATTGATAAATATAACTGAGTATCATCAGCATAACAGTGGAAATGTACAGTATCTCATGTTTTACCTAGTGGCAGCACATATGTAGTAAAGAAATGCAGTCCAAGCACTGAACCCTGAGGAACTCCATGACTGACTCTGGTACATGAAGAAGATTCAATATTTACATAAACAAACTGAAATCTTTCAGTTAAATATGATTCAAACCAGTTTAATGCAGTTCCCTGAATTCCGATATCATATTCAAGCCTCTTTAATAGGATCTTATGATCTATAGTATCAAACGCAGCACTGAGATCTAACAGGACAAGTACAGACACAAGTCCACTGTCTGAGGACATGAGAATATCATTAGAAACTTTCACCAGTGCTGTTTCAGTGCTATGATGAGCTCTAAATCCTGACCGGAACTCCTCAAAAAGATTATTACTGTGTAAATGATTACATAATTACAGCAACCTTAAAAGCCTGAGCCACTGTCATGGTTAAGACTTTTTGAAATGTTTTGCTTTTTTTTCTCTCGAAGTTTTACGAGGCATTTCCTGTGATTTTATTTTGAAGATTTTTTTCCTCCTCCTGGTTTCCTCTATCTTGTCTCCCTCTTGTGGTTTGATTAATGTACATTAGTTTTTCTATGAGTGTGTTTTTTCAAAGCTGTTGTCATTTAGTCCATCCAGTCTTCTTAGTTCTCTGTGTTTTAATACTCAGTCTGTTTCCCTTTGTGTTCATGTTCCTTCCAGTTCATCAAATCTATTTCCTTTCATTTCTTTCTAAGATTCTCCACTTCTGTGCTTCATTTTGTTAATTACTTCCTTTGCCTTCAGCACAGCGGTCTCTTGTCTCCACATCAGAATGTCTGTGTGTATTCTCCCCTGAGTCTCAGTCTCAGAGCCTACCGTCTTTACCTCCATGTTTTGCCTTTGTGTCTTCAGCATCAGTAAGTAATTCTGGTTTTTGTGTTGCAACAACACATAAAAGGTTTTATTTTGATTCCTGGTGTGTCATGGTTTTGGAGGAGCAACAAATTTAGCTTAATTTATTGGTACACCACCTAAAACAAGTAATGAAACATCAGACTGGGGAGTTGACGAGAGAAAATTGCTGAGTCCAACATTGTTTTTAGAAGGTTTCACATTAAAACTACATTCATTTTAGTGATCTCAGGTTGGTAGAACCGGGTGTTATTACCACTGACATGAATAACAATCTCACCATATTTACTTTTACCAGCAGTTTCAAGTAGTTTTCTATGTCTCCTGCTTTGGCCCCTGGAATGCATTTAACTACGGATTTGCAGCACTCGAGCTCCTTATAACCAGGGTTCATGGAGCCTGAAGCAAAAACTCCCTGGGCCCCTATTTAAAAAGCATTTGGCATCATTTTAATAAATAATCAATGGTTGCTCCTCTTCGTTTTCAGTCAGTGTTTTCCTTGTTGTCATTTGTTTTGATAACACATAAATTATAGTTTATCTTTGTTCACCATCTAGTGGTTTGGGGTCTGAAGCAGCTGCCTGTTGACAAACATTGCTTTTAACCATTGTATTTAACTAAAACAATAAATGATTCTAAATGATAATTCCCTGAGAGGCAGATGACCTATGGGTTTGTATATCACTGTGTTTGTTAATGTTGTAACTGGGAAGTTTGAGATGTTTTTCTTTAGACTGCATGTTCTTTTATTTTAGTTGATGGGGGGAGACCTTGCTTTAGACTTGACTCCCCCTCACAGATTGGCAAAGACTTGCAGGCGTCTTCTGTTCTTCATGTGAACGTTCCTCCCTACCTCCCCGTTAATATTACTTATCAATGTCATGACAACAGTAGCTCAGCTGTAATCTTTGTTTTTGCTGTCTGCTAAAGAAAATCAGCCTGTATGTTTTATCCATTATCGTGAGAAAGTTTCACTTCCTGGCTATGTTTGAATTTATGCTTATTTTTGACCTCAAAATCATTTCAGCTTTTACCAGCAAAACGCCACGTGAATAAATACATAAAATCTTAAAAACATACTCTGTAGAAAATAGTGGCTTCTATTTCCAACACCAGGTGACAGTAATGAGCAAAATCACAACTCCATCACTTCCAGAAACCACCACAGGGGGGCAGAAATGAGTATTATTCCTCACACCGTCACACCGAGCAGCAGTGTTCAAGAGATTCATTGTCCAGCTTTTCAACTCCAAGTGAAAAAAATCGTCCCTTTTTTATTTTAGCAGAAGCCAACTCAGGCATTAATACTGCTCAGTTTGAACTGGCTTCTTCCATCTCTGTCAAATAAACTAGTAAAACTTTAGCTGAAATGTCTCTACAAGCTCTGTTCACGTGAAGCCTGTGAGGTAAAATGAGTGTTACTCCCAACTGAGCAACACTCCCCCTCTCACTCACTGACCAATAACTTTTTAAAGTAAAAATAAATCACATGTAGAATTATGGCAACAACATGTTGTTTAGCTCTTTAATTTTGGTATTACTTTATTTCTTAAAAAGCATAATGTTGAAAATTTGACATATTATGCCATTAATGTGACACACTAAGTTTGTGACTTCACACATGAATTTTAAAAAATCTTATAAATCATTGGATAATTAAAAAGTGACCTATCAAATGATTGTATTCCATCCCTCCCTTTTCTTTGATTGGGGTCATAAATCTTTAAAGAGGCCCTTTTATACAAATTTCAGGACTTTGTGGTTATTTCTTAAGTATTAACCAGTAATATGAAACATTTTATATCCAAAAAACGTTAGGAAACACTTATTAACAGACCTTTCAATCTGTCTGCATTAAAATTCGGGTGGTTCTGGCTCGTACTTCGGCAGCAGATTATTATTAATAATATTAATATTAATTATTCGAATTTGCTGGACTCAGATTGGCTAACAAACTAGCCTATCAGAGCAAGGTAAACTGTTTCCTGCCCCGCTGCGCATGGCAACAGCACACGTAGTCTCTTCATGTTTGTTACGTCTTATGCTACAGCTTTTAGCCAGCAGCATGCTAGGCATTGTTTCAACTGCAGGAGCTGATGAATACTAATGAACAAAGGAGTTGTGACGAAACAGATACAGGCCATTCAAACTTTTATTTCAGATAAGATCACCTATGGAGCTAAAATATTCAACAGAAACCTCAGAAAAACCGTTTTAATGGAAGGGCCTCTCTAATCACATCAGTTTCTTCCCTCTTGTTCACTAAAACCAACATGATGTAAACAAATCTCCAGCAGCTCATTTGATTCTACTTGCCTGAGAAGAAGCGAGATCATGTTGGGTCTGTTCAGATCTTATTTTGAAGGTCTCTTTAGGACTATAACTGCATTTTTAGTTATTTATAACTAATTTTTTAAATAAAAACATGATCAAATAAACAATTAAATCAACAAGCTGCGATGGTTCAGTTGGGTCCAGACCGGAATCTGTCAGAAAATAAGCCTGATAAACATGTTGTGGAAGTTCTGATAACAAGTCTCAATCTTTTCAGGTTTCGACCTCATGCTGAACCCCAGCAAGCAGCTGAAAGTAGTTCTATGCTGGAACGATGAGGCTTTCACGTTCAACCGTTAAGAATCCCTTTAAAATCCCAACGTATAAGTTCCTTTAGACAAAATGTGCCCTCCTTCCAAAACCCGCTCTAAAATTATAATATAGCAATTTATTAACTTTTCATGAGTCATTCTTCAAAAACTACTTCAGCTCCACACGTTACCTTCAATCTCACTAAATAAAAACTGATTAATATAAACATTATTTACCTTTGCAGGTGCAGAGTCTGTCAAAAAAAGCTGCTTTTATAGTAAAAGTACTTAGATTACAGGATAACTGTTGTTTATTTTCAGCATGTAGGATTTAGAGTTTGATGGTTTGTGGTCGATTCTGTTACCATTAATTCCATCTTTCCAAACAACTTTGGTAGTTCTTTTAAGGGGTTTTGGGGGGGGGGTGTCTGAGCAGCAGTGAAAAGCCTAAAATGACCACCACCACAGTTCTTCTTCTTTCCCTGTGTTTCCCCTACATAGACTTTACTGTAGCGCTGCGCCACGGCTGAAATTCCAGCGCCATGGCTGCAAAAAACGTCTTGTGCTACAGCTTTTAGCCAGCAGCATGCTAGGCGTGGTTTCAACTGCAAGAGCTGCCGAATACTAACGAACAAAGGAGTTGTGATGAAAGAGATAAAGGCCATTCGGACTCGGGAGAACTCTGGTTTTATTGCCACCTGCGTAGTTTGAGAAGTTGTTGACCTGTTTTCACACCCACTATGAAGGAAAGAACACCTGTGGAGCTAAAATATTAAACAGAAACCTCAGAAAAACCATTTTAAATGAAAGGGCCTCTTTAAGTATTAACCAGTAATATGAAAGTTTTTATATCTAAAAAACATCAGGAAACACTGATTAACAGACCTTTCAATCTGTCTGTGTCAACATTCGGCTCGTTCCATCAGGCTTTGGGCAGCAGCTCGTTCATATTCGTTATTCAAATTTGCTGGACTCAGATTGGTTAACAAACTAGCCTATGAGAGCAAGGTATACTGTTTCCTGCCCGGCTGCACAACAGCACACGTAGTCTCTTCCAGTTTGCTACGTCTTATGCTAACAGCTTTTAGCCAGCAGCATGCAAGGCGTGGTTTCAACTGCTGGAGCTGATGAATACTAATGAGCAAAGAAGTTGTGACGAAACAAATACAGGCCGTTTGAACTTGGGGGAACTCGGGTTCTTCAGTCAGAAGCTTCTTCAGATCCGCTGCAGCACAGACCTCTACAGGAGATCCTTCCTGTCCACAGCTATAACATTCTACAATGGCTCTCTGAAGAAGAACTGAGCTGCAACAACATTTAATTTCCCTTCGGGGATTAATAAAGTATTTTTGATTGATTGATTGATGAAGGAAGGAGATAAAAGCAGCTGACGTGAGTTGGATGTCAGCAAATGTGTCAAAGGAGAGTTCTCTTCAGTTTTCAGGTTCGTGAGAGAAGAAGGTTCCTGGAGGAGGGATGGTGAGTAATAGACAGACTAGGCATTACTAGAGAAGGTAACAGAACAGGGTGAGTTTCACTGGAAGCACAACAGAGACACCTGGATTGTGGTGACATCAAACAGTAACAAGGCAAAAATAATATCCCAAATAATCCAGAGTGATTCTTACCAACACTCCAATCCTAACAGTGCTGTGCAGAGTGGCAGCTTGTTGAAGTAACTCAGTCATATTACTACATACTTTTATCTTTTTGGAGTATTTTCTTCTTTAGGACTGAAAATGGCAACAGGTGTGCATCGACTGGTGGCAATTGTTATATTCAGTGTTTTGACTACTTCAAAATAAAAGACTATAAAGTTTCTCTGTTTTAAGAGATTTAATAGCTGTGATGCAGTAAAAAAAAACACTATGCTCAGCAGAGGGAGTTTTGATCAGCTGTACATTTAAGTATTTTATCTGTTCATTGCATCACTAGAACTGCTGGTACATTTCCAAAGTTTCCTTTCATCCTCATTCCAGCGTTGTCTTCTCCTATTGGTTGGCTGAGGCCAGGCCCTATTGGCCCCTTGTTGTCACTTAGGCGTATCCATGCCTCTCTGCACTTCCTTGTCCAATTAGAAACTTTAGTTGCCCTCCTGAGGGGAGTGTAGCTCTAAGTCTAACTCGATGCATCTGTACCAGGCGCAGCCCATCGCTAGCTAAACATTTCACTGAAGCTAATACAAACAAAGTTGTAAGATTTATGACTTTGTTATTTATAACTGCCATTTGGCACAAGTTGTTGTGCAGACAAAGAGACGCTGTTCACAAAAAGTGAAAAAAAGGAAAATATATTGTTTAAATTACCACACAATGCTGTCATTAAATAATAAAAGGGGCCAAATACGACTAAACCATAATTTTAGACACACACACACAGATGTAAACACACAGATAAGCTCTTTCTCTCTCGTTCCCTGGAATTATATAATACATTTATGAGGCACAAATTCACTCAACCACTAGCGCTCATGCAGAAGATGAGTACAACTCCGATTAGACTGTGGAGATTTAATGCATCGCTACTTTAAAACAGAATTTATTTGTTGTTTTTTAAGGAACAGTGTTCTCCAAGGTAAATGATCAGTCTGATGTTTCACCATGCGTCCTCTGGGAAACGGCAAAAATGCGAGGCAGGATAATTTCATAGACATGATGTAAGATGAAAGAGAAAAAAATTGAAGTAGAGTTAAATAAAAAATAAAGACTTTCAGGAAGCTCATGCAGCCTCCCAGGATGAGCAAAAATTATTGAATTGGGAGTATTAAAACTGAAAATAAACAAGATACTTGCTGTTAGGACTCAGTTACATAAACAGAGTCTACGCTTAGAGAACTATGAACATCAATAAATCCAAGTAAATTTTGGCAAATCAGCTGAAAAAGTGAAAAGAACTTGGATTTTGTTGGGGGTTTTTTTTTGTTACATTTACAGGTATTGTCCTGTGCTGTGTTTTGTATTGTCCGAAATAAAATCTAATAATAATAATAATAAAAAATAATAAAAGAAAAAGTAACAATATCTTCAGTAAAAGATCAAATGGGTAAATCAACAAATGCTTTGAAACAAATAAATCCCATTTTGGAACGTGGACGTCAGTCCATCTGACTGAGACAAAGGGACATTATTGAACATTGTTATATAACCTACATTTAATACACAGCAGCTCACATGTCCAGAGTAACTTCTTTTGACCGTGGCGCTCCATGATGCTCTAAGCCTCATGCAAAAAATGGAAAGCTCCTCTGGGGTTGTGTTGAACTGATGAATCAATCCAACTGGCTTGTTCTTTCTTACCTGGGGTTACACCTGGACAGGTCACCAGGGCAACATATAGACAAATAACCACTCACACCTAGGGAATATTTGGAGTTGCCAATTAATATATTGTGCATATTTTTGGTCTTTTGGAGGAAATCACTGGAGAAAACCCACATGCACAGGGAAAACATGCAAACTCCATGCAAAAAGGTTCTAGCTGGTTTAGAACCCAGAACCTTCTTAGAAGTTCTTGCTACAAGACTCTACCAACTGCACTGCACCACCGTGTCACCATGGTTTCTTCTTTATACAGTTGGGGTTTGTCGCAGGCCTTCGCAGCACCACCTTCATCCCCCTTAAGTACAGATTTGTTCTTATGGGTTGTTCTTTAGAATGAAAATTTGTATTAATTTGGCATTTTATAATTTACTGAAGCTAATAATTATTTACAATTGACTGAAATGTTTTCCTAAAACTATCTTTGAATGTGGACTTTTGATGTGAATTGGACTTGTTATTTCTGTATAGTGAGTTGAAATATTTTTTTATGCATTTATAAAATACAACTGAATTAAATTAAACTGAAATGAAAGGAGTTACTGTGGTGTTCGCTTGTGATGGAATGTAGAAGACGCAAGTCAGGAAGATGGAGGGAAATGACCTTGGTGAACAGGAAGATCAGCGTTTGACATGTTTCATGTTTTGGATGTTTCAGAAGTGAAGACTAGAAGAAATTACCCCCACAATCAGTGAACCACAAGTTCTTGACTAAAAACACTCTCATTCATTTTAAACTTTCTAATAATAATAACTAAAGCTGCACCTTGTGGAGCTCCTATTACAATGCTTAATGTTAGTATTATTTGTCATTATCTAATTTAATTTAGGAAAACAACTAAAGCGATGTCTTCAAATCAGTGAGAAAACTACTGGGGTTTCAGAAAAACAGCATGAAAGTCTCCAGAAAGCTGACACAATCTTCAGATTCTCCCGTAAAAAGAAACGCAGGCCTGGCTGAACCACAAGCAAACTGAAACGGAAGCAAAGCCAAAGTGTTTGAACAACTCCACCATGCCAGTCATAACATCCATTCATCTTGTCAGATCCATGGATAACAAGCTGGATTCCATCAAGTTTCTGTAAGCTAACAGCTGTGAGGTAGTCGTGTCTTTATTTTCACTGAGACATTGATCCAGGATAACATTATGGACTTGGATATTCAGTTTAAAGGATTAACCACCGTCAGAGCTGACAGGGATGTCTCTGTCTGGTAGGACCTGCGGTGGAGAACTTTGTGTTTATGTGAACAGACGGTGATACACAAACTCTGCAGTTCAGCATTATTCCCCTTTAACAGAAACTCTGTCGTTTCTGTTTACCAAGAGAGTACAGCTGCATGCTAGTAGTAGCCAAGCTGACCATTAGCTGCAGTGACAAAGTCTGAAGCACTTTTCATAATTACCGGAGACTTTAATCACCCCAAATTAAAGTTAGTCCTCCCAAAAGTCTTCCAGATGGTGAACTTAGCTACTAGAAACTATCTAGACAATGTTTATATAAACAAGTGGTATGGACGAAGCCCCTGCCTTGGTCACTGATATTATATCAGTGTTTTTACATTTCCTGCAAACAAATCCCTGCTGAAACAAACTAAATTAGACCACACACACAAAGAACTGACTGGTGCTGTTCTAGCTCTCCAAAACAGAATCAAGAATTTTAGAGAAGTTGCTGTGAACAATACTTCTGCAAGTGCATAGAGGATTTTATTGTCTCTGATGTCATCAGAGAGACAACCAGAAACTATGTATGATGAGAAAAGGCAGCTGTGGCTAAGTGAGTAGAGCAGTCGTCTCCCAATCGGAAGGTTGATGGATCCATACCAGCTTCCACCACCACATGGGCAAGACATGTGGTAACACTACAGAAACCACGTTTACCTGCAGCCAATATTCGGGTTATGATCGGGTTACGGTCAGTATTCGGGTTTCTGAAATGTTCAGAATAACCCCTTAACATGCATAAGTAGAGAGAGTTACCCCTGTATACATGAAACTTATAACCCAATTTAAACGTGGATATTTGGGTAGCGTTATGACGTATGGACTACTTCAAGGCGCAAAATGCGTCATTTCCGATTCTTCTTCCTGTATCCAAAAACAACAACAGCAACATGCTAACTACTACTACTACTACTACTACTACTGTCATTTAGCAGACGTTATTATATACTTATATTGAGAGAACATACAAGCAAGAAATCAAAAAGAAGGAAATAATATAAGGAGGCAGACTGTTTGGAGTCCAGTTTAATTCCGACGCTGATACATCAAGTGTATCAATTTTTTTTTTTTTTTTTTGTTGAGATAAACTCCCAAATCGCTATCATAAATCATAAATCAATTCCTCATTAAGACTGAAAGTGTTCTTTAAAGAGGTGAGTCTTAAGTCTGCTCTTAAAAGTAGGTGCCGACTCTGAGGATCAGACCGAGTTTGGTAGGTCATTCCACCATCGGGGGATAACAGAGGAAAAGAGTTTGGAACATGATCTCATGCCACGTTGTGGTGGAAGCGCTAGGCGTCTTTCAGCGGCTGAGCGTAGCTGACGAGTGGGAATGTAGCTCCGGATGAAGGAGTGAAGGTAAGTAGGAGCTGTGTGTGTTAGAGTCTGGTAAGCCAGAAGCAGAGCTTTGTATTTGATGCGTGCTGCAACTGGAAGCCAGTGCAGAGAAATGAGCAGCGGAGTAACATGAGCCCTCTTGGGCTGGTTGAAGACCAGACGCGCTGCTTCGTTCTGAATCATCTGCAGAGGTTTAACCGAGGACGCCAGAAGACCGGCCAGCAAAGAGTTGCAGTAGTCGATGCGGGACAAGACCAGGGCCTGGACCAGAAGCTGTGTGGTGTGGTCTGTCAGGAAGGCTCTGATTTTCCTGATGTTGTAAAGAGCAAATCGACATGAGCGAGCTACGGAGTTAACCTGCTCTTTGAAGGACGGCTGGTTGTCCAGTATGACACCAAGGTTTCTGGCGGAGGTTTTGGGGAACAGCGTGATGGAGTCAAGCTGCACGCTTGTCTGAGGAGGTAAGGAGATACTGGCAGGACAGACAATGAGGTCAGTTTTGGACAGATTAAGCTGAAGGTGGCGATCCCTCATCCACGCCGAGATATCTGAGAGGCAGGCAGATATCCGCATTGAGACGGAGGTATCATCTGGAGGGAAGGAGAGGAGGAGCTGAGTGTCGTCAGCGTAACAATGGTAGGAGAAGCCATGGGAGCGAATGATCTCGCCTAATGGGATGGTGTATAAAGAGAAGAGGAGAGGACCAAGGACCGAGCCCTGTGGGACACCCATTGCCAGCTCATGCAGACTGGACATCTGTCCATGCCACAAGACTCTGAAAGATCTTTCCGCAAGGTACGAGGTGAACCATGAGAGGACCGGCCCCGAGATGCCAAGCTTGGATAGTGTCGAGAGGAGAGTTAGGTAGTTGACGGTGTCGAAAGCAGCAGACAGGTCGAGGAGTACAAGTACTGAGGAGAGACCAGCCGATCTGGCAACCCGTAGTGACTCTGCAACTGAGAGAAGAGCGGTTTCAGTGGAATGGCCTCGCTTAAAGCCTGATTGATAAGGATCAAGTAGGTCGTTGTCATGGAGGAACTGTGAGACTTGAGTGAAAACGGCTCGCTCTAGGATCTTGGACATGAACGGTAGGAGCGAGACTGGCCGGTAGTTTCCTACCTGGGCCGGGTCGAGCGACGGTTAGGAACTAGTTCGGAACAGATAGCGATCGCCTTTGTTTGCGCTTTGGTACTGGTACTGACCCACCAGCATCTCTTAACATGACTGTGCGTAATGGCCTTCATTAATAAAAGGAGAGAACGTGAGCAAGAAATGGGAAATATAGCGGGAGCAGCACAGTGTGGTGCTGTGCGGCGCCTCGCCATGTTGACCTGGACTTGTTTACTTACTGGCGCATAGTCTCTCTACTCAAAAGACCAAGATTCCTTGCGATTAGAGCATGCGCTGAACACACGTTTTGATCAGCTTATGCTGATACGCGTTTACATGACTAAACATTCGGGTTAGAAGAGGGTTACCCCAGGGGTAAAAACTGGGTTTTTAAAAACCCGGTTATGAGCATATTCTGGTTTTTGCCGGTGTTTACATGGCTGTGCGGAACCGGGTTATTGTGAATATTCGGGCTTTAAAAGGGTTATTGGCTGCATGTAAACGCAGTCAGTGTTTTACATTTACCCATTCAAAACGCTTTAACTTAAAGTGCTTTGAGTGGTCTGAATTACTAGGAAAGCACTATACAAATACAGGACATTTACTAGGGATGCACCAATACCGATACTGTTATCGGCTATTGGCACCAATACCATGAACCGATACTTAAAATGTGGAAACTCTGCAATAATTTCACAGAAAATTAACATTTTTAACTTTTAAATTTTATTTTGTGGTCATTTTTATTAATATTTTACTTTTTATCTGATTTACCATCATTTGCTGTAACAAGCAGAAAAGAAAATAAAACCTGTCTTCCAATTCACTGCATTTATTTTGTATGGTAGAAGTATCGGCATTGGTACTCAGTATCGATAAGTTCTCTAATCCAAGTATTGGTATCATATAGGTTTGAAAAAAGTGGTATTAATACATCCCTAATTCATACTGCTTAATATCAGTGATTTAACCATCAGATCAGGTGACAGCACTGCAGACCACACAGACTACAGGGCCAGTCCACAGACCGGTGGTATCAATGACTCTTTACCCAACAAGCTGAATAGCTGTTGGCACATTTTGGTACACAGAACAAAGAGGAAATCCCCCCTCCCTCGAACCAGGTCCTCTGATGATGTGAGAAGTCTCTATCCACTCAAGGCTTTCCTTCTTAAATCACGAAATGATAGTGAAGACTCATCATCGTCTTAGAAACACTAATTTACAGCTGCCCAAAAACCTGAATGATTATTTGGTGAAACCATGTAAAAAACAAAAACAAAACCAGAAATCAACAATGTTTATTAGTAAAAGTGATATTTTCAAACAAATAATCCAAAGAAAACTCAATGAGACTAAACAATCAATTGTGAAGTTTTAAGAAAAGTAACTTTTCTTGAAAATAATCACAGTTTATGGATAAAATATCATCCAAATTGGTGATAAATTCTGTTAAGGAAAGACAAACTCACAATGGTCACTGAAATAATTTAAACTGAAAAAAGTAATATTTAATACAGTTTACTGAAGATTAGACATTGCTTTTGAATTGCGGATCAACAGAATAATTTTAAGAAACAAACTCATTATTCAGCAATTTTCTTCTGTTTATTCAAGGTCGGGACATGGGGCAACAGCTCCAGTAGGGAAAACATACTTCTCCCAAACAACAGTCTCCAATTCCCAAGGTGTTCTCTGGCCAGAGAGGACATAAAATCTCTCCAGTGAGTTCTGGGTTTGCCTAGGGTCTCCTGGAAATCCTCAGAGGGAGGTAACCAGGAGGCTGACTTTGATATAAAGAAGTAGTTGCTCTGCTTCACACTCCTCCTAGATCATGGAGCTCCTCACCTTATCACTAATGCAGAGCACAGCCACCCTATAGAAGAAGCTTGTTTTAGGTGCCAAACTGAGAGCTTGTGCTATCTGTCAAGATCCAGATCTCATGACCATAGCTGATGGTCGGAACATGTACAGACCAGTAAATCTAGTGTTTGTCTTTTGGCCCAGCTCCTTCTTCACCATGACAGACCAGAGTAATGCTTGAAGAAACGGGTCTGGGACACATACTCCTGCATAACCCTCCACGGAATGCCCTGGAGGACTTGGTTGTAAGCATTCTCCACGTCCACAAAACACATGTGGACCAGAGACCCATAATCCATCAACTCACTACCTACTGTTCCACTACGAACACCACACTGTTCCTCCTGAACACAAGGTTCCACAATCAGTCAGAGCCTTCTTCCCACTCACCCAACAACAAACCTTCCCAGGTTTTGCCTTTTAAAAATTTGGACCACCAGCATTGTTCCAATACTTCATGTGACATTGAAGAGGCGTGTCATCCTTGATAATCACACAACATCCAGAGCCTTCAGCATCTTACAGAAAACCTCATCCACCCCTGGCACCTTGCTGAAGGGTAACCTTTTAACTACCTCAGTAACCGCTGCCAATGTGATGGATTAAATTTCCACGAGTCCTTAAGCTCTGCTTCCTCAGTGGAGGACATGGTGACTAGGTTAAGGAGGTCTTCAGAGAACTCCTTCCATTGCATGACAATATCCCCGATCCCAAACCACCCAAACCAAACACAGCCTGGGGTGGAACCTGCTTTCCTTTCCTGAGTCAGCAAATGGTTTGCTAGAACCTCTTTGATGCCAACTGAAAGTCCTTCACTATGGCCTCTTCAAATGCCCCCCACACACACCTGAGTTCTTGCTTACACAACCACATAAGCTGCAGTTAAAAGTATAGGCTATAAGCCCATCTCCAAGCAGGCTGATGTTCCTGCAACTACAGCTGCACTTTATATTCAGAAGTTTAAACTCTGCAGGATTGTAGCCAACCTCCTCAAACAACTCTGCAAGAAAATAAGTGATGACAGATTAAAGAGATGGGTAATATAATTGTAGACAAAGAGCCCAGAACAACTTCCGAAAACCAGATTAAAGGTGAACTCTAAGGTCCAAGGTACATCAGTGTCAGATCACACCATGTGATGCTGTTTGACTAAACAGAAAATGACACAAGAGGACACAGCTGTGAAAGCAAATCCTAAAAAGTCCCACTGGAATTCATCAAAATAAATGTCAAACTCCAAAGCTAGTGGGACAAGGTCCTTTGAACTGATGAGACAAAACAGGAACTTTTGGTCATCCGCGTCAGCTGTTTACAGAAGGAAAAATTACATTTTATGAGAAAAGAACATTATACCTATTGTAAAACATGAAGAAGGCTCAGTTTCATTTCTGATCTGCTTTGCTACATCTGGCATAGGGTGTCTGGAATTTGAAGGTCAAGTAAAGACACAGTTAAAAATGCCAAAAATGGTAAAACTAAAGTGGTCCCAAAGATCCCTGACACTAGCAAAGATCCGGGGAAGAAGCTGAAACAGGTCGTCTGAAGAAGGAACCCTTCAAACCTCAGAATGCTGGAGGCATTTGCTCATGAGCAGCAGGTCAGAATACCTGTCGACAGGTGCAGAAGTCTCACCAACAGCTACAGAAATCAACTAATTGCAGCGACAGAGTCAAAAGGTTGTGCAACTAAATATTAAGTTAAATGTTCAATCATTTTTGTCCAGATCAGTTTCATTAGTTTGTTTTCATATTATTCTGTTGAGCCAAAAACCAAGGTCTGATTTTCACCACTTCATTTCAGTCATTTAAAATTTATTGTTACTTTTGTCATTTTTAAGTTATTTCCATTGTGGCTTTTTCTTTCCAACAACTCTGATCACATCTGCATAAAGAGTGAGCTCTGGAGTTGATGGATCCTCAGCCTTTCCCCCCCAAGTCAAAGATAACTTGGAAAGAAATTGAACCCTACATTGCCTCTGATATGCTCTTTATTCTGTGACTACAAAGGAACAAAAATGTTGTGTATAAGAGTGCTGAATGTCTGTGACAATACGAAGAACACGTCAAGCTGTCGTCATGTGGTTCCTCTCAAAACTAAAAAAAAATAGAACAGAGTAGAACTTCCTGTCTAAGAGGATCCCTCTGGTTTTCTTGCATGTTATTTTAAATCACATTCTGTGTGTAAATAATCAACATCATTTTCGGTGTATTACTTAGAGCCTAAATAAAGTAGTATTTACTATGCTAAACTTCCTCTATAAACACATGGCTGATGGATGTCTCTGAAGTTTTCAAGGCTGCGAAACTGCACAAAAGAATCAGCCTCATTCCTCAAATTTCATGACTCCATCAAACCCATGGTATGTAAAGGGCTCTAGAACGGGGCTACAAGTCTCTCGAATGAAGCAAGCCATCCTGTTGTTCTTACAGCTGTCCTCAGCACCAGGGGCAAAGTACACTGCATCTGCAGAATTAATGGATGGGTCCTCATCAAAGTAGTTATGAGGTCGCAGCAGGACCCCACCTCCATTACCAACTGTTACAGTGTTGGGAATATCCTCTGCATGAGGAATATGAAGGAAACCGGTTGTCACCCATGCAACAAGGTCCTGCAGACACACAATGCAATGTCCTTTAGTCATGCAATACAATTAGAATGTTTTGACTTAGTGTTTGTTAACGTCCTTATATTAGGGCTGGGCAGTATACCGGTTCATGCTGGAAACCGGTGTTTATTTTGGTTATGATATGAATTTTTCACATACCACTATACCAGAGAACAGCTTATTCCAAAAAAAGGAGCCACAACTGTAGTATGGAATTTCTTCAGCTTCAAAAGGTCGTACAACCGGCGGAGGTAATACTATAACTTAATTACTGCCCCCTACTGGTGATCATATTTTGAAGAGTCTGTGCAACAAAAACATGGTACTGCACATATGACAGCAAAATGGGCTATTTAAAGTTGATCTAATGCAGTCATTCTTTACTTATTAGAAGATAATGTGGGTAAAGTTGGTTGTATAAAAATACTGTCAAATGCCTTAAAACTAATATACTGTAAATTAGAAAAAAAAAACATGATATGAAAATTTTGCCATACTGCCCAGCCCGACATTATATTAATATATACATTAGAACATACCTCATCTTCAATGCTTTCGTTGTCTTCAATAAACTTGCTGAAGTCAACAGCGGGAGTCCAAATGTCATTCTGACTGTAAAGACTACTGCTGGTTTGTTCTAAGTCCTTGTGCTTGGTGATGGCAACTTTATACCTAGTTAAAAAAACAGTAAAAACAAACAAACAAAAACAGAGAGAAATTATTTTTAAAGCTATTTTCTTCAACATTTGTTTTTTTTTTAGTTTATTTGCACTTAAGCGTTAGACTTTGTTGTATAACTTCATTGATCGTCACCCACTAGCAGTGTGGATCTATTTTTATAATACAACAGTGATCGAATATATATGCACAACATGCTTATATGCACAAAACTGCGGGGCACGTTCCTGCATCATAGAGAATCCATACACTTATATGCACAGTGCCAACGGATATACTGTATGCACAAAACATTTGGAGGTGTCATACATGCATCTCACTAAATTTCGCTGTTTCTCTCTAGTTACTTGACCGTGCACCTCCGCTGGTGTTGTCACACACACTCTCGCTGTTTGATGTGTGGAACTAGACTGCTGTGGCATTTACGCCATTTTTTTAATTTTAGATAATAATATAGTTAGCTTTAAGAAGAAGCTGAAATTATTTTTGTTTACTCGAGGCCAATAATATTGTCTAGAGGTGAACCTTTGTTTGATTTGATTTTCATTAATACTATTTTTGAGTATATTTTGAGATGATGTTATTCTTTTTTTTGAAAAGAGGAAATGTAGAGTTATAATGCCATTGTGCTGGCTGTAATTTTGTAGAAATGTGTATATATGTATATGTATATGTATATATATATATACACTCACCGGCCACTTTATTAGGTACACCATGCTAGTAACGGGTTGGACCCCCTTTTGCCTTCAGAAATGCCTCAATTCTTCGTGGCATAGATTCAACAAGGTGCTGGAAGCATTCCTCAGAGAGTTTGGTCCATATTGACATGATGGCATCACACAGTTGGCGCAGATTTGTCAGCTGCACATCCATGATGCGAATCTCCCGTTCCACCACATCCCAAAGATGCTCTATTGGATTGAGATCTGGTGACTGTGGAGGCCATTTGAGTACAGTGAACTCATTGTCATGTTCAAGAAACCAGTCCGAGATGATTCCAGCTTTATTACATGGCGCATTATCCTGCTGAAAGTAGCCATCAGAAGTTGGGTACATTGTGGTCATAAAGGGATGGACATGGTCAGCAACAATACTCAGGTAGGCTGTGGCGTTGTAACGATGCTCAATTGGTACCAAGGGGCCCAAAGAGTGCCAAGAAAATATTCCCCACACCATTACACCACCACCACCAGCCTGAACCGTTGATACAAGGCAGGATGGATCCATGCTTTCATGTTGTTGACGTCAAATTCTGACCCTACCATCCGAATGTCGCAGCAGAAATTGAGACTCATCAGACCAGGCAACGTTTTTCCAATCTTCTATTGTCCAATTTCGATGAGCTTGTGCAAATTGTAGCCTCAGTTTCCTGTTCTTAGCTGAAAGGAGTGGCACCCGGCGTGGTCTTCTGCTGCTGTAGCCCATCTGCCTCAAAGTTTGACGTACTGTGCGTTCAGAGATGCTCTTCTGCCTACCTTGGTTGTAACGAGTGGTTATTTGAGTCACTGTTGCCTTTCTATCAGCTCGAACCAGTCTGGCCATTCTCCTCTGACCTCTGGCATCAACAAGGCATTTCCGCCCACAGAACTGCTGCTCACTGGGTATTTTTTCTTTTTCGGACCATTCTCTGTAAACCCTAGAGATGGTTGTGCGTGAAAATCCCAGTAGATCAGCAGTTTCTGAAATACTCAGACCAACCATTCTGGCACCAACAACCATGCCACGTTCAAAGTCACTCAAATCACCTTTCTTCCCCATACTGATGCTCGGTTTGAACTGCAGGAGATTGTCTTGACCATGTGTACATGCCTAAATGCACTGAGTTGCCGCCATGTGATTGGCTGATTAGAAATTAAATGTTAACGAGCAGTTGGACAGGTGTACCTAATAAAGTGGCCGGTGAGTGTATATATACATATATACATATATATATATATATATATATTTATTTTTTTATTTTTTTTTGTCCCTTGAGCAGATGTCCCTTTTGTCTGTTTATGTCAGTTTTTTGTGTGAGTTGTGAGCTTGTATGTCCATGTATTTTAATGTATGCTATTTGCTGATTTTTGATGAGACCCCAGGAAGAGTAGCTGCTGCTGAAAGGCAGCAGCTAATGGGGATCTAATAAACAAAACGAAACGCACGCGTGTCTGGCGCGTCTGCCTGAAGCTGTCAGACGGTCGCCAAAAAATAATCACCAACTTCTTCAGTGTGAAATAGTGTCACATGTAACATTTGTTCTAGTTTTTATTGACCGATCATGAGTTCTTAATATCCGATATAGAAAACCGTTCTTTTTCTGTTACTAACTGTAACTTAATCTGTGTCGTTGCATTTCGTCCATGCATGCGCGTATCTGGCACATCGGTTACCAGTGTTATAGTGGATCTGCTCTACGAGTATATAACTCTGTCTGTTTGGTGGTTTCATTCTCCTAATATATTTCAATTGCATTATTACATCATTAACAATTATCTGTTATCAATATTGAACACTGATACCCGTGTTTACAGTCCAAATGACCACCGACGGATAAATGCACACAACGCTTATATGCACAAAACTGCTGGGCACCGAGGTAGTGCATATAACCGTATTAGGATAATGTCATAATGATATAATAATCTACATGAACTCTTCAAATACATGTTTCATAGTAAAAACACATGTAATCCCTTGTTTTCTTGAGTTTTGGATTACCCGGCTTCAACTTGTTTTCAAACTCTGACCCTGCCTCTGCCTGCTCCTTGTTGCTACCTGTAAGTGCCACACCCAAAGTCAATTGTTTATCCAGTGAGAGTTTGTTTTTCTTTTCCCAGATCATCACCAAACTGTACCCTTGCCTCTTTCTATCTGTGCACCCAAGAACTCAGCTAAAACCCATATCAGAATCAGAATCGTGTTTATTGGCCAAGTATGTGAGCGAACACATACATGGAATTTGTTTCCGGCCGATGGTGTCTCTCAAGCACAACAGTACAAAAAAATTAGTGAATCATTCGTCCTTTCTATTTTCAATTGATAAACGAAAATCAAAAAATGAAAATCGGATTGTTTTTTTTGTTATTTGATTTTGAATCAGACACGAAAAATGAAAATTGTCTTGTTTTTCATATTTCAAAAAATTTGTTTTGGATCAAAAATACAAAATCGAAAAGGGTCCACACAACAGAATCTGTTTTTGATATTGAATTGCTGGGTTGTGCGTCACCCGGAAGCAAATTTTTAGAGGCAAGGTCCCGCCTTTCTCGCCTCTGATTGACTAGAAATGTTCTCACAGTTTTCTCAGTTAAGGGAAGGATAAAGTGGGGAGTGGTGCTGCATGTGCTGCACTGCCAAGAAGACCAGCACCAAACTCCTTAACACAGTGTGTCTCTGATGGTGTTTCTATCGGTGGTCAACGCAGCAAAAAAATAAGAAAATGCAACACAATTGATCCGTTTGTCTGTTTCTTTATTTTTAGTTTACATCTGTTTTCTACAGACTGATACAGCTGGAACTTATATACATCATCTCTCATTCACTTACTCACACAGTTTGATGCCCATATGCTGTCAGGTGTTCTAAATTCTGTTCATTAAATTCAGTAATATTTGAATCATGTGGTGTATTCTCATGATCATCAGGAGTCTGTTCCACGAAGCGAGGCTTCCGGAGAAAAGCCTCGCTTGACATAGCTAAACATTTCACGTCTGGCTCAGTCGGTTCCACGAATGACGCTCAGGCTGAGGTGCGTTCACGCGACTTTAAAGCCAGCCCCTGTTAATCATTCATCATTTTATCATTTATTTATTTATAAAGCACATTTAAAACTACAGTGACGCAGAGCAAGGTGCTACAAACAACAAATACAGAGATAAAAGTAGACATGCTATAAAACAAATAATAAAATAAGGTTAGACTGCCCAACAATCGATGGTGGATACCTGAGCATGAAGGGAAGGAAAGAGCCTCGTTCTTTTCCAAGGCGGAGCAAAAATCATTAATTAAAACATATGAAGATTACAAGATTTTACTTAAGTGTTTGGCATCCCCCACACTGTACAAGAACTGTGAGAGTCTGTGAGCAACGTGCTCCTATTAATATGTGGCTCCAGTAACTTGCACAGATATATGAGGCTTTGTCTACAGAATCTGTAGCGCTCATATAAATACTCATCCGGAAAATGCAACGGATCGATCCTGGACCGGATGATACGTGGAACCTGTTGCCTTAGAGCTCTTTGAAGAATCACCGCTCGCTCATCGACAGGTTCTTCAGTAAATGGGAACGTCATGGTTATTCTGGAAACAGGCTTCTAATTACTTGTCATTTTATAATTTTGAATAAATTGGATTGTAATTGCAAACACATGTGATTCATAATAACTTACTGATGTGTTGGTTCTCTATATGAACTGCAGCCGTGCACTTTTGCGCACTGCTGAAACGGTCTTTGCGCACAGAAAATCCGCGCTGCGCACACAAGGGGAAATCCAAACTGGACAGAATATTTTTTATTCTGTTGTTTTCCAATGTATTCCAATGTATTTCAATATATTTGACTGCTTGTTTGCCTGCAACGTTCCAGTTCAGGGACACACTTGCTGTACCCGTTATAATGGTTATTTCCTCATCAACAGCAGATATACTGACACAACACAGTAAATTGTTGCCATTGCCTTCATGCTGTGTGTAGGTTTGTGTTAAAATGTGACAGATACTTTATTAAAAAAAGTTCTAGAGGAAAATTCATCTGACATTTTATCATGACAGTCTGAACAGCACTGTTCAAGGTTTATTATATTCAACCCTGACTGACGTCACATTCATGTATTTTACTTATTTGGAAACATGTCCAACATAATAAAATGACACGGGCAAATAAAGGGAACGGTTGGTGAGTGTGAGGGGAAGAACAGGCTCATCCTAGTCCTGCTGGGTGTTGTGCTACATGCAGTGGCGCTAATCCGCCACTTCATTGTTTGTCAAACGCGAGACACAAAATTCAGAACAAGCCAGAAGAAAAGGGGACGTACTATGTGAACAGTACATAGCTCTCCATGTTTGATGACTGGTTGGAAATGGTTCGTCGTAACGTGCCGCCCGCTCGCTAGCTCACTGAAACAGTAGTGGCTAGCAAAAAATAACAACTTCCGGGTCACGCACAACCCAGCAATTAAATATTAAAAACAGATTCTGTTGTGCAGACCCTTTTCAATTTCGTATTTTTGATCCAAAACGAAATTTTAAAATATAAAAAAACAAGACAATTTTCATTTTTCGTGTCTGATTCAAAATCAAATAACAAAAAAAACAATCTGATTTTCATTTTTTGATTTTCGTTTATCAATTGAAAATAGAAAGGGCGAATGATACACGGATTCAAAAACAACACTATATTAACAACACAGTAAACAATATAATAAACCACATAATAAAAGACAGTGTGCAGTATGAATGCGGAGTGTGGTTTTTTGCTTTTAGATATGTTACAATATAAAGTTTTCTGTTCACGGGATTCTAATTCTAAATGTTGATCTTTGTCACTTTATAGTCCTACCTGGCCCAGGACATGGATTTCTCTTCAGCTTGGCTCTCGGGTAGATGGTCTCCTGTAAAACTGAACACCTGCAATCGATAGGATCGTTGATGGCCCCATCGATTGGTCTTGTTGCTGGCGATGTGAAGATAGCGAGGTGTCTTCTTGTCATAGCGTAGGGCAGCCTCCTGTGGAGGTATTACAGGAGGTATAAGTTCCACAATCATGTTTCTATCTAACAAAAGCCACCTACAGACTTGATGCTGACAGATTAATCTCACAAACTGGTTCATCAGTTTTGTAGGATGAAGTCCTGGTTGGATTTACCAAAACAATACGTTGAAACACAATATGTAAATCATACATTCCAAAAAATAAAAACTTATAGTAAATTAACAATGTCTAATCACTGTATATGTCAGTCAAAAATTAGTAAACTTTGAGTGAAACTTCAGAAGTCCCTTTTGATGTGCTCAAAGAGTGCAAAGTTAATGTTTTTGGGGGGTTTTGCAGAAATTTGGTAGGGTTTTACCACATTCCTGTCTATAAATTGAGTGTAAAAGATCCAGAACCTTCTGCGTTCCAGGAGGGCACACATGGGTTTACTTCTTGACATTTGACTTCGTGCAGCTTCCAGGTATCTTTATTGTGTTTTAGGTACTTCAGTTTACTTTCAAGACAACACTGGTCGTAATCATCTCAGTAAATTAAAAAATATGAAACTGCACTTTTTTCTTAAAACCCTAGAACTTCTAATCCCAGAGGTGATGGAGCTTCATGGGTGAGTCACAAAATGTCTTTACAAACCAGGATAAAAGTCCAGACACCTGTTTTGAATTATTAAGACCTTCGTAATGTGTGAGGTCAGAGCTGTTGGCCAACAATCATTTACAGTTATGGGATAACCTTCCTTTGCAACCTAGTTGGTTTTCTACAGCATTGGGACTATTTGAAAGCGCAGGCTCAGATTGAGGAGAGGCTAAAGTGCTTCATATAGCTGGCTGGCACAACACTTCAGCACAAGTGTAGCCGATGCCATCTGGTCTAACAAACCCGCTCTGGCAGTGTTTCTTAAGCTCTTTCTTCACCTCGTTGGCTATGAAGCAAGGTCTACAGTTGATTTCATTAGTGGTGGGGTTGTTCTTACAATCTGGTGCCTGCTGCTGGGATTTATTTAGCATCAGGGGACGCTGGGTAACTGTTGCTCAGAGGAGCTGTGAGAGGGGGACATTTGGAGATGGGAGGCTGTTTCAGAACTCTAATCCCCCCAGTACACAATAACATCCAGGGCCTTTGGGAACTCAGGGAAAATCTCATTCAGCTATGTAACCCTGCAACTGTGAAGTTGTTTATACCACCAGCACCAGAGATAGTCCCACCCAAGGCTTCCCAGGTCCTGCTTCTAAAAAGGAAGGTATATCGGTCAGGTTAAGGAGAACCTCAAAATATTCCTTCCACTGTCTTACTTTATCTTCAGTTAAGAATCCTTGATCAAAAATCTAAAATTGCAATATATCACGAGTGAGTGAGTTTCAAATTTACTGTCCCCTGGCTGGATGAACTTTCTTGTCGTTTTTCTCCAACTGGCGTATGATGTCGTCAGATGAATCTCACAATGTTACTTCCCTTGTTTTGACTCTATTTGTCAGTTGTTTTGTCCATCAAAGAAGCTCCTGTCATTTGCTACATGTAGCTAATTAGCAAAAATCCACATAAAGTGCAACTCATCCCTTCCAGTTTACAACCCTGCCTACACTCCTTGTTTTACAAAATGTTCCTAAAAGAGGCATTGTCTGGGGGGGGTTGGCAGGCTGAGTGGTGATTGACATGTCGCACCAACACAGGTGGCCAGAGAGGGACCAGATGTAAATAAAGGAAGCTGCTTCTGCAAGAGCCTAGCAGCATAGAATCGGGCCTGTCTTTTACTGGTACATTGTTGTTAGCTAGAGCTAAAGCTATAGCTTTAGATTAGCTCAAGTAATATTGTGTGACACTGGTCTCAGCTAATAGCTATGCCTGGTTCAAATTCAAGTGAAGTGTAACGTTTTAACCTGAAGAGGGCGCTCCATAACTGTTTCGGTAGAAAATTAATAGTTTCAATTAAAATTTTCTAAAATACCAAAAACAATAACCAGAAATATAGGCAGCACTATTAGACACTCATTTATGCTTATGTCTATCAGCAAAAAAAGTTGATCTGGGGTGAGTTGCAATAAATACACTTGGAAGATGACACTTGGATCACAGTGGAGCACAGAAGATACCACAGGGGACAACTTGACCCCCCTTGAGGAGTGGAACTTTGACAAGAGGCCGCTAATTGCCACTGCACATAGAGCCATAAAATGAGCCATAGTTAAGCAAATATAATTAAACAAGCAGCCCCAAACCCATTTCCTTCAATTTAATCAAAAATATCACTTCATTCCTTACTGAAATTGTTATCTCAGTTCCTCTCCATGTTTGTTTACATACACACTAATACTGACCAAGCCAAGGCATGTCCAGCTGATGACATCACAACGTGACTGATGGTTCTTTTTTTTTTTTTTTGAACTCGAGTGGCTTATGATACACTTTTTATGTATCTATATTAATACTAAGTGAAAAAATGTGTTCTTTATATCAAACGAAAGCATTTTTTCATCTACTGTTTATTCTTTCTTTCATTTTCCTGATAGATACCCTTTAAGCCTGTCTGATATGTAGAGGCAGCTGGTTCAAGAAAGGGCCATTCACCTCTGTGTACGAGTTGAGTATCACTAAGTAGCCCACAGATTAGGAGGGTGCATGGACAGCTCCTGGATAGCTGTCAGGCTGACGGTCAGAGATTGTGGAGTGAATGCAGCTGGGAACTATTTAACAGAGTGTGGAAGAACAACAGATATGGTACAGGGACTAAAAAAATTTACAAGAAGTGGCGCAAGGAAATCTCAAAAACTGACAAACTAAATCATGAAAGAAAGAGAGTCTTGAAAGTATACAATATTTATAAACTAAGTTTTAGGTGAAGTTATTCAGGGTGAAGATATATACAATAAACAAGGAAAGCAGAGACCGAGACTGTTAATACTTTTTTCAAGGATGCTGAACTGACAGAAAGCAAAATCTTTAAGTCTTTTATGTCATCTTTTCCTTTAAGATTAGTGTTATTTAAAAAACTAAGAATTAAAGTGAATAAAAAAGAAACAGACCTGCTCAGTTCGAAGCTGTTTTTCCACCAGTTGAGGTATCATTGCATAGTGATCAGGCATCCATGGCAAGGACACATTTACATACTCCATGTCTTTGGTCTGGAACACATTCTTTACTCCTGCAGAGGAAAAAAGTTTTTAAAACATTTTTGTTCTTTTTTCTATTACAGTTGTCTTTAGTTTTTTCTTTTATATTAAAGTTACAGTAGTATTCTGAACCGCCTAGAGACAGATGTGGGCATAAAGGGTACTGCTCTTAAATGGTTTCAATATTATTTGTCAGACAGAAGTTTTTCTGTAAGTCTTGGTTAGTACTCTTTATCTGTTTCACCTCTAAAAAGCGGTGTTCCCCAGGGTTCCATTTTAGCGCCTGTGCATTTCGCATTATACATACTTCCATTGGGGTCCATCTTTAAAAAATATAATGTCGTCTTTCATTGCTTTGCAGATGACATTCAGGTGTATCTGCCAGTAACTGCAAGTGACAGCCTGTCCACAATAAAAACTCTACAGGACTGTCTTAGAGATGTCCAATCATGGTTGAGCGCTAACTTCTTAAACTTAAACAACAATAAAACAGAAATTGTGGTCTTTGGGAAAACTAACCCTCTGATTGCAGAGGCTGCAGAGACTGCAGGTCTGCTTGTAGTTCCTAGAGTTTCTAAAAGTAAAATGGGAGGAAGAGCTTTTAGTTATCAGGCTCCTCTCCTGTGGAACCAGCTTCCACTTTTTATCCGTGAGGCAGACACCTTGTGTAGTTTTAAGAATAGACTTAAAACTTTCCTTTTTACACAATCCTATAGTCAGGGTTAGCTTGGGTTCTCCTGAGCTTTCCCTTTAGTTATGCTGCTATAGGTTTAGACTGCCGGAGGACATACTGACCACATTTCTTCACTCTGCTGTCTCTCTTTACTCTGGCTGCCTCTGAGGAGGGTGTATCTCACATAAACAAACAATGAAATATTCCCACTAGAGCCATCAAATTGTTATTGCTTTGATTGTTACTGCTGTCATTAACTGTTTCTCTGTTTATCTTTCTATAGACATGACGACTGGCCAAAATCCATCGGTGTTTGTCTGTGTCTCTTTCCTGTCAGCTCAGACCCCAGTCGGCTAAGGCAGAAGGCCGCCCATCCTGAGCCGGGTTCTGCTAGAGGTTTCTTCCTGTTAAAAGGGAGTCGTTCCTTTCCACTGTCGCCAATCGTGCTGCTCAGGATGGGGGATTGTGCTGAACTAACAATTCAGCCCAATCGGCTGGTTCCTTAGATAGAAAATGTTTTATTATTAATTGGTTGATTTTTCTGTGAAGTGCCTTGAAATGACTTTGTCATGAACTGGCGCTTTATAAATAAATAAACTTGAAACTTGATTGGTCAGGACAGTGTGATCGGCCCTTTGTCCTCCTACTGCCGCTCATCTGTGAGAAACCTTGGAGTGATTGTAGATCCCCTCTTCAAATTTGATAAACAGATCACCGCGGTTACAAAGTCCAGCTTCTTTCACTTAGGACTTTTGGCCAAAATAAAGCCCTGTCTTCCACCTGTTGATTTTGAAAAGGCAATACATGCCTTTGTGACCACACGTTTGGACTATTGTAATTCTCTATACATCGGGTTAGACCAGGCCCCTCTTCAGAGATTGCAGAGTGTCCAAAATGCTGCGGCTCACCTCCTCACCAGAACCAAACGCTGGGAGCATACCAGTCCTGTCCTGTGCACCTTGCACTGGCTCCCTGTCAGTTTTTGTGTCCAATTTAAAATACTGTTGTTTATTTTTAAATGTTTGAACACTGTTGGTCCTTCTTATTTAACTGAGCTCCTGCAACCTTATGCCCCGTCCAGGTCCCTGAGGTCTGCTGACCAACTCTTGCTGGCTGTGCCTAAAGCCAGGCTCAAATCTAGAGGAGACAGAGCCTTTTCTGTGGCAGCTCCTAAGCTATGGAACAGCCTCCCTCTGTCAGTCAGGTCCTCTCAGTCTTTAGGACAGTTTAAGTCTCAACTAAAGACTCACCTCTTCTCCCTGGCTTTTAAAAACTAGTTGACTAGGATGTCTTGAGCTGTTGCAATATTTGAGTGTTTTACTATTGTGATGTACTGTTGACTGTTTTAATGCATTGATGGAAAGCACTTTGGTCAACTGTGGTTGTTTTTAAATGTGCTATACAAATAAACTTGAGTTGAATTGAATAGTATGAACTGTGTTTGCACCCAATCATCATTTAATTTGCTTGGTCCTTCACAAAGGCTCTTTAACATATTGTCTATATCCTACAAGAAGTCTGCCATTTTGGAACAAAGTTGTTACTAGTCTTCTTGAGCAGACGTTCCTTCAGGCATGGGTGTAACCTTGCGCTGTAAGATTGGTTCTCTCGAAATTTAGAGTTTTTCAAACCCACGAAAATCCATCTTGAGCTGCTCTGACTGAACCATCTTCCTTGGTCAAAAAGTGTTCAGACCAATCATGTGTTAGCATTGTGCTTTGGGGCGGGTGCTCAGGTATGATTGGCAGCAAGTGCCCAGGCAGGCAAAGAAAAACAAACATGGCTGCGCTGGTGGATGTACGCATAAAAACGGCTATTGAATCTGTTTTAGGAGAACTAGAGACAACTTCAAGGTTGAAAAATGAGCAAAGGGAAGAACTTTGTGCATTTCTTGATGATAAGCTTAAAATATTATACCGGATGTCCCTCCCATTTTCAGACACTACCAGATGAGCAGTTCCAGATCATTGTGCGTAGACATGACAAGGGGCTACACAATGATGGCAGAGCCAGGTTAGCGCATTCACACTATTCAAAAAAACAACAAATACTGTAGCTGTTGAGCTTCTCATTCGGGGCAAAATCCTCTTTACCACCTTTAGTACACATGGTAATAACCAATAACACACCAAGATTTACCATATAAGTACCAGATTATTTCTTCATAATTAGCGGACTGTCAAAAGAAGCGTTACCACTGATTCTAGGTAGAACCGTAATTTTGAATGTTGCATGTTGCAGTTCTAAGTGATATACAGTAGTTAAAGTATTTCAGCATGTTCAGCATGATATTTTTGTTGACAAATTAGATTTAATCATTTTAAGTCCAAAAGCCTGGTGGAGATATTTAGATCTAAATATCTGATGTTAACACACTGTAGCTGAGTAGTGGATGTGTTCTTAAAGTCAAAGTTGAGAAGCAAAGCTGTTTATTTACTCCAGCTGTTCTATCATCAACACAGTCATGACCAATGTCAAGTACTGTACTGGCTGGAAATAAATAAATAAATGTCTTTCAACATAGAGTTGGTTCAGTAAAGGTCAAAAGAGAGTTGTTTTTGAGAAAACTCTTTTAAGTGAGCTGGAATGAGTTGGGATTTCTATGAATTATGAATCAATAAAATTATTTTTATACAGAAACTATTAAAATTGGCTTGAATAAAACTGATGCTCCCTCTAGAAAGGAATCATGTAACTCCTTTAAAGGTTCTATATCATGCAAAATCAACTTTTTGGGGTTTTTAACCATGTTGTGATTCTATTTCCCTATTTAAAAAAACCCAGAGTGGTTTTTGGCTTAATTCATACATTTCTCAGTAATCCTCCTGCATCCTGCGCTCTGAGCAGCTGCTCCACTCTCTCCTGGAAAACGACTGACTGTAACATAGTGATGTAACAATGTTACACCAGGAACTGACTTGTCCGCGCTGTCCGTGCAGATGAAACACACACACCCTTGTTCACAAGTAGAAGCTGCACGAGTCCGAAGCAAGAAGCACCATCATTTTGTAGTACTTCATTTTCTAAAAATGTCTTGACAAAAATCTGCATTTGGCTGCAAAAGTTACAGGAATTTATTCACATAGCTCGAGGCTTCATCATGAAATGGGTGGCACTCACAGGGGGAGGTGGGATTTTAGGTAAACCAAGCCTTTTACAAGCATTTGTCTTTGTGCTTTTCATCAGCCATTTGGCCTATTTAAAGAACAAACAGGTTTTTTGATAGTTTGGTATTATATCATCACTAATAGAGAACAAGAACAACCACAGGTTTCTTTTTAGTTCTGTAGCCAGACTTAAAAAAAATACCCAACATCTGTATAACCGTGTATCCATAGGCGCCATTTTAACCAGGGACACTGGGGACATGTCCCCAGCACTTTTTCTAATAGACTAGTTCGTCCCCACCGCTTTCTAAGGATCACTGGCTACAGTTCTCCAACAGAAATAAGACTTACCATATGTGTTAGGACATGCAGTAACTTCATCAAAAGGGTGCTGAGGCACACTTATCTACTTTGTCACCCTGATGCAGATCAGTTAAGGGGAGCAGTCAGACCTGACATTCACTCATGGTCCCATTAGATAACCTACTATTATATATTTTTTTAAGTAATTACTAGAGCCGGGACTCGATTAAAATTTTTTAGCGAATTAATTAGAGGCTTTGTAATAATTAATCGAAATTAATCGCATGTAAATATTTGACCTGAGAACAGTGAGAATTTTTTTCAAATGGATTTTTAGTATACCATTGAATCATGACTGAATACACATAAGCTTAAGCAACAAAATATTGTTTATTTTTGTTCAACCAAGTTCAACAGACCAGTGCATTAAGTGTAGAAAATGTCTACACTTGTACTCGGGGTCGGGCTAACGTCCACGCTAGCTGCTATATGTTTAACATTGAGGTGATACTTCAGGCCTGATGTGCTGCAGTGATGTGCAAATTCCTTGCTGCATAGCTTGCACACACACATGCTCTTATCCACGCTTCCATCCAGTCATTTTTTATAACAAAACTTTCCATCCACGGGGCCAATCAAAGCGGTCGCTTCTTCATTCATGTTCACTGTGGTTTGTTGCTGTCTGAAATAATGAACGCTGGTTGGTGCTCCAGTATAATCGGTCCGCTGAATCTCGTGAGACACCTTCCACGGTGCTTAAATAAGTGCGATTAAAATGCGTTAAAAATATTAACGCGTTATTTTTGTGTGATTAATTAATCTTAATTAACGCGTTAAGTCCCGGACCTTGTAATTACATAAAGCATACTTAAACTGTAATGAAAATAAAACTGTATTTAATTTAGTTTAATTTTCAACATTTCAGAAAGAGTGCATGATGGGAAATCAGCAGCTTTGTAACTATTTTTACTAATCCGGCAGATCACGGAGTATTACTGAACCCCACAGGGGACATGGTGAAAAAATATTTTTAAGGTGAGAAAACCAAACAAACAAAAAAATATATACATTTTGCGTTATCTCAAGGAAGTTTTGAAAAGCCTCTACTTCCGGTCTGCTGCAAAATTAGTTTTGGTAGCTGAGTGAAGCTGCTCTCCACCAGCAGAAAACTTCAATGCACTGAATCTGTGTGTTGGTGCTCCGTTCCTGCACTTTTGTGCTGTTTTACTTTCGGAGGTAAGAGTTTAATTTATGATGACGTCACTGGGTCATTCAGAGGTCATCAGCCTGGAGTGGTGAGTTTTAACTTGTTTATGCTGCGCATTATTTTTCTCTTATTTGCACATTTGACCGGCCACAAATAATACTATAAATATAATCAACATTATTCTTTGTGCTAGTTATGATATGGATGTTAGTGATCCTTCCTGTTGATCAGCCTAATAGTGGATTTGGATGCAGTTTTTAAAAACAGGTCAAAACACGCCCGGCTTTTACATTTTATTGATTGAATAAACATGTGATTTTCAACACCTGTTAATACACTGCAGTGCAAACTGTAATGAACCGCTAAATGGATAAATACTTATACAGTATTTAATAACATGTCCCCAGCAGTCTTCAAACCACATTCAAGTTTATTGTTATTGTCCCTGTTGTGACTCTGGGGTTTTTGTTTAATTTTGAGTGTTATTACATCTATGGTTTTATTTGTTTCTTAGGATTAGTAATGGGGTAATTTTTGGGTTAGTGTCTCTTCCTGTCATCCTCCATGTCCTCCCGGCTCTCCCATTTTCTGTTCTGTCCCCCTTGGTTGTGTGTCTATCTGTTTTGCTTTGATTTTGACACCTGTTGTACTTCCTGTTTCCTTCCCCCGTGTTTCTGGTGTCTTGACTGTTTTCCTCTGTTCCTGTCTCCTCACTTCCTGTTTTCTTCCTGTTCCTCCTTAGTTCAGCGTGTTTCCCCGTCCAGGTGTTTTGAGTTAGTTAATTGGTTCATTTTGTATTTAAGTGCGCTTTCGTCAGTTCCTCTTTGTTCAGAGATTGTGTGTTAGTTTGCTGTTCTTCCTACGTTCGATCATTCGTTCATATGTTTTGGATTACACTGTGTCTCATCCTCCTCATCACCATTCAGTCTTGCAGCGTTTTCATTTGTCCCTATTAAAATCGTTTATTTGATCTCCAGTTTGTCCGCTCCCTGCATTTGGGTCCTGATCACAAAAACACGAAATCATGACAGTCCCTTGCGTGTATCCCTGTAACTTCCAGTAGTGACGACTTTATGAAATTCTTCACAAAAACAGTTTAAATTAAAGTTCCCATTATTGTCTCTGGTTCATCATACAGTGAAGCAGCTTTAAGAGCAGAGTTATGAGTTAACATTACAAGGTAGCAGCCATACTAAAAATAAACATGTAAATACTATATTAACATAAAGAGATTAAGCTTTTGAAAAGATAAACGCACACAAAAAAAGGAAATGCAAACATTTCTCAAGATAAACAACAACCTTCCTCCCTGACTGCATCTCTCATGACACTCAAGAAATCACCAAAATTAATGAACGTGTTTAACTCAAGAATTTTTGAAAGATTGTTCCAAAGTCATGGCGCATGGTAGGAAAATGCCTTTTTACCAAATTTGGCAAAAGATTGTGGGATATTTAAAAACTACTCAGAGGCACGCAAAATGTAACTACTACAGCTGACAGAGAGTGCTGAGGTATTCTGGGAGTTTTTCCAACAAAGCTTTATAAATGAACATATACCAACGTTGTTTTCTACAAATGATTAATGGTGTTCAGCCAGCTGAGTCTTTAAGGATGCAGTGATGAGTGAGAGATTTTATATTTGAAATTAAATGTAGTGAAGCAATGGATCAAGTGGAAGAGGCTGGATGCATGTAGTATATCACCATAACAGATAATATTTTAAAAAGTAGCTTCCACCCAATTTTTCTTTGAAAAAAGTAAAATTTTATCTGATTCTAATTACAACATAAATGTATGTCTCTTAATTTAATCTTAATTATAGAGCTGTTAATGTTACTGCATAAGACAAACATAGAGGTACAAAATACATGTGCTCATATGAAAGAATACAATGGAAACTATCAGGGTCCTCAGGCCCTGCAAGACCCTCAGGATCAGCAGGGCCCTCAGGCCCAGCAAGGCCCTTAGGCCCAGCTAGACCCTCAGGATCAGCAAGGCCCTAAGGGTCCTCAGGCCCAGCAAGACCCTCACAGGCCCAGCAAGACCCTCAGGCCCAGCAAGACCCTCACAGGCCCAGCAAGACCCTCAGGCCCAGCAAGACCCTCAGGATCCGCAGGGCCCTCAGGGTCATCAGGCCCATCAGGGTCCTGCAGGTGCAGCAGGGTCCTGCAGGTGCAGCAGGGTCCTCAGGCCCAGCAAGGCTCTGAGGGCCTTTAAACATGGTCGAATGGATTCTCATGAATTTTAAACAGAATGTTATATATTATAATTAAATATTTTCAAAATTCCAAAAGCTATAAATGATGTCTTCAAAACTGTGTGTGCTGTCTGAGAAACCTAGAGTATCAACATTCATTCATCAAAATTGTTTGTAGGTAGGTAGGTAGGTAGGAAGGAAGGAAGGAAGGAAGGAAGGAAGGAAGGAAGGAAGGAAGGAAGGAAGGAAGGAAGGAAGGAAGGAAGGAAGGAAGGAAGGAAGGAAGGAAGGAAGAAAGGACAGGTGAGGACTGCTCTGACTTCTTTAGAATAGGAAAACACCAACATCCAAATTTCAAGAAAGAATGACTCCACTGCTCTCTGGAATAAATGTTGACATTAAAAACTGAAATTGTTGTTAAAAAAGGACCTTTAAAAGATTTAAGCTGTTGTTTGAACACTAATCCATCAGGCTGTTCAATGATCAGTCACGTCAGTGAGCTCATGCAAGTTTCATCCAATTAATTACAAAAATAAACATTTTTTTCTAATTTTGTAAAAAAAAAAAATCTTAAAGTTATGGAACATTTACATGTGCCACCAATTTTAAATTCTTTGTCCCTACCTGACCCCCCAACAAAGATTTTCTATACACGCCAAGACATGAAGTTTTGTCTCATCATGTGACCAGTAAAAAGAAGCATTTTTGGGAGGTCCTGTAATATTTAGCTCTTATAAGCAATTTTAATAAATCGCAGGGTTTTAACATTTGTTTCATTCTTGTCAAGATTAATTTTAAGTTTTAAATGACTATTTTCTCAAATAAAAATATACTTAGATGCCATTTAAGCTCATGAAGCCTGTCTGAACCTGCTGCTGCAAAACACATGTCAGACAGACAGACAGACAGACTGGTGGGCAGAAAGACAGACAGATGGGCATGCAGACCAGCAGATCGACAGAAAGACAAACAGAGACAGGCATGTAGACAGACAGACAGGATACTGTAAAGTGATGCTGGTGTCTCTCACCTAAAACATCTAGGTCCACCTTGAAGTTGATGAAGTGAGTGTGGATGTTGCCCAGAACCTTCTCTGCTACCTGATGCCCATATTTCAGATTCCCATCGACCAGGTAAGAAGACGAGATGTAACCAGTCGCGTGCACCTTGGCTTCCACGGATCCACTCTGGTAAAAGATGAAATCCCACATGTAGTCATAGTTCCCGATGGCCGTGATCGTTCGGAACACCAGCGCGCTGTTCACCATCCCTCCATAACTGTTGTGGAAGAAGTCTGCAAAGTGCCTCCGCAGGGGTTGACCCATGTTATGCTCAAAGACGCAGATGGAGTTCTTGAATCGGACTGGACTCGGGACGTCAATGTAACGGTACGTGTCAATATATGTGGCTTGGTAAGGACAGTCAACGCCTCGGACCAGTTCGTGCGCGAAGCGCCCGATTCCAATGCTCGAGTCCAAAAACTTGGTGAGAATCATCCCCGGTGTCACCGAACCGTACACCGACATGGCCTCTTGAACACTTATCTCATAAGCGACTCTTTCTCCGTTAAAGCGCACATCGAACACTCTCATGCCGGTGAGCGCGCTCAGCCCAAAGGCGAAGCTCCAGTCCATATATAGAACCTGGTTGTTCTGGATGCTGTAGCGCTTCCCTTCTGCGTAAAACTGCTGCGGGGGAACCTGCAGGGCCTCCTTTCTGGGTTTAAGAGATCCGTAGTCTGGAGACTCCTTGTACACTATTTTCTTAACTTTCCCACTATCGTAACTCTGTTTTAGATCTTCCACCGTGTTAAAATATTGACCATTATAAAAGAGACGCTCCACTCGCCACTGGGACGCGTTTGCGCTTTCGTGGTTGAGAAGAACTTCGAAACCCACTGGGTGGATGTACATGCCGCTCATGTCTCTGAAGAAAGACACCCAAGTCTTTCTGTCCCCGGATCGAACTCCACGGGGCATTTGCTCAAATGGGTTCAGATGTGTAGTTGTTTTACCCACACCGAAACTTTCTTCTAAGAGTTTCTTCAACTTGGAGAAGATCTCAGTCTCAAAGAACTTGAAGATCAAGGCGTATTCTCCAACAGTGACCAGACGCTTGCTGACAGGCAGCTCCATCTGGTACCTCTCTTTTGTCACGTCTTTGTGGTTCGTCGGGTAGGGAATGGGCCACACCACATACTCCTTGATGTAACCCTTTGCGCCATAGAAGACCACCACAGTTGCTTCTCTTGTTGGCTTTGGGCGTTTTCCTTCTAAATAAGCCAAAGCATCCGCTTTTTTTGGTAGAGAGAGATCAATTAGAAATAAAAAGTTCTCCGATGGTTTGGTGGTCTGCTTGGTGGATATGTCCAAGTCTTTCTGCTTGAGCATGTACTGCTGGACTTGCAAATACTCCTCCCTGGAGAGATCAGCAAATATCAGGCTGCTGTTGTCGTGTTTGCCGCGCAGAGCTTGGACATTCTGGACGGAGCATTTGGGCATCCTGCTCGAGTGGATGCCGATCAGGACGATGTTGAGAATGACCGAAACGAGAACAAAACAGATGAGGGCCCATTTTCCCAGGGAATTCATTGTCTGCTTCAGTGTTAGATGAGAAGGGAAAGGAGTGACCTCTGCGCAGGAAGGAGAGGGGGAGCTAAATAGTTTGGGAAAACAGTCGCGCCCCTCAAATCTCCCGTTTCCCCACCCCTCCCCTCCCAGGGTGGATCCCACAGCCTCTGACACTAAAAATGTTTTGTTTTTCAACCAGGATTTCAGAGGCGTTGTCAGGATGGATAAACATAAGGGCTTTGCCCAGCCCCCTTTAGAAAAAAATAGTTCCAGTTGTGAGTTTAGGCTGAATTTCATCAGGTGAAATAAAAGAAAAAGTGCATCCAGAGTTCTTCCTTGTTGTCATTGTTAAAAATTAAAAAACATGGAATGCTATGCCATATGCTAAACTAAATGCTGGAAAGTGTCATGTCCAGTGTTTTTGCGACTGTGTTTTGTGTGTCGGGTGAGTTCTCTCCTCAGAGATACAGCTATGCTGGAGAGTGGTGCAGGCTGATTGACACCAGCTGGCGGAGATAAGGCTCATGAGGAGCAGGAGCGTTTATAAGCTGCAGGCTGTCCTTCAGTCGACGCCTGGTTGTTGACCCTAACTGGTAACCAAACTGAAGCCACTTCCAAGTTTCCGTGAATGTATATATATTTCCGAGTGATATTTTATGTCTTGTTCCGAGTAACCTTGTCTTCTCAGACCACCTGAGTTCCTTCTGCTCCAGTCCTCCCGAGAATCTCCTTCCAAGTCTCTGTTCCCGAGTCCTCACGTGATCTCCTGTGAACCTCCTCCTGTGTCTCCCCGTGAACCTCCCGAGCCCAGATCTCCGCCGCCAGCCTGCCCGCTCTCTAGTGGCTCACCTGACACATCCCCCTGGACTTCATCTTTCTGCACAGTCTCTACTGGACTTTCCTCCTCCTCATGCTCCTCGTTGTCATCCCTCCCGTGAGTCTTATTATCTCCCGAGCCCTTCCGTGACAGTTCCATATAGTGTCTAACCTTTCATCTCCTCTCCAGTACCAGACCTTCCTGAGACGCACCTGCACTTGCACATTCTCTCACTGTATATATTGGTTCAATAAACTGTTCACCTTTTGCACCTGAGCTTGTCTGAGTATGAGTTCTGCATTTGGGTCGCACCACTCACCGCTCGCAAGCACATGACAGAAAGGGTTTTAAAAGTTCTCATCAGTCGTCTGCTCCTCAGTGAATGAAGAATTTGTTTGTTTTCACTGCATTTTTTAATTTATTGTGTTTATCATTTGTTTAAATAATAAAATAATTTCTCTCTGTCATGATCTCTGGGAGGTGTTTGACCCACATGCAGAACTCAGACTTGGAGCAGGCGCTAGAGAGCGAACAGGCAAGGTGGAGGAGATCGGTTCTCAGGCTGATGAACACAGGGAGACACAGGAGGGAAACTCCACCAAGAACAGGGGTCTTGGAGAACACAGACTCGGGTGGAACTTCGCAGGAACACACAAGGAGAGGGAACGTAGATGGAGTCCTGGAGAAAGACAGGTTACTCACAAACATGAAAACACTAGAAAATAGCTCAGGGAAAAGTGGCTTTGGTTTTGTTAAGGTCAACAACCAGGCGATAAGTGACTGTCAGCCTGCTGCTATTGAACGCTCCCGCTCCTCACCAGCCTGATCTCCTCCAGCTGGTGCTGATCAACCTGCACCAACTCTCCAGCGCAGATCTTACTCTGAGAAGAGAACTCACCCGACTCAAATTTCACTAGATATTTGAATATAGTGTGTTTCATTTTTAATTCTCTTGCATGTCTCATACAGATGGTGAATCAATAAAAATTGAATCTTTGTTACTGTTTTTTGTTCAGCTTTGCAAGAACGTGCAAACATTTGTCTTGACCCAGTTCTTGTTTGTTTACATTTTGCTTCCGTTTCAGTGAGATTTTATTTCTTACTTATCAGAAATTCAATATAATTGTAATTAAGGCGCATGCAATTTAATTTGTTTAAAGAGGCCATTTCACACAAATTTCAGGACTTTGTGGTTATTTCTTAAGTATTAGCATGTAATATGAAACATTTTTTATCTAAAAAACGTTAGGAAACACAGACCTTTCAATCTATCTGTGTCAAGATTTGGCTGGCTTACTCAGGCTTTCGTGCGCCAACTCATTAATATTCATTTTTCGAATTTGCTGGACTCAGATTGGCTAACAAACTAGCCTATGAGAGCAAGGTATGCTGTTTCCTGCCCCGCTGCACATGGCAACAGCACACGTAGTCTCTTCTTGTTTGCTACGTCTTATGCTACAGCTTTTAGCCAGCAGCATGCTAGGCGTGGTTTCAACTGCGGGAGCTGATGAATACTAACAAACAAAGGACTTGTGACGAAACAAGTACCGGCCGTTCGGACTCAGGAGAACTCTGGTTTTATTGCCACCTGCATAGTTTGAGAGATAAAAGCTGAAAGAGAAGTTGTTGACCTGTTTTCACACCCACTATGAAGGTAAGAACATCTGTGGAGCTAAAATATTTAACAGAAAGCTCAGAAAAACGGTTTTTAATGGAATGGCCTCTTTAAAATAACATGCTTTGTTAAAGAGGCCCTTCCATTAAAAACAACTCCGGCAGTTGAAACCACACCTAGCATGCTGCTGGCTAAAAGCTGTAGCATAAGACGTAGCAAACAGGAAGAGAGAAAGTCTGGTGTTGCCATGCGCAGCGGGGCAGGAAACAGTATACCTTGCTATACCTTGGCTATTTTGTTAGCCAATCTGAGTCTAGCAAATCAGAATAATGAATATCAACGAGCTGCTTCACAGAACGAGCCGTAACCAGCCAAATTTTGATGCAGACAGATTGAAAGGTCTGTTAATCATTGTTTCCAGGGTTGGTTCTGGGCATAGGCAGACTAGGCAATTGCCTAGGGCGCCCTCTGCTGGAGGAGGTGCCAAATTCTCTTTTTCTTTTTTTTGGACATACTGTGGGACAAACCATTCATCTCATGTAAAGAGCAAAATAAGTAATAATTAAATATCTATATCCACTTATCATCTCTACTGTTCATTTTAGTATAAATAAATATTTTTTGCAATGTAATCCAGTTATTGAGTTATGTTGTTTCTGTTCTGGGCAGTAGGGGGCGCCAAAATCCTTTTTCGCCTAGGGCACCATGCAGCTCAGGGCCGGTCCTGAGTGTTTCCTAACGTTTTTTAGATTCATATTACAGGTTAATACTTAAGAAATAACCTCAAAGTCCTGAAATGTGTATGAAATGGCCTCTTTAAAAAAACACTTGTCTAGAATCCCATCTTAATTTTAAATAACGTTTGCATGCTATTTTTTTTACAATGATCAGAGTTTACTTATGTTCATTACTGTTGCTTTGGGGATTTTATTCAAAATAGACTATAGGATGAAGTTTAGCATGGTTGTTTAGCATGAAAGGAGGACATTACAAGAACAATGCATTTTGTATTTTTGAAGTATATGGAATTCTACACCTGTGGCATCAATGTGTTAGACAGTTTGTGACAGAAGACAGCAGCACCCGACTGATTAAAAAACACACGTGAGCAGCATGAGATAGCAGTGAGTTTGAAACTAAAATACATAGTAGAGCAGCAGACAGAAACCATAAGACTGATGAGAAGACAAATTCAAACAGATTTGCAGACACCAGCATGGGACATACTAGCAGAGACAGGTGAGCAGCATGAGACTAGTTAAAAAACACAGGTGAGCAAGAAGATACTGATGAGAAGACACTGAGGATTATGATTGGTTTATAGTGAGCAGCATTAGACTGATCAAAAGACACAGGTGCACAATATAGGACAAATTCAAACACACAGGTGATCAGCATGAAACGGATTCATTTATAATAGACTGATCTGCAAATAAAAGTGAACAACCTTAGACTGAATAAATGACACAGCTGAGCAGTATGAGATTGATTGATTGATTGATTGATTGATTGATTGATTGATTGATTGATTGATTGATTGATTGATTGATTGATTGATTGATTTTTCCATCACTAGGGAGCTCTTAGCATGTGTGACAGCTGACAGCTTCTGCAAATATGATGATGTGTCGTAATAGTTTAGAATGGCAACAAAAAACCGACCAGATTGAAAGGTACGTTTATTTATTTTTACAGGGCGAACACTGGGGGGGGGAGCTGGGTCCAGTTCATGAACTCTGGAGGCAGAGGTGAGCTTTACATAATTCAAAAATCTGTGTAATGTGTGGAACAAATGAGAGCTTATTTGAGCATTTCACGCAGGAATTCTGGGCGGAGAAAGATCAGGATCCAGAAGATCCAGCGAAGTGCAAAGGGTTGAGTAACGCTGGTGAGGTGAAGGGGAGATCTGAACGTGGGTCCTTGGAGCAGTAGAGAGATGAGTAGGGAGAAAAAAAAACAGGTAGAGACAGAATCCTTTGTTCCATAGGAGACAAAAGCAGCTGGTGTCCAGAGCGGCCAAACAGACCTCCTACCCTCCCATCACCCACAGTGTCTCTGTCAAACCTGAACTGCTTCTACCTCGGTCATGGAAGCAGTTTTTGGTGCTTTTCCATCATCTCCAACACCAGAAGAAGCTGGTGTCCCCATTGCCTCCACCTCCTGCCTGTCTGTATCTAGCAGTCAGGTGAAGAAGCAGCTGGTCCAGATGGCGTTAGCCCCAGAGTCCTAAAGGCTTGTACAGATCCGCTATGTGGGATTCTACAGCGTATCTTAAACCTCAGCCTCACCCAGGAGAAGGTACCAGTTCTATGCCTTGTTCTAGTACCAAAGACATCTCATCTATTGTCCCTTAATGACTACAGGCCTGTTGCCCTAACATTCCACATCATGAAAGTCTTGGAGAGACTCATGTTGGTCCACCTAAGTAAGCAAACAAGCACGTTTCAAGACCCACTGCAGTTTGCTTATTGCCGTGGGGTTGTAGTGGAAGGTGCCATCATACACCTGCTTCAGCAAACCCACTGTCATCTGGAGAATGCAGGCAGCGCTGTGAGGATCATGTTTTTTTTATTTCTCCAGTGTATTAACACAATTCAGTCTGTATTACTGGAGGTTCACCTGGATTAAGGACTATATCACAAACAGACCACAGTTTGTGAGACTGAAGAGTCAGACCAGGTGTTCAGCAGGACAGGAGCACCACAGGGGACTGTACTCTCACCATTCCTTTTCACACACCTCAAACTTTCAGTACAGGTCAAAGTCCTGTCATCTTTAGAAAAACTCTGGTGAGTCTGCAGTGATCCTGTTTTTAGGAAGGGACAGAGCAGACTGGACTTCCTCTGGAAGCTTAGATCCTTCAATGTGTGTTGATGTTGAAGATCTTTTATAAGTCTATTGTGTGATCCCACCTGCAGTCACCTGTTGGCGAGAGTATCAGAGACAATAACACAAGGTTCTGAACAGAATGATGAAGGCTGGTTCTGTTCTATAAAGGCTCTTAAGAAAACATGGGTTACTATAAAATCTAATTTCCTTTCGGGGATAAATAAAGTATGACTGAATTTAACTGAATTGAATTAACTGACACAAGTGAGCATTATTAGACTGATAAACAGACGACAGTGAGCAGCATGAGACTGATTAGCAGACCAAAGTGAATTGCATCAGACATGTTAGACAGGAGTCTGTAGAGCGTTTTCTAGAATTTTAGGCAACCCAAATATGGTAAACAATGTTTTGTAGCCGTGTTTTGAAACTTGTAACTTGAAACCTGTAACTTGTAACTTGTATTTTTAAAATGTGTGCAAGTTACAAATACAAAGTTCCAAGTACAAAACAAATGTTACATGTACAAACTTAAAGACCCAATTCTAGCTCCATAAGACTGAATACAAATGTATCCTTTGAGAACGTGAACTGAAAACCACAATCATAACAAAGTAACGGGCTTATTAACGGACGACAGGATACATCAATGCCACTATGAGTCTTTTAAACTAAAACAAAGTGTTAAACATTACCTCATTTTGTTCCGTTGTCCTGTGGAATCACTTAGTGCCTTAAATGGTGAATGCTTCAGTGGAAGATCTTTAAAAAGTGTTTCAATATCTTATAAGCAGATTAAAGTTGAAAGGACATCTGTAGGTCCAAGTCTGAGACAGCAACCTGTCAAAAAGCATCAATTTTGTATGATTTGAGAGGTTTTTATCTAGGATTTCAATGGTAGGTATGGTTTTTCATTTATTCTGTCAACATGGTAACCCAGATATTTGTGTGCATATGACAGTACCCTTCTCCTGTGAAAATTGATTGATTTATTGCAGGTAGTCACAGGTCATACTGGCCATTCTGTTGGTTCATTGTGCCTGTAGGATGGTGAATGGCACTGCCATGGTAGTGCATGCGTGGTTTTCTCCGGGCACTCCGGTTTCCTCCCACAGTGTGGCGCCACACTCATTTAAAGCAGTGGCCATATTGCAGATAGCCTCCGGTGAAGACAAAATGCTATTTAAAATCGCTGCTGCTTGGCCAGTATTTTTATTTGCTGACATCACAATGACTGCTGGTGACAACAGGACAATATCCTCTGAAAGGGACTGAAAGAGTGATTCACATATGCACGGTACGACACTGACATTCTGGCACCACCTCCTCTGGGACACATTATGTAGTCTGTCACTTACTTTAGGTGGTATTAATTTCGCCTCTAACTGTAATATAAAGACATGTTCCTTTGGCTCTCATATAAAACATGTTACCATGACAACCTTATTCCCACTTTATAATGTTGCTAAAATTAGAAAAGACTCCAGAATGCTGCTGCAGGAGTTTTAATGAGAGTTAGGAGAGATCCAGGGGCGGGGCTTCAGGCTGGGAGGGCAGCCTGGCATCAGAGGGGCCCGGCTCATAGGTGTGATGTGAGAGACGGGTCTCTTCCACAGTTGAGGGAAGCTGTTGAAGACAGGTGAGGAAACGAGCACTTCCATGACTTAAATCCAGAGTCTGGTCATAGTTTATAATACTGGACGATGTGCCATTTTATGCAGGGTTTATATCGGTTGCCCAGTCAGATTTTAGTCATGGTTGCTAAAAGCTTTACAAGAAAAACTAAATTTAGCTATGTAAAATATTTAATATAATTAGTGCTGCATGACTGGCTTTATTTATAAGATTTAAGAGCATTATACATATATTTTCAATGAGGGGTGTGTTTTTTTGTTTTGTTTTGTTTTTTTGTGACAGTGCACATCTGGTGACTGACTTGGTCAGTTTGATGTATCATGCAAGTAATAACATCTGACTGTTTTGTTCATACTGGATGTGGTTTTGGTCAAGCTGCATCACCATTGTTAATGGATCACATGTATCTATAGTCTGCTTTCAGAGAGCAGAGTAGTTAATATAGAGGCCTGTTCATTGCATCTATTAATTAATGGCAGGCACCAACAATGCAAATCAATAAATATCAGCAGCTAAATTTAAGGAGGCTGAACTGAAAACTTTTACTGAAACCAGCCAGGGTGTATGAAATCACTCTGCTCTCTGAAAGCAGGTTACAGATGCAACACAAGGACTCAGAAATTATCCCATAAAGACAAAAAACAGATACAAACATCATGAACCACAAATCTTTATTTTCTGGTAACTGAAATAAATGTTTGTGTTTATATAAATTTTCAGGTTACAACTAGATAAAGAAAACATCAAATACAAAAACTGCCTGAAAAGATTTCATTTGGAAAATAGTTGCTTTTTTAAAAAGATGATTCTGAAATGCAAAAAACATACAGATAAAATATAGTCATGCTCAGTTTTAAAGCTAAAGAATTCAACATTCCTAAAATTCCATTCATAAAAGATCTTCCACAGATGCTAAAAGGCTTTTTGAAAATAGAAACAAAGGAAAACTTTATTTTTTTTTTCAAATTTCTTACACTTTCATATCGTTCAGCAGAAGCACAAAAAAGGCAGAAAATGTTTCTTGAAAATGTTGAGAAATGTGATAAGAATTCCTTCACTGTGATGCATCACCACCAGCTGCAGAAGCTCCTGTTTATCTTCATCTGCGCTGACATTCTCTGTGAAAATCCACAGTCATTCATCTGGTCTCTGCACTCCTTCACAGACCTGCACAGGAAAGAGATGACACATGAAGAACTGTGAAACAATGGCTCCCATTTCAGGATTCCCTGTTCCCTAAAAGGGGGTGCAAAATACTAAACAGAATCCCAGGAGGTGTGCAGACTTCCTGAATACAGAGAGCCTTAAAAGGTGTGAGTATAAAACCCATCAGATGGAACGTGTAGAGCTACACAACAGATCTACAGACTTCCAAACATTTTAAAAGTACTTCATGAACTCTGGAGCTGATGTGTTGATGATTAAAACAGCAACCTGTGCAGACACTCTCTATAAGGAGCAGACGCAGGCTGCTAAATCCAAGTAATGCACAAGTCTATACACACAGAAGACCAGATTCACGTAGAAAGATTTCAAAAGGACAGTTGAGAATCATTAATCCAAAACACAGCAGCTTTGAAAGAAAAAAACGATGCAGAAGAGACAGTACAGAGAGCACAGCTCACACCTCAGAGAAGGACACATGACTTAGGAGGCCTGAAGGGGTTATCACTGGAGGGTACCCCAGTCAGGAGTGGGTCCTTGTGAGCGTTCTGCAAACAGAAGGTCTTCAGTTCTGCAGCAGCCTGGGAGACCTGAAATTATACAAAGAACAGCAGACTATTAAACATTTGCAGATTATTGTCAGTATCAACTGAGTTAACACTGAAAGTAGTCCAGCATGTAGATCTCATGTGACTATGTGTCAAATAGTGCTGACCCACTTCCTGCTGATGATTTAATTTAAATAACAGATCTGTGTGTACTTGCGTATAAAGAATGGTGGGGGGGGGGGCATATAAAGCTGAATATTAGAATGAGGCCAAATTTTTGCTGCAGTTCAATAACATTCACTATACAACAAAAACTATTGGGATGTCTGTCTTCACATGCTCATAATCTTTAAAGTCCCACTCTGATGAAAATCGTGTTTTTTGTGTTGTTAACATGTTGTGGCATTTTTCTGATGCTACAGGACGTATCTTAAGAAAAATCAGCTCAAATTTTCGTTTCTAAGTATTTCTGCATTTAAATTACTGTGAATCAGTAGCAGACGCAAAAATGTGGTATAAAAAAGACTGGATTTGTGATGTAGAAAAGCCATTGAGAGGAGCACAAGCTCCTGCTCTGCTAACTGAAAGCTAACTGTAATTTAGCTATAATTAAACTGGAATTAAACTGGACTCCAAACAGTCCGCCTCCTTATATTTTTTTCCTTCTCTTTGAATTCTTGCTTGTATGTTCTCTCAATGTAAGTCGCTTTGGATAAAAGCGTCTGCTAAATGACAGTAGTAGTAGTAGTAGTAGTAGCTATAAGCTAGCAGTAGCGCTAGCATATACCGAGAGCTCTCAGCAATGGGGAGGGATCCGTAGCTAATGAGGTACTGCCACTATGCAGAAACTACTTCCTAAAAAATGGCATGTTTTGGGATTTTGAGTAAAAATGGCATAATCCTAATTTAAAGGCCACTGAGATGCTTTAAAATAGCTCAAAAGATGATCAGAGTGGATCTTAAGGGTGCATTCACACCAGCCTTCTTTAGTCCGATTGAATCAAACTCCAGTTTGTTTGCACAGAAAGTCCGGTTCGGTTGAGGAGGTGTGAACGGGCAACTGCACTCTGATTCGGACCAAACAATCGAACTCTACACTTACCGGCCACTTTATTAGGTACAACTCCTGTCCAACTCCTCGTTAACACTTAATTTCTAATCAGCCAATCACATGGCGGCAACTCAGTGCATTTAGGCATGTACACATGGTCAAGACAATCTCCTGCAGTTCAAACCGAGCATCAGTATGGGGAAGAAAGGTGATTTGAGTGACTTTGAACGTGGCATGGTTGTTGGTGCCAGAATGGCTGGTCTGAGTATTTCAGAAACTGCTGATCTACTGGGATTTTCACGCACAACCATCTCTAGGGTTTACAGAGAATGGTCCGAAAAAGAAAAAATATCCAGTGAGCGGCAGTTCTGTGGGCGGAAATGCCTTGTTGATGCCAGAGGTCAGAGGAGAATGGCCAGACTGGTTCGAGCTGATAGAAAGGCAACAGTGACTCAAATAACCACTCGTTACAACCAAGGTAGGCAGAAGAGCATCTCTGAACGCACAGTACGTCGAACTTTGAGGCAGGTGGGCTACAGCAGCAGAAGACCACGCCGGGTGCCACTCCTTTCAGCTAAGAACAGGAAACTGAGGCTACAATTTGCACAAGCTCATCGAAATTGGACAATAGAAGATTGGAAAAACGTTGCCTGGTCTGATGAGTCTCGATTTCTGCTGCGACATTCGGATGGTAGGGTCAGAATTTGGCGTCAACAACATGAAAGCATGGATCCATCCTGCCTTGTATCAACGGTTCAGGCTGGTGGTGGTGGTGTAATGGTGTGGGGAATATTTTCTTGGCACTCTTTGGGCCCCTTGGTACCAATTGAGCATCGTTACAACGCCACAGCCTACCTGAGTATTGTTGCTGACCATGTCCATCCCTTTATGACCACAATGTACCCAACTTCTGATGGCTACTTTCAGCAGGATAATGCGCCATGTCATAAAGCTGGAATCATCTCGGACTGGTTTCTTGAACATGACAATGAGTTCACTGTACTCAAATGGCCTCCACAGTCACCAGATCTCAATCCAATAGAGCATCTTTGGGATGTGGTGGAACGGGAGATTCGCATCATGGATGCGCAGCCGACAAATCTGCGCCAACTGTGTGATGCCATCATGTCAATATGGACCAAACTCTCTGAGGAATGCTTCCAGCACCTTGTTGAATCTATGCCACGAAGAATTGAGGCAGTTCTGAAGGCAAAAGGGGGTCCAACCCGTTACTAGCATGGTGTACCTAATAAAGTGGCCGGTGAGTATAGTCCGCTTAAAAACGTGGGTCTCGGTTCGATTGCAAGTGTGAACACAACCGCACTGGGACCGCACTAAAAGCAGGAAGTCGACTATATTGTGTAGCCGTTTCAACCGCCTCGTGTAATAAGGCTGTATTCACACCTGATAGTCCGGTGGACTCGGTTCGATTGGGGACCAAAATTGCAACATTGTTGCTGTTTTTAGTTGGAGCGGTTTGGATTCACACTGCACTCTATGAACCGGACCAAATAACCTTTGGAGCATGTTACACCCCTCCTGTGGTGGCGCTGTAGAGTTTCTGCACTACTTGTTACTGCACTTTCTGGCGCTGCCGCGGGAGAGTGAAACATAAACAAACATGGACTAGCATCAGATTCTGGCGGTTTTGGGATCTTTTATGTTTCATGAATGTACCAGATCAATATTCTACAGCACTGGACCCTGAATGAGCAGATAACAAGACAGAGAACTACACAAGGCGGCTGAGACGGTTACATCCCCACCAGAGTTCGTTTCAGTCAAACCGAGACCCACGTTTTAGGCGGACTAGAGTTCGATTGAATGGTCCGAATCAGAGTTCGGTTGCCCATTCACACCTCCACAAACGAACCGGACTTTCTGTGTAAACGAACTAGAGTTCGATTCAAGCAGACTAAACAGGGCTGGTGTGAATGCACCCTTAATGACCTCTCATTCCCCAACTGCAGGGTTTAATATGGAGTCGACCCTTTGCAGCTATAGATGTGTCTTAGTTGATCTTACACATATATTATCTTTGTTTACATTTCTGGATGCTACCATATTGGATGGAAAAAAAAGGTTTCTCTAATGTGAGCAAATTAATGGCTTGTATTTGTCAGGAACCGTGGGTTTTTACCATGGTCTACAGTTTATGTTTAGTATGGGTTTTTGAGTTTGCTTGATTAAGGCGTTTTTGTCATGGTAATTGTTTGATATTGGGTTTTGAGTTTAGTTTAGATTAGGGTTGTTTGTGTCTTTATATTTAGTTATTGTGTGTTCTGTGTTGAGTTTGTATTTTGTCATAGTCTGGTGTAAGAGTTTCATGTTTAGGATCTGTGTTGTCTCCTCTCAGGTTTCAACAGTCTGTGTTTGCATATATGGTCATCCCATTTCCTGTTCCTCACTCTTGTCAATTAGCTTATTGTCTGCACCTGTGTCTTGTCTGGGTCCGGCACTACTTAAGGTTGCTTCTGTTGTCTGTTCAGTGCCGAACCGTTGTCTTCTGTCGTGTCTCTTGTCCCATGTCATGTCGTTTGGATATTGTCCTAGTCATAGCCAGGATTATTGTTAAGTGTCGTAGTCAAGATTTATTGTTGCTTTTTGGACATCTGGATTTTGAGCTTTTTTCCCCCCTTGGATTATGTTTTGGACTTGCGCCTGCCTCCTCCACCTCCAAGAGAGTCGAGTGTTTTTTGTTTGTTACTTTGTACTTTGATTTGTTACTTTGAATTTTACTTTGCTACTTTGTTTGGACTTTGCGCTAACCCCCCTGTCTCCCACAGCAAGCAGCATATTTGTGTTTTGTTTTGTTCCCCCTCTCCTGGTTCTTGTCCTTTAATAAACTCCTTTTATTTGAGCCTGCCATTCTGTCTCTCTGCAATTGAGATCCACCACACCTTGTAATTCATGACAGTATTCTAGTTTTCAGCAGCCTCATTTCGATATATAACTTTGTAGAAGCTGGCTGTTCAAATTATAGGGGGAAGAAATGGAAACATGGATTATAATTTTATAGATTTCCTGTTGATCCTGTCAGACAAGACAAGTGGATTGTGGCTGTGAAAAGGGCTCACATTTTGCAAGAGGCAAGTAACTATGATAACATTGATACATTTTCACTGAAAACAGGGCCCAGCAATATTTTACACATATATCCAATAATCACTGGTAATGACGAAGACAACATGCACATGTTTTGACTCGTAAGTTAATTAAATGTTGCACTGGACCTAATATATTATCAGTACATAAATTAAAGCAAATTCTGCAAAATGAGTGTGCATGGCACCTTCGTCATGAGGAGCACACTCGACTTAGCTCAGGTTACATTAGGAGAAATGACCTGTTGCATCAATGTTGAGAACCTTCCAGATAAAAAATACTCAGAAATTCAAAAGGTCTTTGTAGCTTTTGAGCCATTCATGATTACACGTATTGTAAATTAGTTATGGCAGTATAATGACGTTGCTGTGGCGTAGGTCACGTGTATAAGAAGCTTCTATGCCAACTTCAACTCTTCTGAAATATCTTTACTAGGTTAAGGAGTGTTTACCACTAAAAGTTCTTTACACTGGAATGAGGGGCAGAGCCTAACCCCACGGACAAACATCATAAACCCTCCTCCACCAAACTTTGGCAAAGTGCAGTAAGACAAGTACCATTCACCTGGAAAACCCAGACTCGTCCATCAGACAGGTACCATTCACCTGGAAACCACCAAACCCAGACTCGTCCATCAGACAGGTACCATTCACCTGGAAACCACCAAACCCAGACTCGTCCATCAGACAGGTACCATTCACCTGGAAACCACCAAACCCAGACTCGTCCATCAGACAGGTACCATTCACCTGGAAACCACCAAACCCAGACTCGTCCATCAGACAGGTACCATTCACCTGGAAACCACCAAACCCAGACTCGTCCATCAGACAGGTGCCATTCACCTGGAAACCACCAAACCCAGACTCGTCCATCAGACAGGTGCCATTCACCTGGAAACCACCAAACCCAGACTCATCCATCAGACAGGTACCATTCCCCTGGAAAACCCAGACTCGTCCATCAGACAGGTGCCATTCACCTGGAAACCACCAAGCCCAGACTCATCCATCAGACAGGTACCATTCACCTGGAAAACCCAAACTCGTCCATCAGACAGGTGCCATTCACCTGGAAACCACCAAACCCAGACTCGTCCATCAGACAGGTGCCATTCACCTGGAAACCACCAAACCCAGACTCATCCATCAGACAGGTACCATTCACCTGGAAACCACCAAACCCAGACTCGTCCATCAGACAGGTGCCATTCACCTGGAAACCACCAAACCCAGACTCATCCATCAGACAGGTGCCATTCACCTGGAAACCACCAAACCCAGACTCATCCATCAGACAGGTGCCATTCACCTGGAAACCACCAAACCCAGACTCATCCATCAGACAGGTGCCATTCACCTGGAAACCACCAAACCCAGACTCATCCATCAGACAGATCAGTGTGATTTGTAACTCATGAATTACACACTGTTCAGTAGCATCACGCTTAACACTACTACAGTCAGTGATTTGCATTGTATTTGATGATGGAAGGTTTGAATGCAGCTGTTCTGCCATGGAAACCTATTCCATGGAAATTCTATGTATTCATATTTAACTCAATTTCTACAGACATAGTTGATGTTTTATACTGAAGCCCGACAATATGACACAGCAAAAATAATCAAATCAATCAATCAAATCAAATCAAAAATACTTTATTAATCCCCAAAGGGAAATTAAGTGTTGTTGTAGCTCAGTTCTTTTACAGGGAGCCATTGTAGAGGGTTGTAGCTGTGGACAGGAAGGATCTCCTGTAACGGTCTGTGCTGCAGCGGATTGTGAAGAATCTTCTGGCTGAAGAAACTCTGGTGTTGAGTTACTATGTTGTTAAGAGGATGATGAGGGTTTTCCATCATGTTCTTCATCCTCCTTTGGACAATCAACTCAAGAGACTCCAGTTCAGTCTCCAGGACAGAACCAGCCCTCCTTATCCGTCTGTTCAACCGCTTCATGTCACCTGCTCTAATGCTCCGCCCCCAAAAGGTGACTGCAGGTGTGATCAGCTGACAAACTCCTCTTCTTTTGCTGCTCCTCTTCAAATCTCTGTCTGCCCGTATTGTTTGAAAGCCAGGCAGAGACACGCTGGAGTCCAGGATATGTTCCTTTAGCCGTGTCTCAGTCAGACATGATGCTGCATTCCTGATACTCTGGCTGGATCTTTAACAGAGTTTAAAGTTCATCCATTTTGTTAGCAAAGAGATCTCACATTTGTCAATATGACTGATGGAAGTGAAGGTTTCAACATCCTCTTTCTCTCTCTTCACTTTGCTCCTGTTCTGCATCCATGTCTTTTGAGCTCATCAGGGATCCAGAGTTTCAATTTGAGGATGATTTCAGCCTTAGAAATGTCAGTTAGCTGCTCTTTCGAGTAAACAATCTCTTGTTGCCATGGTTACGCATCATAACAAGTGGCAAAAAAGTGACAAATCAAGCAAAAAACTCAATCAGCACAGCACCCAAATCAGAAGAAAGGTATTTAGAAAATATTTCCAGAAGAAAAAACTAGCAAGAAATACTCAAAAAGAACAAAAAAATGCTAGCAAGTGCTAGCAAAGTCACAGAGCTACTCCAACAAGCTGCCACCAGTTGTAGCGCTATTCCGGAAACCCACGTGATCTCATAAGATATGACAGAAAGTGTTTTTTAATCTTTATGTTAGTAAACACAGACACTTACAGATACTGTAAAATGCATGTAAACCCTGTTTTAACTCTGTTTCATCTGGTCTTCAACATGAGATGAACACAACATAATATTTGAGGATGTAATTTTGTAATCAAAGCAAATAATCCCCAAACTCAGTTCATCCATTCTGTTTTATATTTGAAATGTAATTATAGTATCAGCTGATTATCATATGTATTGATTATTGATCATCAGCAGTGTGAGCTTCTCGGTAAAAGCAGAACTTCAGTCAGTTTGCTGTTCTGGAACATAACTGTTATGTAAACATGTCATGGTGGAGAGACACCAGCAGTGACCTTAGAGAAGCAACTGCAGCTTTGTTTCATGCTGAAGGGGTCAAAGGTCATCCTAAACTATTTAGATTCCATCATTATACAGAGAGGAAGATTATTCACTAGTTGAAACATTTTAGGTGGCTGCTGATCTTCACAGAAGTTGAAGTTCCAGAAAGTTCATCCTGAGGTCAGACTGTGTAACACTCAGAGAAATAACAAAAAACCCAACAGCTCCATCTCAGATAGAAGAGGTTAAAGTTCACAACAGGATATATGAAAAAAGACTGAACATTCTTTTTTGATTGTTTAGAAAGTCTGCAAGAGTAAAACAACATGGCCGCTCAGCTCAGGTTGGTAACGTTCCATCTGAAGGAACCACAAACAGCTCATCCCAGCTGGCAGCACGGTGGTGGAGGGCTGATGGTTTGGGCTTGTTCTACAGCATCAGGACCAGGACACCTTGCTGTCTGTTGCTCATTCAACCTCTTCTGTATACCAAAGTAGGGCAAGGCAATATGGCTAAAAATATTTTTCATGATACAGTATACAGTGGGGCAAAAAAGTATTTAGTCAGCCACCAATTGTGTAAGTTCTCCCACTTAAAAAGATCAGAGAGGCCTGTAATTTTCATCATAGGTATACCTCAACTATGAGAGACAAAATGAGGAAAAAAAATCCAGAAAATCACATTGTCTGATTTTTAAAGAATTTGCAAATTATGGTGGAAAATAAGTATTTGGTCACCTACAAACAAGTAAGATTTCTGGCTTTCACAGACCTGTAACTTCTTTAAGAGGCTCCTCGGTCCTCCACTCGTTACCTGTATTAATGGCACCTGTGTGAACTCGTTATCAGTATAAAAGACACCTGTCCACAACCTCAAACAGTCACGCTCCAAACTCCACTATGGCCAAGACCAAAGAGCTGTCAAAGGACACCAGAAACAAAATTGTAGACCTTCACCAGGCTGGGAAGACTGAATCTGCAATAGGTAAGCAGCTTGGTGTGAAGAAATCAACTGTGGGAGCAATTATTAGAAAATGGAAGACATACAAGACCACTGATAATCTCCCTTGATCTGGGGCTCCACGCAAGATCTCACCCCGTGGGGTCAAAATGATCACAAGAACGGTGAGCAAAAATCCCAGAACCACACGGAGGGACCTAGTGAATGACCTGCAGAGAGCTGGGACCAAAGTAACAAAGGCTACCATCAGTAACACACTACGCCGTCAGGGACTCAAATCCTGCAGTGCCAGACGTGTCCCCCTGCTGAAGCCAGGACACGTCCAGGCCCGTCTGCGGTTTGCTAGAGAGCATTTGGATGATCCAGAAGAGGATTGGGAGAACATCATATGGTCAGATGAAACCAAAATAGAACTTTTTGGTAGAAACTCAACTTGTCGTGTTTGGAGGGGAAAGAATGCTGAGTTGGATCCAAAGAACACCATACCTACTGTAAAGCATGGGGGTGGAAACATCATGCTTTGGGGCTGTTTTTCTGCAAGGGGACCAGGACGACTGATCCGTGTAAAGGAAAGAATGAATGGGGCCATGTATCGTAAGATTTTGAGTGAAAACCTCCTTCCATCAGCAAGGGCATTGAAAATGAGACGTGGCTGGGTCTTTCAGCATGACAATGATCCCAAACACACCGCCCGGGCAACGAAGGAGTGGCTTCGTAAGAAGCATTTCAAGGTCCTGGAGTGGCCTAGCCAGTCTCCAGATCTCAACCCCATAGAAAATCTCTGGAGGGAGTTGAAAGTCCGTGTTGCCCAGCGTCAGCCCCAAAACATCACTGCTCTAGAGGAGATCTGCATGGAGGAATGGGCCAAAATACCAGCAACAGTGTGTGAAAACCTTGTGAAGACTTACAGAAAACGTTTGACCTCTGTCATTGCCAACAAAGGCTATATAACAAAGTATTGAGATTAACTTTTGTTATTGACCAAATACTTATTTTCCACCATAATTTGCAAATAAATTCTTTAAAAATCAGACAATGTGATTTTCTGGATTTTTTTTCCTCATTTTGTCTCTCATAGTTGAGGTATACCTATGATGAAAATTACAGGCCTCTCTGATCTTTTTAAGTGGGAGAACTTACACAATTGGTGGCTGACTAAATACTTTTTTGCCCCACTGTATATTTGAAAGTTAGCATTAATGATAAAATTGATGATGACTGAAAAGACAACATACTTTAAAACTTAACAAGTTTGTCATGTTTCTTCCCTTCGCTACAACGGTCCACTTGCAGATTCTGCAAAAAAAAAAAAAAATGCTTTGCCTGACGGGCAAAAACCAACCAGTTCCACATCATGGAAGTTTCACCTTTTTGCAATAAGTCTGATTAATCTGTGTCAATGAATCTCCTTCACCCTCCTCCTTCTCTGTTGCCGCCACCCTTCCTCCCCCATGCGTGTATGATCAGATGAAAACAAAGGTACTGTGCATGTGTGTTTCACCCATATTCTATCACGATATTTCCTTTTCTTATCGTTCCCTAACATTTTACTGGTATTACTATGAAGGGAGTGATATGGCCCCAGCCGTATACCAAAGTATTAGAGTCAGATGTGACAAGAGACTTTTAAAGTGTTTCTGACTCGCCAAGGTCTCAATAAAACATTTAAAAGCATTATAACTGAGGCTAATGTTAATGCCCAGCAGGGATCAGACCATGATTTTTGAAAAGGAAGTGTTCCAACTTTTATCTTAAAGAGGCCATTTCATACACATTTCAGGACTTTGTGGTTATTTCTTACGTATTAACCAGTAATATGAAACATTTTATATCTAAAAAACATCAGGAAACACTTATTAATAGACTTTTCAATCTGTCTGTGTTAAAATTCGGGTGGTTCCGGCTCCTTCCATCAGGCTTCTTCGACTGCATCGTCAGCAACTCGTTCATATTCATTGTTCGAATTTGCTGGACTCTGATTGGCTAACAAACTAGCCTATGAGAGCAAAGAATACTGTTTCCTGCCCTGCTGTGCATGGCAACGTCAGATGTCATGTCTTTCTGTTTGCTACGTTATGCTACAGCTTTTAGCCAGCAGCATGCTAGGCGTGGTTTCAACTGCGGGAGCTGCCGAATACTAACGAACAAAGGAGTTGTGACGAAACAGATACAGGCCGTTCGGACTCGGGAGAACTCGGGTGTTATCGCCACCTGAAAGAGAAGTTGTTGACCTGTTTTCACACCCACTATGAAGGTAAGAACACCTGTGGAGCTAAAATATTCAACAGAAACCTCAGAAAAAACGTTTTTAATGGAATGGCCTCTTTAAAGTCGGAAAAAGTTTGTAGAAAACAGTGTAGTTTACGAATAAGGAAGTTGTGAAGTTTTATCAGCTTATTACTCATCTACCAAACTTCAGAACAGTCTAAGTCCCTAGAATTTTATTTTTAATAACAGTTAATTGTCCTATTGGAAAGAATAAAGTGTGTAATGTAAAGGAACCTAAAACTGTTTTGTTGTTCTGTGAAACTTAATGATTCATCCCTCTTTAAAACACAATGACATTTCCACAGAATGTTGCACAGCATCCTGGGTATTGCACCATCATCTTCCTCTTTTATTAACTGCATTTACTACCTACCTAGTTGTTTGTTTTCTTTATATTACAATTTTCACTGTTGTCACATTCTCATGCTGCTATAAGCAATTAATATATACAAATATAGTAGTAAATTCAAACCTAACCATGCATTTGTTTGTTTTTTGCGTTTTTTAGGCTTTTTGTTTGTTTGTTTTGTTTTTTTGCACTGTGGCCAAGTGTTTTCAGACTGTATGAAACTCATGATTTCTTTTTTTCTGGCAGCTCCCCTCACAGGCAAATCAGCAAATCTTGTGCTCTAAAATAAGAAGCACGAAACAATGTGAGCAGTCACACATCAACACAGTCAACAAAGATATCACTGTGCTGCCCAGGCTGCGCAAACCCTGAGTCTGTTCCAGGAAGTAACCTCAAGAAAAACCAGCAGCAAGAAGTCAGCATCCCAGCCAGTTACCCAGTCAGTCAATCAGCATCCCAGCCAGTTACCCACTCAGTCAATGAGCATCCTGGCCAGTTACCCACTCAGTCAATGAGCATCCTGGCCAGTTACCCAGTCAGTCAGTCAGCATCCCAGCCAGTTACCCAGTCAGTCAATGAGCATCCCGGCCAGTTACCCACTCAGTCAATCAGCATCCCAGCCAGTTACCCAGTCAGTCAGTCAGCATCCTAGCCAGTTACCCAGTCAGTCAATCAGCATCCCAGCCAGTTACCCAGTCAGTCAATCAGCATCCCAGCCAGTTACCCAGTCAGTCAGTCAGCATCCTAGCCAGTTACCCAGTCAGTCAATCAGCATCCCAGCCAGTTACCCAGTCAGTCAGCATCCCAGCCAGTTACCCAGTCAGTCAATCAGCATCCCAGCCAGTTACCCAGTCAGTCAATCAGCATCCCAGCCAGTTACCCAGTTAACCAGTCAGTCAGCATCCTAGCCAGTTACCCAGTTACCCAGTCAGTCAGCATCCCAGCCAGTTACCCAGTCAGTCAATCAGCATCCCAGCCAGTTACCCAGTCAGTCAATCAGCATCCCAGCCAGTTACCCAGTTAACCAGTCAGTCAGCATCCCAGCCAGTTACCCAGTTACCCAGTCAGTCAGCATCCCAGCCAGTTACCCAGTCAGTCAATCAGCATCCCAGCCAGTTACCCAGTCAGTCAGTCAGTCAGCATCCTAGCCAGTTACCCAGTCAGTCAATCAGCATCCCAGCCAGTTACCCAGTCAGTCAATCAGCATCCCAGCCAGTTACCCAGTTAACCAGTCAGTCAGCATCCTAGCCAGTTACCCAGTCAGTCAGTCAGCATCCCAGCCAGTTACCCAGTCAGTCAGTCAGCATCCCAGCCAGTTACCCAGTCAGTCAGTCAGCATCCTAGCCAGTTACCCAGTCAGTCAATCAGCATCCCAGCCAGTTACCCAGTTAACCAGTCAGTCAGCATCCTAGCCAGTTACCCAGTCAGTCAGTCAGCATCCCAGCCAGTTACCCAGTCAGTCAGTCAGCATCCCAGCCAGTTACCCAGTCAGTCAGTCAGCATCCCAGCCAGTTACCCAGTTAACCAGTCAGTCAGCATCCTAGCCAGTTACCCAGTCAGTCAATCAGCATCCCAGCCAGTTACCCAGTCAGTCAGTCAGCATCCCAGCCAGTTACCCAGTTAACCAGTCAGTCAGCATCCCAGCCAGTTACCCAGTCAGTCAATCAGCATCCCAGCCAGTTACCCAGTCAGTCAGTCAGCATCCCAGCCAGTTACCCAGTTAACCAGTCAGTCAGCATCCCAGCCAGTTACCCAGTTAACCAGTCAGTCAGCATCCCAGCCAGTTACCCAGTCAGTCAGCATCCCAGCCAGTTACCCAGTCAGTCAGTCAATCAGCATCCCAGCCAGTTACCCAGTTAACCAGTCAGTCAGCATCCTAGCCAGTTACCCAGTCAGTCAATCAGCATCCCAGCCAGTTACCCAGTCAACCAGTCAGTCAGCATCCTAGCCAGTTACTCAGTCAGTCAGTCAGCATCCCAGCCAGTTACCCAGTCAGTCAGCATCCCAGCCAGTTACCCAGTCAGTCAGTCAATCAGCATCCCAGCCAGTTACCCAGTTAGCCAGTCAGTCAGCATCCTAGCCAGTTACCCAGTCAGTCAATCAGCATCCCAGCCAGTTACCCAGTCAGTCAATCAGCATCCCAGCCAGTTACCCAGTTAACCAGTCAGTCAGCATCCTAGCCAGTTACCCAGTCAGTCAATCAGCATCCCAGCCAGTTACCCAGTTAACCAGTCAGTCAGCATCCTAGCCAGTTACCCAGTCAGTCAATCAGCATCCCAGCCTGTTACCCAGTTAACCAGTCAGTCAGCATCCTAGCCAGTTACCCAGTCAGTCAGTCAGCATCCCAGCCAGTTACCCAGTCAGTCAGTCAGCATCCTAGCCAGTTACCCAGTCAGTCAATCAGCATCCCAGCCAGTTACCCAGTCAGTCAATCAGCATCCCAGCCAGTTACCCAGTTAACCAGTCAGTCAGCATCCTAGCCAGTTACCCAGTCAGTCAATCAGCATCCCAGCCAGTTACCCAGTCAGTCAATCAGCATCCCAGCCAGTTACCCAGTTAACCAGTCAGTCAGCAACCCAGCCAGTTACCCAGTCAGTCAGTCAGCATCCCAGCCAGTTACCCAGTCAGTCAGTCAGCATGCCAGCCAGTTACCCAGTCAGTCAGTCAATCAGCATCCCAGCCAGTTACCCAGTTAACCAGTCAGTCAGCATCCTAGCCAGTTACCCAGTCAGTCAATCAGCATCCCAGCCAGTTACCCAGTTAACCAGTCAGTCAGCATCCTAGCCAGTTACCCAGTCAGTCAATCAGCATCCCAGCCAGTTACCCAGTCAGTCAATCAGCATCCCAGCCAGTTACCCAGTCAGTCAGTCAGCATCCCAGCCAGTTACCCAGTCAGTCAATCAGCATCCCAGCCAGTTACCCAGTTAACCAGTCAGTCAGCATCCTAGCCAGTTACCCAGTCAGTCAGTCAGCATCCCAGCCAGTTACCCAGTCAGTCAGTCAGCATCCCAGCCAGTTACCCAGTCAGTCAGTCAGCATCCTAGCCAGTTACCCAGTTAACCAGTCAGTCAGCATCCTAGCCAGTTACCCAGTCAGTCAATCAGCATCCCAGCCAGTTACCCAGTCAGTCAATCAGCATCCCAGCCAGTTACCCAGTTAACCAGTCAGTCAGCATCCTAGCCAGTTACCCAGTCAGTCAATCAGCATCCCAGCCAGTTACCCAGTTAACCAGTCAGTCAGCATCCCAGCCAGTTACCCAGTCAGTCAGTCAGCATCCCAGCCAGTTACCCAGTCAGTCAGTCAGCATCCTAGCCAGTTACCCAGTCAGTCAATCAGCATCCCAGCCAGTTACCCAGTCAGTCAGTCAATCAGCATCCCAGCCAGTTACCCAGTTAACCAGTCAGTCAGCATCCTAGCCAGTTACCCAGTCAGTCAGTCAGCATCCCAGCCAGTTACCCAGTCAGTCAGTCAGCATCCCAGCCAGTTACCCAGTCAGTCAGTCAGCATCCCAGCCAGTTACCCAGTCAGTCAGTCAGCATCCCAGCCAGTTACCCAGTCAGTCAGTCAGCATCCCAGCAAGCCAGTCAGTCATTCAAAAAATCAGTTAGCCAGTCAGTCAATTAAGAAGCCATTCAAAAAAATCTTTCAGTCAGTCAATCAGCCAGCAAAAACAAATCAGCTGGTCCACCAGGAAATCCAGTCAGCATCCCAGCAAGCCAGCCAGTCAGTCAATCAGTTAATTAGTCCACCAGCCAGCCAGTCAGTCAATCAGTTAATTAGTCCACCTGCCAGTCAGCCAATCATTGAGTCAGTCAGTCAGCCAGAGCTGCTTCATGAGATCAATGGACAGACCGTCTGTTTCGTTCTTCACCGGAAACAAAAGAGGTTGTTTATGAAGCAGAAGAACCGCGCGGTGTCAACATGGTTCTGAAGTTCATAAAAACCTGTAAAAGACCGAAACTATAACAAAGATGATGAAGTAATGAATCTTCATCACGTGTGTGTCTGAGGATGAGGATGCGCTTCTGCGGGAGTCACGCGCACAAGGTAGTTTGAAGGAACGTTGAATAAAAGAACCGAACTTTAGAAAGTTGGAACCGAATCGAGAGTCGGACCGGAGTTCTTACCTTTATCCGACGGACGCTGGCTTCAAGCCGGAGCTGTCTCACCGCCTTCTGGGCGATGAGCAGACTGCTGTGAGTCGCGCTGTTGTTCGACATGACTGAGTCCAAATAACTGACAGGACGAGAACCAGGTCCAACATCAGCCGGTCCAGCTGTGTGAATGCGCCGCTTCCGGTAGAAACTTTCACAATAAAACGACTTTCAACTAGAGATACTTAAAAATAACAACTTTTTTTCTAACTAGTCATTTATAATTCACTAATTCTGATCACGTTAGAGTTGGACTCAGCGGACTGTATAAGCTACATTTAACTTGAAATCAGAACCTGTTTATGTGAATTTGACTTGTTTGTGTTTAATGCTTTGAAATGAACTAAATTGAACAAGACTTTTTTCTTCCCACGTGAGTTACAATTCAGTTTAAGATTCCCCAAAAGATTCAAAAATAACACTGAGTAAACTGAATTTATCTTAGACATTGTACAACTCTGTGAAACATGGTCTTAGTCAGTAAACAAACAGAATATTTATATGTAACAGCTGGATTTAAACTAGACACACCTTTTATATTTACATAACAGTTTCCACATGTTACAGTTTTTCTCAGTTGCTTTGGTGCGTTTCTCACAAAAGAATTGAACTTTTCACAACAGTTAGTGCAACCTCCACCACATGTAGTCGTTTGGGCACAACCTAGTGGCAGTTTCATGTTCATTTCATCCAACTGCCGATGCGTTTGGACATGAAGCAATTGAGTATGTACAAAAATCTGCAAAATGGTCACTTTTGACCTCTTTTTCATCATGTCTATCAAAATGCACTATACTTGTACAGGCTAAATAGTCATTGTTCATACAACTAATAATCTTCATTTCATTGATTGTGTCATTGCACGCAAAATTGGTGAACATGTTGTCAAACATTTTTTACATTCATTTTAAAAAATATTTTAATTGTGTTTCCATGAAAATGTCCATAAATAACTTTTCTCAGGTGAACCTTATCTTACACTGATGAAAAGATGAGAGTAAATTATTAGTTGCAAACAATAACAAGCCTCTTCTTCACTGTTGAATCACATGAACCCAAACTTTACAAGTATATACTGAGGTGCATACTGTATCTACAGAACAACAATACATGGAAGGTCAGTCTCATGGAAGAGGGGTGAGGATGGGGGAGGAAGGGAACCAAACCAGGGAAGAAGAGGGAGAACATCAGAGTCCTGCAGAGGATGGATTTGAGACTCAAGAAGATACTTTCCTCGTTGCATTTAGAGAGTTGATATTTACTGTGATGTAGATGAAAATATGTGGCCAGACAGACGAGAGCATCCATGATTGATTTGTATGGATCCATGATCCATGATTGATTTGCAGCACGGTCAGTTTCACGGGGGGGGGGGGGTCTTGCAGCCAATAACCTTTTCAGCAGAGCGGATGATATGCTGCAGTCAGCCCTTGTCCTTGACTGAAGTTGCTGTGGACCAGATGGTGATGGAGGAGGTGAAGATGGACTCGATGATGGAGGTGTAGAAATGCTCCATCATCTATAACAGTAGGTTGAACTTCCTCAGTTGTTGCAGGAAGTACCTCCTCTGATGCTGGAGCACCAGAGCTTTTGGTGAGGTAGCTGATGTTCATCTCCCACTTGAGGTCCCAAGAGATGATGGTAGCCAGGAAGCGGAAGGACTCCACTATGTCCATTGGGGACTCACTAAGGGTGTCCCTTAGGGACTGGGGTGAGTTCCTCCACAACCATCTCCACTGTTTTAGCTGCATTGAGCTCCAGGATGTTGAGCTCCCACCAGGACACCAGACAGTCAATCTCCCAGCTGTGGGTGGACTCATTCTCCTCAGAGATGAGACCGATGAGGGGGGTGTCATCTGCAAACATCAGGAGCTTGACAGACTGATGACTGGAGGTACCTGCAGAAAGGTTTACTGAGCTAAAGAGAATTTATATGTTTGTTGTAAAAGGTTTTTTTTTTCAGGTGCATGATGCCATGAACAGTTGCAAACATACAGTAAAGTGCATATTTAGTGTCTTGATTTTATTTAATTCTAGCTTTCAAAATGCTTTCTTGACTTTACATGACATTAGGAAACACTTCCAGAGTCATCTGTCACAATGAAAACATGTTCACACCATCTGACTTTTGACTGAAAGGTGCTGGTGTTGTAACTTGTCATTTTGACGGCACTGACACTTTCATGGACATAAATACTTGCTTTTGAAGAACTAATGATCCATTTTGAGAAAGTGACTTGCTTTTGCAGGTTATCCACCATGTTCTGCAGTTTGCACTAATTGTTTTGAGAAATGCCTTAGCAGTGGTGCAAAGTTTAATTCTGTTGTGAGAAATGCACCAAAGCAACGGAGAAAAACTGTATTATCCTCCAAGGGAGCCCAGATTTTCACTTTTATAATTTCACAAATTCTGTTGAGTCTGTTAAACATCCAAATATGCTCCTTATGTCCTCTTCTGATAAAGATTTTAACATTTCTCCAACATCAGACCCTCCACTTAAAAGGCGTGTCCCTCTAAACTTCTGTGACTGTGATAACATCTTCAATCTCTGCACCAGTTCAAAGTGGTCCTGCATAATGTTTAACCCATTGTTTAGCTAATGTTCATGCATCATAGATATTCCATTCCAGGATTAGATTATCATGATCCTTTCAGTATGGGCTTCATAACAAGTCAATAGAAAGATGTATCAGTCCTGTTTTCATAGACCTCCAACTTCCACAACACTGATGTAAATGGTAAATGTCCTTTATTTGTATAGAACTTTCTAGTCATTCAGACCACTTAAAGCACTTTCACACTACAAGTTTTACATTTACCCTTTCAAATAATTCACCTCGACATGTGGTGGTGGAAGCCAGGATCAATCCAGCAACTCTCTGATTGGAGGATGACCACTCTAACCACTGAGCCACAGCCGCACCATCAGGCACAAATTATCTTGACTAAGCTGTGAAGATTCAGGAGTAAATAGCATTTTGTTTTCAAAACCCAAATTGACTAGTTGCAGAAATAAACACTGTCTCAACAATACATGTTGGTGCCCCCCCCAAACAACCAATCAACCAGACAGACAGACAGACAGACAGACAGACAGACAGACAGACAGATTAGATAGATAGATAGATAGATAGATAGATAGATAGATAGATAGATAGATAGATAGATAGATAGATAGATAGATAGATAGATAGATAGATAGATAGATAGATCACTTAAATAAACACTTAAATATTTA
>SSNP01000029.1:1068871-1111301 GCA_006937955.1 Pachypanchax playfairii
TAGAAAATAAATAGATAGATAGATAGATAGATAGATAGATAGATAGATAGATAGATAGATAGATAGATAGATAGATAGATAGATAGATAGATAGATAGATAGATAGATAGATAGATAGATAGATAGATAGATAGATAGATAGATAGATAGATAGATAGATAGATAGATAGATAGATAGATAGATAGATAGATAGATAGATAGATCACTTAAATAAACACTTAAATATTTAGAACCAATCTTTACCCACCTCAGTTGTTCTGCTGGGAACTCAGATTTGTTTTCTTACCATTTACCTACCAAGGCCTTTCTCTTACTCCTGTTTACTTCTGAAAAATTTTCCCCGAAACATTTCTTTTTTTTTTCAATTTGAATAAATCATAATTATTTGTTACAGCCCCCGACCATCATCAGCAAAATGAAAACAGATGTTCTTTTGATCTTGCTCCAGTTAACTGGTTCCAGTCCTGAACGACTCAACTTGTTGGGTCACAACATCAAATTGAGACTGAATTTAATGTTGAGAGTTTCAAACTCTTGTTATTAAAACTGTAGTCTATATTATAAAGCTGCAGCAATCCAGCACTACCAAGCAGCCCCAGAGGGGATACGCAACAAGTCAGACCAAAGTTTATATCCAGAGCTCCGAGACGTCCATATTGTCTCCAGTTTCTAAAGATGAGCATCATTTATTATTAATTGCAGAAGAGTTTGTATTCACCAGAATTAATGCTGAGTTTTTATATTTAGCTGCTTCTTTTAGTATCTTCCCGGGAGCAATTTCTCCAACTTTGGCATCACAAAATAAAAAAAAAAAAACTATTATGGCACTTTATGAACTCTTTTAGCTCATAACACAGCAGTTATACTTTTCCAAAACTCAGAACTCTGCAAGAGTTGTCAGAAAATCACAGAATAACAGTTTCAATTGTTTTATTTTATTTTAATATTGTTACTACATTGAAATACTGCCAAGAAGTTTTCAAATTTATTCATAATAAAATTGTAGTACAAACATGCACTGTTTGTCTTTAAAGTTCCAGCTGAATAAATCAGACATGTTTATGTTTTTAGGATTTTGTAATTATATTATAGTAACTTTAGTTTTCAAAAACGTATTTTTCTTGTTTTTTGTGCTTCTTTTGTGTGGTTGTTTCTACCTGCATTGACCTCTATTAGACACTCGGTGGCGGTAATGTCCCTCCGTTTGCAAGAAGAAGACGAAGAAGAAGAAGACGCTACAGTTTGTTCTTCCGGACCCGGTTTATCTGGGTCAATCAGAAGAAGAGACGAACCGAACATTTTGCAAAATGTTGTTACAAGTGAGTTGAAAGATATTTTCCATTCTGTCAGTCCTGAATGAGGTAAAAGTCTCACGTCGAAGACTGTTGAAGCTGTTAGCTAGTTGTGTAACGTTTCAGGTTCTAACCCGAACCAGACTAAAGTCAAACTGGACCGCCCGAACTAAACTTTTAAATAAAGTGATATTTATTTTGTATATGACGTCAGTGCTTTTTGAAACAGTTTGTGGAACACGTTCTGTTTATAATTTGATACCACGTGATTCAGTGATATCCTGAATTTAGAAAAATGAACTACTTTTAAAAAACTGGTACGGACTGTTACACAACATGCCAAATAAACATTGACTTCTGTTTTTATTTAATGTTATATATACTGCTGAAACTTGCAGCAGACACTGTTAATTTATCTTCGGATATAGAATTAAGACTACGGTGGCCCTGAGGTGTAAATCACCCCAACAAATCATGAAACACCCCAACAAAACAGACGTCACACCAGTGGCCAGCTGCTGTAGGTGGGAGGTGGGTGTCTGCTGTTGTGACTGATTCTGTGATCACTGATGATCCTATGGGGGGGTGGGAATCGTTGATTGATCTGTGCAGTCTGAGGTGGCTGCTCCACGATCAGGCGGTGACTTGTTCTGGCTTTGGTCGATTTGGTGGTGGTGGTGGGGGGGTGTCAGTCCAGAAACCTAGCCCTTCCGTGGGGTGCGAGGGGGCTCTGCCCGTCATCATGCCCCAGTCAGTGTCGTATAGCACTATAAATTTGGTGGGTGGGACTTGATGGTAGTGAAAAGTGCGGGGGTGGGGGTAGCATACACTCCCACTTGTCCTGTCATTTAACTTTGCTTGTATTTTAGGCATGTAGGGCTGTTGCAATTTTTGGTTTGTTGCAGTGTTCAGTTATTTGTTGGTCTCAATTGCACTTAGTATGCACCAAACGTATACACTTATGCACCACATCAGCAACAAACCTGTTTTGTTACTATGTTGTATGCATTGTCCCTGTTAAAATACAGATGCACCTCAGGGCCTCCGTATAGGACCCCTTACTTTGTGTTTTCCAACTCACCATGGGATCGTAGCCTCAACTGTTATAAGCTATAATTAGTTTCTAATTTCTAATATCGTCTGGGTTTTTCTTGAACTTCCTGTTTGACTTTTGCTAAAGAAAAGCACTCAATAAAAAATAAATGTTTTTTTTTTTTTGTTTTTGTTTATTAGAGGATGTTGAACATTTCAGGGCTGGTGATGAAACACAGCAGGTTGGTCCACCTCAGTCCAGTGTGGAGAAATCCTCTCATACCGATAGTTGTCGAGCAGACGGTGAGTGCGTTACAATTTATTGGACTTAAGGAACCACAGTGGACTTTTACTGTGTCCTCTGCTGTCTCACTGATCCGTTTAGCAAATTGGACTCTTGTTCTGTTTGGCTGATTTGATTTTTTTTCCAGGGGAGAGGAGAACGAGCGTACGACATTTACTCTCGGCTGCTGAGAGAGAGAATCATCTGTGTAATGGGTCCTGTGAGTGATGCTAATAATCGTTAAAACTATCGTTGTTTGAAGGTTTTTGGAGTCGTTATTAATCAGCTTTCTGTCTGTTTGGACAGATTGATGACTCTGTAGCCAGTCTGGTTATCGCTCAGCTGCTTTTCCTTCAGTCAGAAAGCAACAACAAACCAATACACATGTACATCAACAGTCCAGGTGAGACACACAGAGGACCGTCGAAGCTCAGAGACCTGATATACAAAACACTGGACAACTTCTTTCAAAAACTAACTTTGGATCTTTTTCTGTGTTAGACTAAGATTTCTCACTAACTAGTTTTTTAGTCTGAATCTTTTTTCTTGTTTTTTTAAATATTTGTATAAACATTTGTAAGAAAAAGCTGCTGATAAGGTCGAACTTCAAGTTGAAAAAGGTTAAAAAGAAAAGGAAGTGTATTTGGAAAAAATAAAAGGATTAAGTCATGAAATTGACCATCTTTTTTCTGAGCAAATTTGTCACCAAATATTGGTGCAAATAGCTGCAAATTTTGATGCTGTAGCGAATCATAGCTGCATGATTGACTGCAGATGTTTCAGTCTTGTGAAAGTTTTACATATGTAACATGTGTTTCTGGCTTTCAGCTGCACTGCACTTAATTTGTTGAGCAGATCAGAGTTTAGAGTTCCCAGAAATTTAACATTTCCAGTGGCATAATGTATGTCGAAATGTTTCTGAGGCAAAAAACTCTGAATATTAAAACATGTGGATGTTTGTATAAAAAGGAACAAACACTAAACTCTCAGCTTGGCCTCCATCCACATGAATGGTTGTACAGTGGTCGACGGTTTTATGCACGACCTCAGTGCCCAGCATTTTTGTGCATATAAGCGTTGTGTGTATTTATTTGTTGGTGGTCATTTGGACTGTAAACACGAGTAGTAGTGTTCAGTATTAATAACAGATAATCAGAAATGATGTAATGATGCAATTACAATATATTAGAAGAATAAAACTCTCAAACAGACAGAGTTATATACTTGTAGAGCGGGTCCACTATAACACTGGTAACCAATGTGCCAGATACGCGTGCGACAGTAATAACACAGATTAAGTTACAGTTAGTACCAGAACAGAACGGTTTTCTATATCAGATATTAAGAACTCATGATCAGGCAATAGAAACTAGAACAAATGTTACATGTGACACTATTTCACACTGAAGAAGTTGGTGATTAATTTTTGGCGATCGTCTGACAGCTTCAGGCAGACGCGCCAGATATGTGTGTCTAAATGCCAGAGCAGTCTAGTTCCACACACCAAACAGCGACGGTGTGTGTGAGAACACCAGCGGAGGTGCACGGTCAAGTAACTAGTGAGAAACAGTTAGATTTAGTGAGATGCATACAATACTCCAAATGTTTTGTGCATATAAGCGTATGGATTCTCTATGACCCAGCAGGTCTGTGCATATAACTGTCGACCACTGAACTTCAAGTCCAGGTCCTCTACCAGAGACATGTGAGATCAAGTTTTAAAATTTAAAAATCAATTTGGGTAGAAAAAGGCCTCCAGTTGGAACTTTATGTAAACTGAGATCCAGTTCTGGAGGAAATGTTTCAAAACCTAATTTTATGTTCAGAATGTTCTCAAACTTTATTTGTCATGACTTACAGTGTTATAAGATACAGTTGTCTGTATTTAAAGAAGTAGAAATGGTTACATTTCCATCCCTTCCACATGCTCCCTCTTGTTCCAGGTGGTGTGGTGACTGCAGGCCTGGCCATTTACGACACTATGCAGTACATTCTTAATCCTATTTCCACCTGGTGCGTTGGGCAGGCAGCTAGCATGGGCAGCTTGCTCCTTGCAGCAGGCACAACAGGTATGAGGCATTCGCTGCCCAATGCACGCATCATGGTGCACCAGCCTTCAGGTGGCGCCAGGGTAAGTAGACACCTGTGAAAGTTAGAAAACAAAGAAAGCAAAGTTTAAAGGCGAGACATAATAGTGGGCGTGTCCTGTTCAGGGTCAGGCCACTGACATCGCTATCCAGGCTGAGGAGATCCTGAAGTTAAAGAGACAGATCAACAACATCTACGCCAAACACACGGGACAGTCGCTGGAAACTATCGGTTAGTACGTACATCACGTGTCCACATGTGGATCTTGTGTGTGTGTCGTGTGGAGCGCGGTTTTACAGCTTGTGTTGCTCAAATTAAAGGTTTATTTTAATAGAAAAAACACCAGCAGGATTCACATCAATCCTCTGAACCACCGAGCAGGATCACGGTCCTACTGTCCCAAAATTTTTTACCTGGGTCTGTCACCGTGGTAACTAATGCTGATTTCCAGATGACAGATCACACATGGCAACACTCCGCCTCTCCAACTGGAGTCTGTTAACTCTGAGTTGTGCTTCATGTGAGAAACCTCAGCAAAGTAGAGCTGATTCACATGATTAACATGAATTTATTTTCTTTATTATTTTCTTTATTAAATACTTTAAACCGAAGTTTCCTTCCTGTTTAATCATAAAGACTGAGAGCATGTGTTCATGTTCCCACTGAGATCTGACAGGTTGATTAAACTGTAAACACTTTAAACACTACAGATAAAGAAACTGGACTGAACCGGTTTGATCGCCGTTCTTCGTTTAGAGCAAAAGGTTTTGAAACTAGAATTTACCTGAAAGTAGAAAGTAGACTGATTTCTGATTAAAACTCTGCTTATTTTATTGGAACATGCTCAGAAACCTCGAGCTCCATCTTTATTGATGAGGTTATTTAAACTGGATCTCTTAAAGGAGCCATGTTGTTTTGTAAAACCAGGTCCAGGTGATCATCGCAGCAGTGTGTGTTACGGTGTGATGAACATCAGGATGTGTAACAGAACAGATTCTGTCCGGTTCTGTGTTCTATGACTTAAACTGAATGGTTTCCTACTGATCTTTTGTCTCTTACTTTAGAGGGCGTGATGGAACGAGACCGCTACATGAGCCCCATGGAGGCTCAGGACTTCGGCCTCATTGACCGAGTACTGGTCCACCCACCTCAGGCGGGCCAGGACGAGCCAGAGCTGGTTCAAAAAGAGCCGGTAGCAGCGTCAGCAAGCCCTCCTTCACAACTCGAGTCTGCAGCCCCAGACCAGGTCCCCCCCAGGACCAGTTCCCCTTCATCCTACAAACCAGAGCCATGAACTGTCTCCTGCAGCGTGGTCTGGGATCGGTTCTGATATACCCTGAGAACAGGACTCAGCTTCTAGGTCAACCCTGGTCCTCCTGGAATCACCCCTGTGCAGTTTACACACACACACAGACCATAAAGACTCATTTATAGATGAAATCATTTGTTACGATTTGAAGGAAATAAAAGTCAAACATCTATCAGCAGACCCAAAGCCTTTTATTTGCTGCCATGTGAGAAAACACTGAACTTTATTTCAGGAAGGAGACGATTCGTCTGCTTCAGTCCCCTGCAGGAAACATCCAGCAAACGTTGGGGACAGCTGTTATCAGAGTTTAATAAAAGTCGTGAATTTGATCTCTATTCTGGGTTTTTTCTTGCTTCCTGATCATGTCTAATACATGTTTGGTCCCACACGTGATAACTGTCCTCACATTATGGCAGTTCACCTGTCCAGACCTCAATCCTACACCTGTTGGATGCATCTGTGCTGCAACACACCTGGTTCACTTGTCAAATGACTGCTTAGTCAGCTGTTTGTTTACGTTTGCAGACATGCATCTAACATCTGCAGGACTCTTGTTCAGAACAGGTTCAAGGCAGCAGATTTTAGCAGTTTGCACTTTGTAAACTAAAACAATTATATATCCAAACAGAAAAAAGCAGTGAAAAGAATAAATTCTTTAAAAGTCTGAGTATAACTGGAGTCTCAGATTTACTTTAGACGGTGGACAGTGTGAAGACTCATGTTCACCAGTCACGCTGTCACATCAAATACCGCCGTGTCTGATTGAATCCACGCTGATGCGACGCTTTAACACATGACTAACCCTGAAAACAACTTGTAGACAGTTTCAGATACGGTGGACACCTCTGCGTTTCTCACCTGAGGGACTAAATACAATAGGGGCACACAGACACAGAGAGAATGAGGCTTTTATCACATCATACAGCAGTTGTTATATGCACTGGTGGTCCAACGCAGCCATTTTAACTTGTCTTCGTTGTAAGGAGGGTAGCGCAGTCCGTTGAGTCTCTCTAAAGCCCAGCCGCGCAGCATGCAGGCTCGCCGGTGACTGAACGTCTCGAAGCTCCAGCGGCCGTGGTAGTGACCCCAACCGCTACCTCCTGCAAGGAAACCATAAGAGAAGAAGAAAGGCTGAAACCTGCATCCAGCTGTCCACACTCACACGGTCTGTAATAACTGAATAATATTCCACTGAAGTGTATGAGCTCTTCACCTTTCATCCAAAACATTTCATCACCCTTTTAGATGAACTAAAAAAATATTTTAAAAAAATAAAAAACTGAAAGAAGAATTATTTAATGCTGATTTTTATCTCCATACCTGACACCTCTAAGGATCTATAGTATGTACCTAATGAAGGTATGTGGGCTGATGGTAAAGTAAAAATGCTGTTTTATTTAAATAGTGCCTTGAACTCCCCAAATGCTTTAATATAGTGTATTTTGGGGGTGTCAGTTACTTCAGTTTTATTTGTGCAAACATGTCAAAGTGACAAATGATTGTAATTTAATGTCAGATTGTTGATCTCATCAGCGAGTGCTATATTAAACTGGAGGTTTCCGCTTATCATTGATGTTTATTCTCTGAGAGATTCTGGTCTGGCACCCGGGAGTCTGGTGACGACTGGAGGTCTGATAGTCTCTCACATCAGCCTTATAGCAGAACATGTACAGAGCCTCATTACAATGTACTAGCATTTAATTGACCGCTGTCATTTCATGCATTATTCTGATAATAAAAACTAAGAACAACAACAGAGTCTGTGTCTGGCACATATATAATATATAAAACCACGATTAAGTTTGGGCTTAATAATATGTGCATGCAGGGTGTTTGGCACAGTGGTACGTGCATATAGCGGTGATCATACCCAGCACAAATAAAATGTCAACTGGTGGGTTTGGCTGCCACTGGGTTGAATATAAGAGGGACAAACTGAAAAACATCCACTCAGGACAACTTCAAACACCTTGTAATCCCATGATGCCAAGTCAGCTAAAACAAAAAGGTAAAGGTATCGTCACAAAGGTTTTCAGGTACGATGGGTTTGTCCTTACAAATCTCGAGCTTGTAGACAGGTGGTGGTAGACATTGTTTCCTACACCTAGGAGGTTGGTAAGAGCAACTTGAGTCATCTTTGAGAAAACAGGATGATTTTCTGCTGTACGCTGGCTGTAGAGCTCTTACGTTCTTCATAAGAGTGTCTTGAAACTTTCCTATGGTCTATTGATGGCCATTTTACAACAATTGTTGTTTTAAGGCAGTTGTATGGCACCTCTATGTGCAACTCACGTCAATCTCTTGTTGTTAGGAAGATCCTATGGCTTTCAGAACACTTTGTTGTGGATTATAAGTGACAGCTGCCTGTTAGCTGCAAAATCCTGGTCTTGATCATCACATCTGCTCAGAAATTTGGGGACAAGACTGTAATTTTCAGAAGCTAATAATGCTAAGAAGACTCCAGCAGCACCTTCTACAGCTGCAGGATGAAGAAGGAGGTCTAGAGGTTGTGGATGCTGCTTTCCTTGAGCAGCGACAGGAGGACCTGGATGATGGTAGGTGTGGCCACGGCAGAGGCGCGACCGCTACAGCCAGTACGAAACTCTGTTCTATGAGCTAGACCACAAGTCAGAAGGTGACTACATGGAGTACTTCCAGATGGATGGTAACACGCATCAATATATATCACTGGCAATCCAGATGTCATTTGTTTGCCGCTATAGACAGTGAAGTGTGTGCTCAGGTGCCATTCAACCACAAAAATCATGCTAGCTCCCCTGTTTCCTACCCAATTTTCACAAAACATTGCTCAAATTACAGCTTGGGAAATTATTAATCTTGTAATGTGTTTAAATATAAAATAAAAAGGGGAGGGGGCTGTATATACATATTAGGGCTGTAACGATACACCAACGTACCGATATATTGCGATACAGGGAGCAATATCGTATCGTGAGGTCCAATGTTGATAATATCGATACAGTAAACGTGTTGTATTGACCACCACAAGGTGGGACAACATGCACTCTAACATCGTATAAAAAAGGTTTTTCGCTGAAAAAAAGACTCTGAACTGATATGAAAGCAAATCAGTGGCTTTGTATCTGCCATATATTATTACTGTGATGAACAACCATTAAAAATACATGAACCTTTCTTAAATAACTCTTATTACATATTTCTAAGTAAGAATTTTATTTTGTGACATATTAGTTTTGCTAATAAAATACAACAAACTGATGTAAAAGTGAATGAATGAGTTTGTTTCACCCATTGTCATAGTATCAAAGTAAAATAAATATTATCCAGGGAGTTTTATTTTGTTGAAAATACAAAACAAAGAAAAGTTTTAATGTATCGTATTGTGTATCGTATCATGAGCAATGTATCGAGATATGTATCGTATCGTGGGATAATGTATCGTTACAGCCCTAATACGTATACATTCCTAATTTGGATCCAGAGGGTTTTTGTGATGCGTTTGTAGAAAACATGAACAAAACCACCGACCAGGCCATGAACTTACAAACAGGCTACGAAAGGCAAAGGAAATGGTTCAGCCAAATTTACAGGATTTTAGGTGGATTTTTAAAATAAAAAAAAACAGTAAACAAATTCTGATTTTGATTCTTGTTCGTGTAAATGAGAGCAGGACAACTAGCACATACCAACACCTCCAAACGGCAGACCAGGCAGGGTCATATGGACAATCCCGTCATTAGAGCAAAATCCTCCACTGCTGGTATTCTCCATCACCTTCTTTACCACCTTCAAAACAAAGACAATGTTTTTGAAACAATACACCCATTTACAGTTCTTAATCAAGAGTTTACAGAGTCCTGGATTCTTACTTTAGATTCATTGGAAAACACGTAGAGGGCCAGAGGCTTCTCCCCACGGTTGACAAATTCTATGCTTTTCTCAAGAGACTCAATAGTAATAATGGGAAGAATGGGGCCAAAGATCTCCTCTGACATCAAGACATCATCTTCAGGTACATCCACCACCACAGTGGGACCTACAAACAGACAGAGGAATCATTATGGCAATCATTGTGATAAAAGTTACAAAAATATTTACTTAAAGCTTCACTATTCAGTCCATTACTCAGAATTCTAATCATCTTGTTGAATGAGGCCACTGCTGTTGGTTAATACCTTTATCATTAGCAGAACTGAACTTCCATGACAGCACACACCAGAAGATCCACACAAACTGAAACTAGTCATTAATGAAGCCAAACAGTAAATGCATGTGTTAAAATAGTTTTTTAAAGAGGTCCTTCCATTAAAAACGGTTTTTCTGAGGTTTCTGTTGAATATTTTAGCTCCACAGGTGTTCTTACCTTCATAGTGGGAGTGAAAACAGGTCAACAACTTCTCTTTCAGTTTTAATCTCTCAAACTACGCAGGGGGCGATAACACCCGATTTCTCCCGAGTCCGAACGGCCCAAGCTGAGCCAATCAAATTAAATCAATACTTTTACGTTAATCAAACAAACCGATTAATGAACATTGAGCATTTACCGATTTTTATTTCATTTTGGTTTATGCCACTTAAATTATGATAAACAATCTATAATTCTGTAGAAACTATATTTTTTAAGGTTATTGGCCCATTTATACATGCCACACTTTTAGAAATGTGTGCACCTACCTGGCCCCCCAACAAAGATTTTCTAGACACGCCCCTTAAACTACAACCGTGACCCACCGATATATTTCTCCTCCTGGTTGTATTCTCCTCCTACAACCACCTTCCCTCGAGTATTCTTGAGCAGTTCCATCAGACGACTCCAGTGACGGGATGACACGATGCGGGACAGGTCTGGACTCTTCTGGGGGTCGTCGCTGTAAAACTTCTTCAGTACATCGCACAGGGCGGGTACCAGGGCGTCTCTGGTGGCCGTGGTGCACAGCACGTAGTCAGGAGCCACGCAGCTTTGGCCAGCGTTAAAAAACTTGGACCACACCAGGCGATGAGCAGCAGATGGGATGTCCACATTTCCATATATGATACAGGGGCATTTGCCACCCAGCTCCAAAGTTACTGGTGTCAAATGAATCAAAGCTGCCTGCACGATGCTTCGGGCCACAGTTTTAGAACCTGGAGACAGATCTAAGAGTCAGTACTTCAAGTGGAAAAAGTTTCTGTATGTTCAAAGTCTATTTTATCTCTAATGTAGTTAAATAACCCATATTCCAGGGTGTGAAACAAACGGCAAGTTCAGTGGCTTCTACATGTTTAGGTTTCCGTTTTTACACGATTTTGTGGTTCTGAAGAACAATTACATTCAATTAAATACTTTATTAATCCCCAAGGAGCAATTAAATTTTGTTGTAACTTAGTTTTTCTTCAGAGAGTCAGTACAGAAGGTTCTAGCTGTGGACAGGAAGGATCTCCTGTAGAGGGTTCTAGCTGTAGCTGTGGACAGGAAGGATCTCCTGTAGAGGGTTCTAGCTGTAGCTGTGGACAGGAAGGATCTCCTGTAGAGGGTTCTAGCTGTGGACGGGAAGGATATCCTGTAGAGGGTTCTAGCTGTGGACGGGAAGGACCTCCTGTAGAGGGTTCTAGCTGTGGACGGGAAGGATCTCCTGTAGAGGGTTCTAGCTGTGGACGGGAAGGATCTCCTGTAGAGGGTTCTAGCTGTGGACGGGAAGACCTCCTGTAGGTCTGTGTTGGATCTAAAGAATCTTTTGACTGAAGACATTCTGTTGTTGAGTTACTGTGTTGTGAAGAGGATGATGAGAGTTCTCCATGTTCTTTGGACATTCAACTCAAGACGATCCAGATCAGTCCCGAGGTCAGAACCAGCCTTCTTTATCAGTTTGTTCAGCCTTTTTACGTCACCTGCTCTGATGCTCCGCCCCCAACAGGTGACTGCAGGTGTGATCACACTCTCAACTGCAGAGTCATCAGAGTATTTCTGCAGATGACAAGACTCTGACCTGGACTGAAAGTCTGGGGTGTACAGCGTGAAAAGGAATGGTGAGAGTACAGTCCCCTGTGGTGCTCCTGTGCTGGTGGCCAGGTGATTGTGGAGTCATCCACCTGTGTCTTCTGGAGGTTTTTAGACAGTAAAGCAGCTTAATTGTGTTTAAGGCACTGGAGAAATTAAAGAACATGATCCTCACAGCACTGCCTGCTTTGTCCGGATGACAGTGGGTTTGTTGAAGCAGGTGTGTGATGACATCTTCATCTTCAGTCACATGACAAGAAACAATTCAGGACTCACTGCAGGTTCTCATTGGGGTTTATCCCAAACTCAAAACTGCATCATTCTGAATTTTGGTTTCCTCACTGAAATCCAATTAACTGATGATTCAGACAATGACAACTTTTTTTTCTTCTGCAGTCTTTTTTAATTAAATCTTTTATTTGAGTACAACTATTTGCTGTGATTTAATATGACCATCCAACACACTTCTCTTAAAAACTTCTGGAAAGGTAACGTGCACATTGCTAACACAGGATGCTAACAGAGGCATTTACCTGTGTAGAAGATGTGGTCAAACTGATTCTCAAGAAGTGCCTTGGTCTTCTCTGATCCACCACGAATAACTGCGTAACAGTCCTGTGGGGTAAATGAGACAGTCTCACACACAAACTGAGGCAGGATGTTTCCAGATGAGGTGAGTTTATGTTGAATAAGAGGAACATGAATCACTTGCTTTACCTCGTGCAGGTACTTTGGGATGAGATCTGCTATCAGGCACTCTGTGGATGAGCTGATCTCAGAAGGTTTGATGACCACGCAGTTTCCTGTCAGACACGTGAACATCAGCAAATCAGGAAACACGTCAGAGGATGAGCTGACAGATGATTTACACCACCAGAAAGTTTCCTGCGAATATTTTAAAATCTTGATTCAATTAATTATACAATACTCACAAAAAGTTAGAGTTAATAGGCTTTAAGGTGAAATTTATAGAAAACATAAAAACTGCATTCTGAAGTCATTTTACATCATGAAAGTTGAAGATTTAAGTAGAATCATGTGATGGTGAAACAAAAACCAACATCAGTGGTGAGTAAACCACAACAAAACATGTCAGTAACGGGTCATGTGACCTTGAACAGACATCACGTGTCTGATGGCGTTCCTCTTCTTGAGGAACTGGATCCGGGGTTCAGAGTCATGAACCTCTACATGGAGACTCAGCTGATCCTAGAGGTTTTCTGTAGGATTCAGGTCTAGATAAACTGCAGGATACGACCTCAGTCTCCATCAGCTGTTCTCTAATGATGATGAGCTGGAATATTGTCGACCATGAAGATGAAATTAGGTCTGTGTTGTTCATGCAGAGACACAATGACTGGATTCATGATGTTATTCAGGTGGTTTGGGTTTGTTACTGTGTAGAACCGTTCTGTATTAACTCAACACACCTGTTCACACTGTCACACCAAAGACTCGTCCTGTAACATCACTGACTGATACATAAACGTCTCCTACATCACTGGCAGCATCATTTCCTCTCAACATGGATCTACTTTCATCAGAGACCCACTGGTCCCTCGTCCAGTGTAAATGCTCCCTGGACCATACAAGACACCTGTCCCTGGTGCTGTGTTCAGGTACCACTGCAGGTGACTCATCTCAGACATTCATCATCAGGCTGTTTAAACACCAGTTCTGATTGAACCAGGTTGATTCATGGATCAAACATCTTGTTGGGAATTTTGCTGTTAAGCTACTTGTTAGAGAAAAATTGGACATGTTCATTTAAAAGTTTAGTAAAGGTCACATTAAGGTCACCTGTAAAGGTTATAGTGAATTTTATGTTCATACCAAAATCTCACCTGAAAGCCAAATACCTCTAACTTTTGTGTGAGTGTGTTTAATCTGTTTTTCTTTCTAAGATAGAAGATAAATGTAGGAAAGAGGAACAGAATAACGGAGGAACTTTGGAGCTGCAACAACATAAATACAGTCTCAAACATTTCAAACACGGCTCCTTCAGCATGGAAACATGAGCGCTAACAATCAACCTACAGCATGAAAATTATAGGCCAGCTGTAAAACAGAGACTGTCTCCATGGTAACAGACTTTAACCCATCTAGACGGAAACACTCTTTCAGGTTTCAAATCCTGGTGAAGAACTGGACATGCTAAAACAAAAAGTGTGGACACCTGCAGCAATGGCTCCAATCAAGGGCATGATGATAAGCTGCAGCGGGTAGTTCCACGGCCCGATGATCAGAACCACTCCCAAAGGTTCCCTCCGAACAAAACAGTCATCCAGTTTGGTGGCCTGTGAATCAGCAGAAAAACACAGAAAATATAGCTGATTATTTTAATCCAGGTCCAGCTCTCCATCTACTCTATATGTTCTGGTCTAAGAATCACTGGGAAAGAGGCGGGGTTACACCCGGACAGGTCACCTGTCCATCACAGCACCACACCGGCACAATTTAGAATCCTCTGTGAGAGGAAACTAGAGAAAACCCACATGTGTACCAGGACAACAGAATTAATCAACAGATGTGTTTCTTCTGCCATGTTGACAGAAAGATAATGTGCATCTCTCCATCACATGTCTGCAAAACATACTTCAGCATGTCAGGAATGTTACTGGGGCAGAAAAGGCTGTAGAGGAAGTTGGTCTGGTCTAACAGAACTGTGTAAAACAATCCCTTTGAATTGGATTGTTTATACAAAACACCCAACAGTCTCACACCAGATAAATGAGACGTTTTCCATTAAAACTGACTGTTTTTTGGGGGGTAAAATATCCCACAGACAGAAGCATCAGATGTAGAGAGCGTTGTTACCCACCAGGTTTTTGGAGACGTACTCGGGCTGCATCCAGTGTGTGATGTTGGAGAGAGCGCAATGCAGCTCATTCATCACGAGCTCCACCTCAGCCAGGATGGTCTCAAACTTGGGCTGATCAGATCAATCAAAAGAGGATGTCAGAGCTCAAAATGGACAGATAGATCACGTGACATATGCTCACAAAGACAACACACAGATGATTTTATTTACAATGATAATTCAGTCAATTAAAACTCAACAGATGACCAGGGGACAAGCCCCGCCCACCAGGCTGCTAATGGATCGAATACTAGTGAAACATTGGTGTGACAGGTGTGAACAGTCTTGTACCCTGGCGAGATCCTGTTGCAACGCTTCAACAATCTGCTGCTCATTTTCTCGCATCATGCACACGAGCTGGGTCAGCTGGGTCCGACGGAACGCCTCAGGTAATGTGATACCTGACTGAAAGGTTCTCCGTAAGCGGCCCACTACTTCACTGTGGTTCTCCATCCTTCAGCTGGAACACACGCGTGGGTTTTACAGCGTTCCGGGCAGATGTGGACAGCTGTGACACCGTGAACAGAAGTTAGTCAGAAAACCAGACGAACCTGCCCAGGTGACTCAGCAGGAAGAAAGTCAGAAGATTTAACTCTGAAAAAGGTGCAACATAATGAAACATCGAGTTAAGACGTGTCGGTTCTCGGTTAGGAGCTGCTGTCAACACAAACCCCAAAGAAAGTCTCCAGAGACACGGACACTGCAGGTGAGCGCGCGTGCAGCTGACAGCTTCTCTGCAAACTTGTGAAATAAACAAACGGTTCGGTGTCAGTAAAGCCTCGGCGTGTTATCACAAACAAACAGCAACTTGTTTATCCGAGTAAACATCCACCTCTCATATACAAACACACAGAACTCTGACACGATTGAATGAGCGAGTGTTAAATAAACTCAGATCAGATAAAAAGTAGTTCCGGGTGTACCTGTCGGCGCGTGTACCTGGAGAAACCGCAGAGCTGCGAGTGTCACCGTGACTGAACAGCTTCTACCGAAAACTGCTTCCCGTTTCCGTTTCCTCTCCGGGAGGAGGGACGTTTTTGTTCAAGTTGGATAAACGAGCAGTGAAACTTGTCAGACGGGAGAGGAAGGAACCAACATGTAAGTGCGCGTGACGCGCTCAGCTCAACCACCACAAATCTTATTTAAGATAAGCACCAACACAGAACGGATTTTATCTTCATTGTCTCGGGCTGCACAGTGTAACAGCGGGTAGCTCTGTAGCTGCATAAAAAGTAGGTCCTGGGTTCGACTCCCAGCTGGGGCGTCTCTGATTGGAGTGTGCATGTCAAAATTGGTCTAGGTGAGATCTCGTGCTGGGACTGATCACCTTTCCAGGTGTAACCCCGCCTCTCGCCCAATGACTGATGGAGAGCGGATACCGGGGGTCTACGTAATGACGATCTTTTACGGAGTTTGATGGACCAACCGGAGGATGGATGGTTAGAAAAATGAAGATCAGGAAACCCTCATCATTCTCTTCAAAACACTGTAACTCAACAACAGTGTCCTTAGTCAGAAGCTTCTTCAGATCCAGTACAGACCAGGAGATCCTTCCTGTCCACAGTAACAGAGCTTATCAGTAAAAAAATGTCTTCACTTATGGAGATGAACACAGTGCCACAAAGTAACTTTGCACTGCAAGATGGATTCTCCTGAGATTTGGAGTTTTCCAAACCCACATTATGAGTGGACTGGACACGGGGCTATACAATGATCTGGCAGAACCAGGATAGCCACCAAAGGCCTGCCTGCAAAAAACCCAGCTTATACTCAGCAGAATGGACAGAACTGTCTGTAGTACAGCTGTTCTGTCCAGATGTGCAGGTAGTTTAACATTCATCTTCTCCAGGATAGGATGGATTGTCCAAGATGGAGCCGTTCATTCAGCATTTGATGGCTCACATTAAAGGATCTGAGTTTCATAAGAAAAAACTCTAGAAAGTGTTCATCAGGTCATATCTTACACTAACAACCAGCATTGATACAAAAACTTTATTTTCACAATATCAAAATTGACAGAATTTGTAGATTAAAAGAAATGAATAGAAAAAGAACATAATGAGTTCAGAAGAGTCAAAGTGTTTCTGGTGGAGCTGAGCAGTAGCTATTGGGATGTTAAATAGTGCACGGAACAGATGAAGGTTAAACAAAAACTTCCAGAAAAACTGAAGGAACAACAATTATACAAATCAAATGCACTGAAATATTCCTTAAATGATAAAACTGTAAAAATGTCCTAAACCTCCACGTCTGCAAAGAAACCATCTTCATTCTTGTATAAATGTTCTAAAACTAAATATTTCTCATTAAAAAATAAAAATTCCACTAACTGGTGAGTGAAGCTGACATGAGGGTGTTGTATCTACAGAGAGAGAGAGAGAGAGAGAGAAAAGGGAGAGTGGCAGATTGCTGAGGACCCAGTTTCAAGGCCGCGCCTTAAAACTCCCACTGACTGATCTGTCAGGCTCGGGCAGTCCGGCAAAAATCCAGCACATCAAGTTGAAGCTGTGTGTGAGAGCTTCAATGGACCGGGCCGGTTTTTTGCCTGACTGCTTGAGTTCAGACTGAAGTGTCCTGCAGCAGGATGGATGGACCTGCATGGAACAGACACCTCGTTCCTCTCTGCTCACAAGTTTTATAGGAAATAGTCGGCGACTGGCTTTTTAGAGGGGATGCCTCGGGTCTCTTGTGGCGCTGCCTCGAATATGATGAACTCCCGCTGTAGATGCTCGTCCAGCTCCAAGATGGCTGCCACATTGCCACATCTGATGGTCAGAAAAAACAAACTGGTTTGTCACGTTGTAATTAAAGTTACTCAGATAAACCTGTTAGAAGGAGCTCCAGGCTCCACCAACAGCTACATGGATCAGAAGGAAGATCTGAGACGAGCACTTTAAAACCTGTTAAATCACTGTTTTCTGCCTTCTAAAGACAGATGAGATGTAAACACACTTCCACAGAACAAAGAGACGACTTGAATTCCAGCTACTGATGGGTCTCATTTATCTGAAGTAACAGGCCGCAGCCACAGAGCAGCTCGTTGTTTCTATCCAATCACAGTGAAGCATAAAGGGACCACGGTTTTTAACTCTAACACAATCCCACATAAAAGTATTAAAAACACAGAGTTCATGTTATTACAAGGCTGTTTTTTATCTATGTTGGTGAGACACAGCAGGAATGAGAAGGAAGGAAACGCACTGCATGCTGGGACTAATCTTCACTGCAGGAAAAATCCAAGTCAGTGGAACACGGATGAAAATAAATCACGTTTCAATTTGATCTCTAAACTATCACAAAATACTGTAAACAACTAAGCACAAATGATGTCCCATGCTGGAAGTATGTTACATTTTTTCCTCTGAATGACACTAAGCCCCGCCTCTTCACAAGCTTAAGCTGACGTGCACCTTGCGGCGACAGATCTAAAAGTCAGCGTTAGTAAAGACGGCAGAACAAGGGCCACACAATGCAGCTAATTATGCATGTGTGTTTACAGTTTTCCCCAAGGTTCTGTTTGCATGAACAGTAGCTCTTGCTCTATTCGGACACCTAGGCTCAAAAATGCGGTGTAAAACAGATTATGTTGGTGACGTAGAAAAGCCACTGTGCTAACTGTAAGTTAGCTGTCACGCTAGGGCTGGGCGGTGTATTGGTTTGTACTAAAAACCAGTGTTTATTTTGGTTATGATAGGAATTTTTCACATACCGTTAGTAAAGGTGAACAGAGGAGACAACACCCGGAACATTGGCAGTGGGAACGTATTTCTGCGGGGACAGATTTCAGTGCTACACGCTAAGACCACACGTAAAAAATTAAGTTTTGAATGAAGAATGGCTGCTGGGAGGGAGTGGGGGGTGGGGGGGGGGGGCTGTAACAGCGACTCACAGATTACTGACTCCCCAAGAAAAACTTGTAGTCTAGAATTTCTTCGGTTTCTAAAAGGTCAGACGTGGACCAAACAACTATAATTTCCCGTAGCGGTGGTAATACTAACAATTTAACTTAATTACTGCCCCTTATTGGTCATCATATTTTGAAGAGACAGTGCAACAAAAACTTAGTACTGTGCATATGACAGTAAAATGGACTATTTAAAGCTAATCTAATGCAGTAATTCTTAATTTATTAGAAAATAATGTGTGTAATATTGGTCGTATAAAAAAATACCATCAAATACCATAAACCCAATATGATTTAGAAAAAAGCGTGAAATGAAAATTTTGCCATACTGCCCAGGCCTAGGTAGTGCTAGCATAAACAGACAGCTCTCAGCAAGAGAAGGGCAGGTTATCCTCCGCAACAGTTCGACCCACAGCACAGAGGTGAATTACTTATGAACTACTAGGGGTGTAACGGTTCACGGGAATATGTTGAACCATTCGGTTCGGCCCACTTGCGTACATTTTTGGTTCATTTTTTTTCATACATTTATTATTAGTGTGATATTAAGCGCAGCTGAAGTAAGTTTCCAGGCAAGTTTCCGCACGGACGCTGTATTGCGTGACGCACAGCGGAACTGCACAAACACATAAGTAAATACATGAGCTGAGGGGTGTAACAGAACACGCATTCGTACGAACCGTTTCGGTACTGGGCTGTTAGTATAGTGCAGATGTTCACCGATCCGATGACTACAGGCTTGTTTTGCAAGCGGAGCATCTTTAGTGACGGACTGGAAGCTTGTTGTCACCACCAGACTCCCGCGTGAGGGTTTTTTTTCCTCTAGCAGACGTCATGGCTGATGTGAACAAGCCGGAGCTTGAACACCCTCCTTTATCTATAAGGTTTCCTGTTTGGTAAGTTAAGCAGTATTCTATTTTTTATTTCCATTTTTATGTTTTCTTATTTTTTAACGTTTCATTTTTATAAGAAAATATATGAATCATTGTTTGCAAAGGCTGAAAATTAAAAAAAAAAAAAAAAAGCAATTATGGTTCTTTTTTCTCCACTTACTGTACTGAAAATGAACCGAACCGTGATATTTGTGTACCGTTACACCCCTATGAGCTACTGCTGCTATGCAGTAACTACTTCCTAGAAAACAACACAGGTTTTGTGATTTTGGGTAAAAACGCCATAATCATAACTTGAAGACCACTAAGAAGGTTTTAAAATAGCTCAAAAGATGATCGAAGTGGGTCTTTCAAAAGACAGCGAGTTATTTCCAAAGCACAGTCAACACCAACAAAAAGATTTTTTAAGTACAAATACTTAATCAGTTGTAAACATCAGCTGTTTTAAAGGCGAACTCAAATGAGTCATGGAAAACATCACATGCAGTAAAAACTGTTTCCAGACATGCGAGTTAAAGAACTGAGAACATGTCTGAGCGTCTCGTCATGCATCCTGATTCTCACCTGTAGCAGTAATTGGGTGCTGACCACACTGTGAGCACCGTCTCATTGAAGTGCCACTTGTAGCCTTCCATTACCAGCTGATGCGCTCGACAAATCATGTGAATGTCATTGGCAGCATTGAACTGGGCCACCACATCGCTCCCGAAAAGGTAACCTGCACCTCTGGGACTGACCCCCCAACCTGTGGTGTCTGACAGCAGAGACAGGAAAGTGTTCAGCCAATCAACATCACTGACGGGGACATCTAACTGTTTATGACATCACACACTCATGATGCAGTAGGTGCAGATACCTTCAGGGTCTGACCACAACAGGTCACACATGGGTCCATCATGGGGCACTTCCTGCTTCCTGTCAATGGTCCTGATCTGGTCCAAAGTCTGAATGGAGGGAGACAATCCACCGTGTACACAGAAAATCTGAAAGAAAAAATGTGACAAATCAAAGTTAAAAACAAAAACGCCACAGCTAGCAGATAGAAACTAAATCTGACTGATGTACCTCACCTTGCCATCAATAATAGCAGATAGGGACAAGTAGTCAAATATCTCGGTGCAGTATCTCCACACAGTCACGGAGCCATATTTACGCAGACACTCATCGTAGAATCCATACACCTGGGTGATTTGCCGAGACTCGTGGTTACCACGGATTAAGGTTATCCTGTCAGGGTATCGTACCTGAGGGGGAGGAAGGAAGTGGAAAGGAAATTAGCATGTAACAAGTTCAAGATATCCCAGAACTCCTGATCATCAAACTCACCTTAAGAGCAAGTAGCAGAAGAAAAGTCTCCACACTGTAAAAGCCTCGGTCCACAAAGTCCCCCATGAACAGGTAGTTTGTTTCTGGAACATCTCCGCCCACCTGTCAGATCAAATCAACACGTTATCACCTTCAAACATGGACTTTTGCACTTTCAGCATGAAGTTTTAGAACATCTCTGCTGTGATCAGGAGGAAGCTAAAGGTTTCCAAAAAGTCTATTCAAACCAAGCTGATACTTTGTGTTAAACTGATTCAGGCATGTACATGACAGAGTGCACAGCTGAATGAAAGAGAACGCACGTCCTGAAAGACACACAAAAAGCCCTAAAACTGTCCGTCTCAGCTTTCTGGAGGAGCATGTCCATGGATCTTGCTAGCATGAGCTCCATCAGTCTACTGTGACCAATAAAGTCCACATTTTTTCTTTTGTTTTCATCTTACAACAAGTAACATAAACATGATCCTGGAGCTTTAGCAGCCTCGCTGCCTGGAAAAGGGAGTCAGGAAGTTAAACAGCCTATCAGGAGGGTGAGAGGGATGCGTAAAGGGACTGAAGATCTTCTCTGCTTACAGAGGGACCCTAAAGAGGAGAGCAAGACCCCGATGACTCTCATCCATTTTCATCTTGTTTTGAAAGGTCATTCACACTGCAGCAGTCATACCAGGACATGTGAGTGGGCTAATCTTTCCTTCACAACCAACACAAACACAAAGTTGTTTCTGTGAGTGCCATCAGCAAACTGTCGTCATGTCTGGGTCATGTGTCAGCACACCAGTGAGGGTTAATGCAACATGTCTTCAGATCTACTTTATTAACAAGAAACAAGTCTGGCTCCAGGACGACACTGTTCAGACAAGCATAGTGTCTTAGAAGCAGGAAACATTTACTGCTAAAGTGAAACACAACAAACTCACAGGTGTGAAAAACACTGCAACGTTCCATCATGTGACAGACAGCTCTACAAGCAGTCTGAAACTTGTTTCCATGTGAAATGTTTTAGTCACAGATACACTGTGATGACCTGTTGGGGGATCAGAGTCAGATCTGAAACCCGAGGCTTCTCTTCTGTTTGACAAATGTATTATTTCTGTTCATCCTTTAGTCACAGATGGACTGCAGAGACCTGAACCCTCCTCACTGCACTGAGCTGCAGAAATAACACCACTCAGCTTCTGTCTGAGTGTTTTAGATGAACCAGTTTGTGTCTGAGGGTGTTGTTGAGTTCGAAGTTCACAAAGATGTGATCGTGTTCAGAGAAAATTCTTTCAAACACTCCTCTCATGTATGGAATGAAGAAAAAGCAGAACAAAGTCTAGCTGTATCTTTCAACCCATTGAGAAACTCACTGATGCTGTTAGATGTTTGATTGTTTTGATGCCTTTACCAACATGTTTATATTGATACAATTTTTGTTTGTTCTGCTGTTCTTTGTTTACGTTAGTATTTGCCATATGAAGTTAGTTTTGTTAGATGGCACTGTTTGTACAGGCTCCTGAAGAAATGCAAGTTTAAATAACTTCAGTAATTCTAAATCATGAAACAATTTGGTTTCACTTCAAACTAAAGATCTTCATGGAAATCAAGAGCAAGAATAGTTGTAGCATTTATCTCAATGTTTGTTACTATGGGAACTTCCTGCTTTGGAATCTGTAGTTTCACTTAAGATGTCTTAACACAGAAAAAGCCCTTTGAGTGTTAGAATAAACAAATAAGTCGACCTGCCAGCAATTGTTGAGTTGTTTTCTGGATCATAAACATGTTACTGAGAATTTCCTTCATATACTGTCGTGTTATTTTCAGGTTGTATCACTAAGCCCAGTTCACAACCAACTGGTGGTCTAAATGTTCATGTTTGCAAATTTCTTGAAAAAAGTGTGTTTTTATTCAGACTTTCTGGTGGAGTTAAAAAAGGAAACTTTATAAAGATGTTTGTGATGTCACCTCGACTCGCCCTGCTCACCTTGGCATTCCTCAGTCCTAACATCACGTCTTGCTTTAGCATTGTATAGAAGCTACATAATGTAACACGTCTTCATTAGTATTTTCCACCAACGTGTAGGTTGATGAACATACTTGACTTTTCTGATACAAATTAGCAATAATATTTAGAAGCTTTAGTCACAACGTATCCCAACAGAAGGAAAGTTTCCTTGTTTTCTCACTGCGTACATGCATTTACTCCAGGATCCAACTAAAAATCAGGAAATTTCCACAGCTCTAATGAAATCCTACACTTATTCTACCACCTACAGAAAGAGTGACCTCTTATGTCGCACCAGGGTCACAGCTGTGCCACCAGTTAGAACACTGAGGATTGTCTGGTTAATAGGGCAGAAACAACAGCTAATCATTAAAGCACCCCCACCCCAAACTGCACAGCGTGACAACTGTGGGTGGTCTTAAGGATGTTACCAGCACAATTTATTGTAAACCCCCCAAAAAAAATCTACAATAGAAAAAATGTCATAATCCTACTGTATCTAAAGATTTGTACATTAACAAGAATTAGAACAACAAATATGTGAAAGCAGAATAATTTTCACCAAAACACACGAAGAAATTAATGGATTAATTGATCAAAAAGGTTTTTGACAATCACAGTTTAGTGTCATCAGCAGATTTTACACAAAAACAAAAAAAAAAAATCAAATAACTATTGTGAACAGTGTGTAGAAAGAACCAGAAAACTTACCCTAAAGAGTTCTTTCAGATCATAGAACTGACCGTGTATATCACCACATACCTGAAAAGATAAACACAAACACACCTGATCCTTATCTGCATCAGTATGAATCCATTCTTTAACCATTCACCATGTAAAACTGTTACTTACTGTGACAGGTGAGTCTACTCTTTGGACATTGCTTTCTTCTACCAGAATTTCTCTGAAAACATCCACACACATAATTTAGGAAAACAAGTCGTATAAAATAAATGGGATTATGGCAGCTATTATTTATTTATTTATTTTCTTATGGATGCAACTAGGGCTGGGCAGTATACCAGTTGATACCAAAAACCAGTGTTTATTTTGGTTATGATATCAATTTTTCACATACCGTTATACCGGTGACCAACTAAGACAACATCTGGAACGTTTGCAGTGGGAACGTATTTCTGTGGGGACCGATTTCAGTGCTACACGCTAAGACCTCACATGAAAAATAAAGTTTTGAATGAAGAATGACTTCTGGCTCCTAGCAACTTAACTTAATTACTGCCCCCTATTGGTAATCATATTTTGAACAGGCTGTGCAACAAAAACATAGTACTGCACATATGATAGTAAATTTCTTTCGTTCTTTTTTACTTGTTAGAAGATACAGTGGGTAACATTGGTCATATAAAAAATACTGTCAAATACTGATATAATTTTTTGTTTTAAAAAGTGATATGAAAATTTTGCCATCTCCAGCCCTGTAACAAGACAGTGTAAATGGGTCCAAGGACCACAGAGAGGAAATTAAAAGCTCAGAACAGTCATCAAAAATAGACTGAGGAGGATTTTTTTTCCTTTTAGGGACTCCGGTTTCCTCCCACAGACCAAAAACATGCTTGAGGTTAATTGGCTCTAAATTGTCCCTTTGTGTGAGTGGTTGTCAGTCTATCTGTAGCCCTATGATGGACTGGTGACCTGTCCAGGTGTGACACCGTTTCTCACCCAATGACAGCTGGATATAGACACCAGCTCCCCATGACCTGAACAGTAATAAGCAGGTAAAGATAATGACTGACTGGCAGTTGCACCATATTGTTTATGTACTTTAGCTTCTTGATCACCATCATCCAAATAATGTCTGGACGTACAATGACAAGCCAACACATTGAGGAGATACAGTCTGTAATTTAATGCAATTCAAACAGTCCTTACCAAAATCAGTGTTGTGCACACCGATACTGTAATGATCATAATTTAATAGTGATGTGAACCTTACAAGAACACCATCCAATTCAATCCAGAATTGATTCTTGTGCATCTCTCATGTTTGTAAAACACACGACTTGATCTGCAAGGTGTTGGTGACGTAGTGAGGCGTGAATGTGATGAAGGAGTGAGTTGCTCCATGGGCCTTGTTTAAGGGGGGGGGACAGGGGGGGCATGTCCCCCCATGTTTTTGAGAGGGGGGGGACAAAATGTGCTTTGTCCACCCCATGTTTTGCTGAGCAAAACAAAGTAAAAAGTGGAAATTCGCTAGTTTCTTATAAAAATCATCTGCCAAAATCATCATTCTTCACAAAGAAAGGATTCAGTGACAATGACGCTGATTTATAAATTTAACAGAACCTTTCCCTTGGCCTGCATGGGGGACCTGCGACTGCATTTTTTCCAAGAAATGCATCTTTTCTACTTTTTTGCAGGACTATGGTAGACAAATATATCATGAAATATGCAGTCAGAAATGCTTCAAAAATTGCCTACAGCCACCTGTAAGTCGTTGGCTTCGACCCCCAGCCGCTAGTGCTTCGGCCCTCGCATTGAGCCCCCATTATCTAATATCAAACAAGGCCCTTGAGTTGCTCTTAAAGTCCACACAGAGCAGGTAAGTGCTACTCTGTGGGTTTTGGCCAGGGCTTGCACAAAGGTTAAATCACATTTTCTTTTCCTCCTCCATGCAGAAACATTGAGCATCCATCTGAAGTTAGTTAACTAACATTAGTAGCATGCAGGAACTGGAACGACAGACTAAGGAGACCGCTGCCTAAAGTGAATGCACATCCCGTAAACTGGGAAATCGGTAGACAACATCTTTTGAGGTAACAAATTTTGGATTGATTCAGAATCTTAATAAACAAGAATCACGATTTGATATGAATCAATTGGCAGCCCTATAAATTTGTGACATGGAGTGTTGTGCAGCCATACTGTAAATAAATATGTAAAAGGCCAATTAGGTCAAGTCTACATCACTGTAGAATGTCTAACAAATGCTTTCTGTGGAAGTCTGGAGGTGAAATGATTTCTTACCTGGCTTTGGCACACAGTGCTTTGACTTCATTTTCTTTAATGAGCTCACAGCGTCTGAGCTGCTCTATTTGCCGGTCCAGGTCACTGATGTCCCCCATTGTCACACACATAGAGAGCAGGCTGTTCACACACTTTCACCTCTCAAGTCGACGCTTCCACCCCAAACAAAGGAGCCAACAGCCACAGTGCCTTTCTTTAAAATGGACGGAGACGTCAGTTCTTTGGCGTGTTTTATCCAGAAACCGATCTATGGAAGGAAACATTGCAATTCAACACAGCAGAGCCTGAAAACAGCGTTTGTTCTTCAATAAATCGGGCCAGAGTTAATTCAACAGTAAATATAAAAGCTATTGATTAACACGAAACACAGCAAATAGGAAAATTGCGCTTGTTTATTTATTTTCCACGAATGTGCGGCCTAGGAGCATAGCTTAGCGCAAGCTAACGTTAGCATGGTAGCTTACATCACTGCAAACGACGTCAGCGAACCAGTGATCATTAGATAACTTCACCAACCATTGCGTTAAAAAATTTCGATGTAAACTAACAGAAATCCATTGTTAGTTTAAACCACAACGCATATATTCTCTGACTTTATAAAATATTAAACTATGTTCAGAAAAAATGAGGTAGTTCAGCGATTTGCAAACGGGCCCTGGTTAAGTTTAGCGCATCTTAGCTCCTATGCTAATTTGAATAGCTGGGGATATAAACATTTATTACAATGATCCACATACAGGTAAATCAGTGAAACACGTGACCCAGCAGTTACCGTGATGATGGATAAACGAATGATCGATGTTTAAGTTGGCCTGGCTGCCCCTTCTTTCGCCGGTTCCTCTCCCTCCCCGTCTAGTCTTTGCCGGTTCGATCCTGCGTTCCTCCTCAGCACCAACGACAGTGCGGTCACTTCCGGTGTGGGCACGCGCTGCACGTTCCAGTCGACGATTCACTCTCCAGACTGAAACGTCACGTTTTGACGTAACTAACCTCAGAATGGAGAACGTTGACAACCCGAACAACAACAACTAATTACTCATCTCAAAACAGGTGGCGTTATAAAACAGAGAACGTTTCGTGTTGATGTCACGTCTTTTCGTAATTTGACAAACTATGGATCAGAACTCAAACACACACACGTTCCCTAACCTCATAGACATGTAGGGATACTGGGTTTTCTGAATACATTTGTGGAAAACATAAGGAGTTGACACCACTGTGATATCACAACATGAAGGTTGGACATTCATTAAAAAGCAAGTAATGGTTATTTCCTCATCTCGAGCAATTTATTGTAACCAGTCTTTTAGCCAAAACTGCCCCAAGAAACAAAGCAGATCTAAGAGGTTGTGGAAGGTCCTGTGTTTTTACTGCGCACCCAAACAGAATATCTCTGTCTGAAACTAGGTCTCTCTGATACACCCCCGAATAGAAAAAAAAACTAAACCAGAATTGGAATATTGTCGATCATGAAAATGAAATTAGACCTGTGAGGTTCATGCAGTTTAGAGTTAGGACGTCCACTTCTGTGACTCTTTCCGTATCTCTGTTCCAACCTGCTGATGACACAGTAACACGCTAAGCTCAGTAGCCACTTCTATCTGAGAACATCCTGTTTGAAGCCTCACAATGAAGAGATCCTCCTGATCCATTGTTAGGTGTCATCATGATGTCAGAATGTGACGAGACTATTTAAAAAAGTTCTGACTGAACCAGGAAATTTATTGGTCGATTAATGGATCAAACACATGATGTGAATTTTAACATTAAACTCCTTGTTAGAGAACAAGTGTGTAAAAAGAGCTGAAACATTGAACAGATGGACATGTTCATTCAAAAGTTTCAGAAAGGTCAAGTTAAGTTCACCATTAAAAGTTATTGTGGATTTTAGGTTCATCCTAAAATTTCACCCGAAAGCTGAATAACCCTAACTTTTTGTAAGTAGCCTGTCATAAAATAATATATGATAAATATCAATGTTTTTTCACCATAAAATAAAAATAAAATAACAAGAATAAAACAGGAAAAAAAATCATAAAACCCTTATAATTACATAATAACCCGTCAGAAACAAACTGCTCTTTAGAAGTGACTACAAATTCAACAGAAATGAACAAGTCTAATAAAAAGCATTATGAACATTTTCTACTGCACTATTTTAAATTATTTAGGGACCCAAAGACTTTTTCTACATTTCTTTACTTTTTCAACAAAAAATGCTGAATTAAGTTAGTAAAACTTCCAGAGGTCGCAGCTGTGGGACATTTTAGGTCAGGTGACTCGTAAAGCATGTTACATTACAAATTTAAATTCACAGATTTAACGGTGATAAACTACATGTTGCAGCTACAGCCACCATGGGGCAGACTGACAGAAGCAAAGCTGCCATTCCATCAGTGTCCCCGGCCTTATAACTACCCAAGGACACAAGATCAAAGTGACTTTTTTTGGACAGGTCTCCAGTTACGAGACAACCTGCTTTACCTCCTCAGCTGCTGCTACCTTGAGTAAAAATGTACAGAGTGGAGAAAAGTCATGAAAAGTTGTGCAGAAAACAAGTCAAGCTTCAAAACGCTACAGAAATCAGTTCTGTGTTAAAGAAAGAATCTGAAATTTGTTTGAAAAATAAAAAGACAAATAAAAGTTTTTTTGTTTGCACTAGAGACGGTTTTTACAGCAGATATTTAAACTTATTTGAAGACATCACAGACACATACAAAGGTTCACTGTAAGTCAGACTTACAGAGCGCCAGTAGATACATTTTACATCATCAGCTGTGATGAATAAAAAACATTAAGATTAAAAATTTTCAAAAATTCAGTTAAAAACTAGCCAGTTATAATCTGAATTCATCACCTGGGATCTGAAGGACTTCAGTATCCACATAAAGGTGCAAAGAACATCACTAAAAACCTTCTTACTAAGCCTGGTGTTTGGTCCAAATGTCTGTTTCTGAGGATGAGATTTGACTTCTTCTTCCACTGAGATCATTCCTGAATAAAGACAGAGATTATCTTCAGAACTCTTTAATCTCTGTGGTTTCGCGACATGCCAGTGAACTGGGGCTGAACTGACCCCGGATTCGACTGATGTATTAGAGGTGACAGAGTCGTGGTGCTGGTGAGTCCATGTCCAGAGTAAAATGGCATTTATGTAGAAGAATGTTTCTTTTCAGAGGTTTTTAAAAGCTGTTGCTGAGGTGGAACACCCCCACGTCCTGCTGGTCGTTGTCTTCAAAGATTACAGAAGTATGTGTGAACAGGAAAAGCAACAGCTCCAGCCAGAGCGATGCCCAGACTGTCTCCTACGCTGGCAGCCGCCATGGCGAACTCTCTGTATCTGTCTTCAGTCTGTGGGAAGAAATTTCCATCAGGGTGGATTTATACTACAAGGAATACAAGGAGGTTTATTGTCGTTATACAGAAGCACACGAAATGGATTGGAGACATATTTTCTCTCTCACTCTCCCGAGGCAGCCACCTAGGGTGCCAGATGAGAGTATAAGATACACATACATATATATGCACATATAAAATTATATACAGAAACCAGAAAAGAACACATGAGGGGAGATAGGTAAAAAAAATTCCTCTCATGCAGCGCCCACTGGGTGGCGCTGTTTGAGATTGAAAAAAAAGCCTTAGCGAGACATGTCGAGAACTTTTTGTAGGGATGTGAAGTGCGATCAGTGTGTGTATGCTAAAGCCTGACTGTAGGAGATGATGTTTATCTCCATATTAATATGTTCCAAACAAATTCCAAGCAGCGATCAAGCCTTTATCAGAATCCCAGTCCTGAATAACAGAATGACAGCGTTACCTCTTTACTGATGAAGTAGAAGGTGTTCACATACGCAGCTCCACCCAGAAGACCCTCATAGAGGATTATAAGAAACACGATCCAGGCACTGGGGAGGAACTGGAAACGAACAGCAAACAGGAGGAAAACTGCATTTATCACCTGTAGGGGGCGGAGACAAGCAGACCAACACAGATCATGTTCAAACTTCTTCACACGTTCATAGAAGTGTCTTAAAGGACAAGCAACCAAAAAAGACTGTTACCCAAAATAAACAGCAGCACAACCAAAAACTAAAACACTATATAAGCACAAACAGCCCGTCCCAGCTGGCAGCACGGGGGTGGAGGGCTGATGGTTTGGGCTTGCTCGCAGCATCAGGACCAGGATACATTGTTGTCACTTCATTCAACCTCTGACCTCTGTGTACTACTAGCTTCCTATGAACAGCTAAATGAAAGTCTTTCTCTGGTGTGGAGCTGTGTCTGTGTGTTCACATCATTTACCAGATTTAGTTTTTACTTTTTATTGATTATTAACTCCAAGTTACTGTGATGTTCAGCTGTTACCACATGTTCCTGCTTTTACTCCTTAAAAGGTTAAGGTTTGCATTAGGGATGAGCCAGATAGTCGTTTCAAACGAGTACTTGTTACGGATAATGCATTTTTGCCGAGCCCCCCCCCCAAACAGTAGTTTGAATCTCTTTTGAGGCTGTTTTATTGATTAAAATAAACAATAAATATAGCCATTTCTAATCATCAATCCATGCCAGTTTCAGACTTAAAATAATGTACAAATTTAAGCCCTGCCTATTTTCGGACAAACTCCGCCCATTTCCGGTTTAGGTCCCGCCCTCTACGAGTATGGATATGAATACAAATAATATAGATGTGTAAACAGATACAGATATAGATAATGGTGTACTCGCTCATCCCTAGTTTGCATGCCCACATATAAAGAAAAAACACTCACACTGGACTCTGCTACAGACTGCAACCATAGTACCACGTTATAAACAAACAGAAATATCAATATCAAATACAACATTTTTACAAGGTGCTCATTATAAAAACGCACAGCAGCAGGAATAAAAGAGTTTCTAAAACGTTCAGTTGAACAACGGGGCGTTACCATTCGCCCACTAAAAGAGCTCCTGAGTTCATTAACACTGTGGAGAGGGTGGTCCTTGAGAGACAGCACAGTCTTAAGTTTACTCATCCTTTTTTCCATGATGATGTCCACTGAGTCCAGACTTAGTCCACCCACTGAGCCGGCCTTTTTGATCAGTTTGATGAGACTGTTTTTGTCCTCAACAGTGAGACTCCGGCCCCAACACAATACAGCATAAAACAATACACTGGCGATAATCCCCTGATAAACAGGAGGCTCCTGAATATGTTCTATGTCAAAGGATCTCAGCTTCTTAATAAAAAACAGTCTGGACTGAGCCTTTTTAACAAGAGTGTCACTGTTCCTTTTCCAGTTTAAATTATTGTCAAGGTACACCCCCAAATATGTGTATGTTTCAACAATTTCAATAAGTTGTCCTTTTATGATCACTGGAGAGAATGTTTGTTTTTTTCTTTCTGAAATAAATAATAATCTCTTGTGTTTTGTCAACATTAAAGGTGGTATATGGAATATTTTCATTAAAAGCAATATTTTTAACAAAATAATGCCTCCACGGGGTGTTTAGAGGGTTGTAGAATGAAAATACAGCATTTCCTTTAAAAATTATATTTGAAGTAAAATATTATAAAATATTAATTTTGGCGGGCACAACATTGGCATTTTGTTTACATCTACCAGCCAATAGCTGGCAGAGCAGCAGGCACCATTTTGGGTTGCCTAATACTGTAAATAATCCAGCACAGTGAGGCTGGTACTGTTGAGTCTGCAGGTCAAGCAGCTGGAAGCACTGGGGACATGTGGTGATTATATACCTTATTTGCTTGCCATAGAGGGTTTCCCCTGGGGTTTCCTATGTGACGAGCAAGTTCTGTGTGGAAACGTTTTTATTAGCTGCTAGCTAACACTGAGCTACATGTTGGTGAAGTGGATGAACGCTTCGGACCACTGGTTCAACTGGAAGACACACCACGGAGGATTTTATTGCTTTATTTTATTTTATTGGATAAGTGGTGTGTGCAGGATGAGGACAGAGGATCTTAAGAGGGGCTGCAGGAAGTTGTGGAGCCGCGGGACAACTATGAACTCTTTGCCAAGAACTGAATCAATGATTGAGCTACAAACAGGTAGGAGCTGCTTTTATCAGAGTCAGTGTGTGATCAGCGGGGCTGGAGAGCATCATTAGTGAGCTGAACTCATATTTTATTGTCCTGCTCGGATCGGCGATCAGAGTGTATTTGGTGAGGAATATTGGACCTGAGCATCGGAGCGCGTGGGGGGGTTAACGAGCCTGGCACCCAGATGGCTTAAGGCTTTGTGCTGTGTTATTCTGTTCCAAGTTCCATATACCACCTTTAAGTTTTAAAAATTTCTCATCGCACCACTGAACAAAGGAATTAACTTATTAAAGTAAATCTTTACCCAGTGAAGCCTTGAAGTGTGAGATCAAACCTATGACAAGCTCCATCACTGGAGTTCATGGAAGCGCTAAAACATTCAGCTGACTTGTTTCTCACCTGCAGCAAAGACAATCCCCACAGTTTTCTGATCTTCAGGCAGCACAGAGATGATCGAGACACAAACACACCGACCTGGTAAAGAGTCTGGTACCTGAGCACATGCACACACACACACAGAATGAGCAGGGAGAAAACCTAAATCCAAGATTTTCTTCAGAGTCGTGTGTCAGGATTAACTAACCAGCGATACTGCTCTGCATGAGACAGGAAGAAGTTTGGGAAAAATAGGAGTTCCATCTAAAATAAAACAAGATAAGAATCATTTAACTTCATTTTTGAAACTAGTAGTTCTTTTTGATGTTATTTACTCATTTTGATTTTGTATCTTTAGTTAAAGGTGCAATATGTAAGAATTTTTAGTGCTGTCATGAGATTAAAAATTGGATGAGATTAATTAATTTTGAGCAGTAATTAATTAATCTAATTAATTTTATTTTTGATCTCATTTAATAATAGCTAAGAAAAACACTATTGTTATTCATGGTTCCGTCGGGACGTTTTGGAGAAGCAAATTTTCCATTCATGGGACAGACAACTCTCATATGCTCCTCCATTGTCACTTCTCCGCTCTGCAACTAACCGCTTTTGCTCACCTTGCCGTCACTCTAAGTCAATCAGCAGCCAATAGATGTCCACCTAAGAGTGACTAATCCAGGGCTTAATTTGAGCTGGAACAAGATCCGGGAACTGTCTTATTTTGAAAGGGTGTGTTCCGGTAACTGTTTGCTAGGATCTGTTTACGGCTCCAGTTGGGTTAAATAACAGCGGCATCAAAATACCAAAAAGGCAGTATAACTTACTTCTTCTGGGTTTATCATCACTTTCTCTAGCCCTGCTTGACAATTTACACCCGCTGTGCACCGGTGCACAGCACTTGGTCTGGTCCGAGGGGTTGTGTATGTGTGTGCGTTCATACATGTCTATGTGTGCGTTCCGGTATCAGTCAGTGAATTCTGGTCTCATAGCGCTATTTGCGTTCCGGTAACTTGATTTACAAATTAAGCACTGAATTAATCCCTTTGCACAACTCCAGCACAAGAAGCCGAAATACTAAAAAAGGATTTTATTTAAAAGCAACTCAAAAGCAGAAACTGTAAATATAGATTAAAAATTAGATTAATGCGATTAAGGAATATAACGCACCAAATATGGCTGTAATTAATTAATCGCAACTAACGCGATAATTTGACACCCCTAAGAATTTTACAGTGAAATACTCACACAACAGTCTAACGTCACAATGATGTTGAAAATAAAGTTATATTGTAACAGATGTTCTGTGACTGAATCATTGTTTACGATAACTATTCCACGTCCAGACTTCCTGGTTCTATAGTGAATCACATGTGAGTCTGCAAGGTCTCCAAGTCTTCAACACAAGGTCACACACGGTAGGTAGAGAACAGGAATATGCCTAATTTTTTTTGACATGTGTGCGGTCTGAAATCCTGTCATGTGAACCAGGCTTAAAGAGCAACTCACCCTCAAAACAGCTTTTTTTCTGCTTATAAAATGTATTAGTGGGTCTTTACCAATGCAACTTTTCAGTTTCTGGACATTTTTTGACATTTTGATGTAAACTTGTTAAATTCAACACTTTTTAGTCTAAAAACATCTTAATGCTGCCCTCTTAGGATTGAAAGGTGGCTACTGCATTTGAAATTTGTGATTGGCTGAAAGCGATACATGTCTGCGTCGTGGGCATCATCTCTAAGACACGCCTCCTGGAGTATAAAACCATCTCTCAGACAAACACACTTGCCCCGCCCGCCTGTTGTCTCCAGCTTCTCACTAAAGAGCTGCACACAGGGATTAAGAGCAACTGGCTGAAAACTACGACAAAAGGGAATAACTAATATCAATAAAAAATAATGAAATTGTGGCAAAGACTTCACTGAGGTTGTGATTGTGTGGATGTGATTTATGCATGTTATATTCTCATCATGCTCAACACGGAAGAGTCACACTGAAGCTAATCTTTAGCACTCTGGCTAAAAACCGAGAAGTGCGACATGTCAGCCACAGCCCAGCCCACCACCACTCCACTGTCCTTATTGACGCCTATTTCCAGCATTTTTTGAAACAGCAGTTATGAGCAGTAAGATAATTTAGAGGGGGGTGAGTTACTCTTTAAGAAAACATGGCATCCTTTACAAAAATTGTACAAATACAAGAGAAACAAAATGAGGATCAACATTGGAACTGGCAACCCTGCAGAAAAATCAGGAAAGGGAGGGGATGACTGGCTGAGAGCCTATGGTTTTTTTTCTACATGAACTGCTCACTGTAGTGCAAATCACTGAGTGAGTGAGTGAGTAAGTGAGTGAGTGAGTGAGTGTTTATCTGTACAGTGGTCCCTCATTGATCGCAGGAGTTACGTTCTAAATATAACCTGCAATGGGCAAAGTCCACAGATTAGTCAGCTTTACTTTTTACAATAATTATGTTTTAAGGCTGTAAAACCCCCTTACTACACACTTTATACACTTTTTTTGCTTGTTAGGACGCAGAACACAATGCGGTGTATAAAAAATGTGCAAAATTGCACTAAAAGATTTGCAAAACTGCGAGGCTGCAAAAGGTGAACCATGTAATTGTGAGGGAGAGCTATAATACACATGTAGCTGCTAGATATATTTACACAGCTTCTAGTAATGCATAGAACACATTATACTCCATAGACCTTTCTATATCCCAAGACTATGGAGTATTTATTAACTGTATATTACTGTTATTATTGTGCTTATTATGTTTATTAATAATATTAATTTAGAAGCACTTATTGATTTTAACTTAATTCTTATTTCTATAGCTTCATGCTTCCTATATACTGTATGTATACTGGAGGTTATTTATGCAAGTGATATTGTGACACATTATAATATTTATAATGTCACAACTTCTCTGCTTGAATATGTAAATATTTTGTTCAAACAGCCTAAATGCCTTGATGTGTAGGAAGAATATAACAGTGAATGTTAAATTATTCTTCAGTGTTTTGTGTCACCCATATTGAACTATTTAAAGACTGTGACAAAAAAACACCTTCAGACCATGTTATGTGCATGATAAAGGCCAAATATATGTTATACATAACAAATTTCGGTACCAGGGCATTAATGTTGAGTCTTATTCACCCTAAAATTTAATGCGTTTGATGAAATCTATTTTTAGTGTGGCATACTTATATATTTTGAGAATGTGTACTTCCTGCTGTACAGTGAGATGTGTGTGCTTACCAAGCCTTGGTTGATGAAGTATTCAGCAAAGTAAACGACTCCCAGAGGAAACACAAACCTCAGCAGGCCCTGATCACATGAATCATGTCCAATAAGAAATTGACCAAACAAATCCTAAAATATTTAAATGGTTTAAAAATAACACTCACAATGATGACATCACGCTTCTCTTTTAAGGTGATGGGTCCAGATGTTCTGTCCTCTGTTGCGGTCAACAGGGTGAAAACATGCTCTGTAGTTATCCAGTAATAGAACACAGTGAATTTAAACTACTAACACACTCTAACATTGTTCTACAGGAGGTTCTTCATGATTCACTCTGCTTCCCACCACTGAAATTACTAGCAGGTTACTCTGGGGTGCCGTTGGTCAAGTTACACAGTCAAATATTAACAGCAATATTTTTGGTTATTTAGCCTTTCATGGAAGGAAAAAATTGGGCTCATTTTTCAAATGCCTATTTTCACCTTGTTATTCATTTGTTTAGAAATGTTAGATTTACTAACTAAATATTTAGTAAGCAAGCTAAATATTTAATTTGAAGTTAAATGTTTATTTTACTAACTAAATATTTGTACTTTTTAAGCTGAGAGTACAAGTGAAGATGGAAAACAGGAACTTTATATGATGATCAACCTGTACTGAGCATCTTGATTATTTGCCACCACTAATCAGATAAACATCTGGATGCTTCCAGCATCATCATCATGTTTATTACTAAAAAGTTCAAGTAGATCATTTTCTCCATAAGTGAAATTAAAAACAAACATTTCTATAAGAGAACATTAAACACTTGTCAGCTTTCCAAATGAAAGTATCACACAGCTTTATGTGATGTGCAGCTCCAACAAGATCACCTGATCATCACCTGTTACTGCAGGTTGTTAGACTGTAACATGTACCTGATGTCGATTCTTCCTGCTCCTCGTCTTCTGATTCATCCATCAGCTGCCGTCTTTCATCTGAGTCCACGTCTCCAAACTGAGTCTGAATCCTCCACTGAGGTAACAAAGGTGCAGGAACCAGCACCACAAAGTAACTGGTGATTGTGTTAGAATAAAACACAAAGAAACATTTTAATTTCTATTGTAAATGAGCCATTTCCATAATTTACATCCTGTCAGTTTTTTTATGCTGATGCACGTTCAGTGATTTTCTCCATCTTTAGCTCAGAGATGCAGAACTGATGATAAATCCAAACAGAACAATCTGTGGTTTTAGCACTAAAACATGGTGGTCACATGAGCAGCAAATCTAGGAAAATATCCTCTGAAATTAAAAACAGAGATTAAAACAACAAAAGGTTATTTTTCCCATGTTTACGCACCACTGAAAGAAGTCTGATCAACTTTTATTCAAGAGAGTTTCTTTTTCAGGGACATTAAAGAGTAACTCACCCCATCTGTTTTAAAAAAATGCCTCAAAAGGAGGCGTCGCCCAGAGGACCAGCGTACACGCGGGGGAGTAGCATGCTGGGCTGTGATTGACATGTCGCACCGACACAGGGGGCCAGAGAGGGAACAGATGAAAATTGAGGAAGCTGTTTCTGTGACGAGTTAAGCGGCCCTGATCCGTATCGTTTTAAACCAATCGTTCGCCTTGCAGCGGCTTAGCGGCATAGAATGGGGCCCGTCTTCTACTGGTATATTGTTGATGGCCAAAGCTACATTTAGATTAGTTCGAGTAATATTGTGTGACTCTGCCAACAGGTGCAGCTGTAAGCGGCCGCTGTACCTCATCGTTCGCTATAGAAAATGTGTGTTGCAGAGAGTAGCCCAAGGTTAGCTAGCGGGTTGCAAACGTATTGGTCTTGACCCATGTAAACTGATCTTTCAAATCCAACGGCTCTGGGGGCGAGTCAGGCCAAAACTGGTGACATCCTTACCCTCTGCCACATCATAGTAGCTTCAAATCTGTTTTATAATTTTAACCTGAGGAGGGCGCTACATTAAGATTTGAATAAAGATGCACTAAAATGCCAAAAATAAATTGCAGACATGTAGGGATAGGTACCGAAACCCAGTATTAAATTAGCCTCGGGGCTGATTCTGACGGTCCACCTGGATCAATAAGCTTCAGCCTTATTGGTCCTTTTAACAGTAAATTAAGGTTGTATTCATCTTTAACGGTAAATAAACACAAGCCAAACACTGTATTGGTAGCCCGCTCCTCCCTACACACATCGCGGGGAGTGGGGGACAGATGCGGGCTCCTGTGTTCGCCTCATGCTCTCACTAGAAGCTCCGCTCGTCTGTAGGAACACATACGATGGCAGAGCGGATCCAAAATTTGGCTTCATTTTACAAAAATAGGTGCCGACAAATGCAATAAAAGCTTTGCTTGCAAAGGCGGAAACACGTGTAATTTGACCAAACAACTTGTTAAAATACACTAAATACAAACAGAGAGCTGCTCACAGTGTTTGACTGTCTTGAGTTCTGCAACAGCAACAAGCCCTGAATCAGAGACTCTTTCATTTTGGTTCTTAATCGCACTGTTTTATGGGGAAGTTATGTTTGATATTTTTATTTGAATACCTTAAACTTTTTTAAATAGACTACATAGTAATTTTAGTTTTGATATATAAAAGAAGTTGTTTATCCAGTGTTTTATGAAGTTATTCATTTTGTAGTTATTTATTTTCCATGCTTTGCTGCTCCAATTGTTAAAAAATAAAATAATTATAGTTCATTATTTGTGTTTTTTTATTTTTGGTCTTTCAAAAAAAAAAAAAAAAACAGTTCTGATAAGTATACAGATAAAGTACCCGATTGATAAGGAGTATTGTTAAGAGTAATATCGATAAATCCTTAACGATACCCATCCCTACAGACATATAGTCAACACTATTAGACACTAATTTATACAGTTTTAACAAAAAAAGGTGGATTTCAGTAGCTCTTTAAATCACTCAAAATTTTAAACTAATTTGCTCATTTTAACATGGATGTTAGTAGTTCTTAGAGCGTCTAGTGATTTTACACTATTATTATTGATATAATATACCCTTTATCCAACAAAACAAGTGGTTTCTAGCAAGATCAGTAAATAGCTCTGCAACATAAAACACACATAGGAACTAAATAGATTGTCTTCAAATACAATTAATCCTGAACAGATAAGATTCAGTTACAATATACCCACACATACCTAACCAGCATAGCACAAGGGACCACCAGCATGATGAGGAGAGTGATCTGAGGAGTTAAACCAACTTGGATGAGGCCTGAGTAGAGGGTGGCGCCTGCAACCCCAGCAGCTCCAGTCCCCGAGCCCCAGCCTTCGAGTACACTCCTGTAAAAGACCCGAAACTAGTTACGCTATTTCAAAACAAGACACAAGAGAACGCTGGCACTGAGGTAAAACCAAACACGAGAAGACGCAGGTACAATAATAATATAATACTCTTTTAAAGGAATTAATCAAGATGTCATTTGAAACATCACAAGCTTTTCAACTCCTTTCATTTTTAAGATTAACTAGAACCATTGTTTAAGCTACTTCCAATAGTTTAGCATGTTTAAGAAACTTTACTCAGTGTTTCTCATATTATAACAATTTGTGTTTCTACAACACAATGACCTCTGCAGCCAGTGGCAGTGATAATCTAATCCAAGTTATTGGTGCTGTCAGCACTGAGTCCATGGTCCTTTACATTATTAGGTCATGGCGATGGGAAGCGGGGTTGCAGAGAGTCCCCACGTGGAAAGGAAAATATCTTCACCTCACTAGTATTGTGTTGAGCTGAAATTACTCAGAAATGTGGCTTTCATGTTTTGAAGTTTTGCTTTTGCATCATTATAAGCTGTGGTCATTTGTGGTGTTTTTTTGGTAAAAACTATGGGCCTGATTTATCAGGTTTGCGGTTGTTAAAACAGGCGCAAACCGGTCAGCGGCCGCAAAAACAAGCAGCGGGTGATTTATTAACGGCGCGCAGGCAAAACTGCGTCTGTTAAACCTGCAGCAAGACGCGCAAAGTCATTTTAGCGCTTTCCCCCTTGATGAATATGCAACGTGGGCGTTTCTGTCAGAAGAAGCAAAATATTGGGAGGAGAACATGTAAATAAGTGGGCGTTCCAGGCGCAGTGTGATTTATCAAACCTGAAACTGTTTGCGGCTTCTAATTTTGTGTGTATTTTTACCGCTTTTGAAAAGCATGTCGTAACTCGGCGCAAAAATGACTGCAGTGATTGTTGCGTGAAGACACAGACGTCTGGATCATTCCAGCACAGTTAGTGCTGCGTCTCCCAGGGTAGATGGTCCACTGTGTGTAAAAGGTTTTGAATGTGGTGTTACGCAAGCAGATACATTAATTTTCCAAACACTTGTGATGCAAATGTTGTGACAAATGATCCAGGCTCACGATTCTTTCATTCTGAGGAACAGTGTTCACTCTGCTCTTCTGGACCTCCTCAAACTGTTTTGGCTTTTGAAACATTGCAATGAAAACAAACACCAGTGTCTTTTATTGTATTGAAACTTAATTCTGTTTTTGCATTTAAAAGTAAAAATCTTTTACACAACACTGATCTAACTGAGACAGAGGTAGGTGTGTGAGTTAAAAGGAACGATTGTTCACCTGCTGAAGAAGACGCTGAGAGAAAGGAAGGACAGTTCTCCCAGTCCAGCACTCAGACTGGCAAAGATCACTCCTATAAAAAACAGACCAGGTGATGAGCGGAGAGACGTTTCACCCTCCAGCCTCACTGATAAACATCCTCTAATATAGTCAAAATGTAACTGATGACACTCTCATCACAAGTTCCTGAGTTTACATGTTCTCCCTGTGCATGTGTGGGTTTTCTGCAGAGACTCCAGCTTCCTCCAACAGACCGAGGTTAAGGTTATTTAAGGTTAATTAGCAGCTCTAAATGGTCCCTACCTGTGAGAGGTCATCTGTCACTACGTGGCCCTGAGATGGACTGACGACCTGTCCAGGAATGACCTCGCCTCTCACCCAATGACCTCAGAAAATAGACACCAGCTCCCTGAGACCCTGAACAGGAATAACTGAGTACAGATAATGACTGACTGTCCCTTCTCACATCTGAACTTAGACAGAAATCAAACAAGTCACTCTTATTTTTTCTTCCTGGAAGAGGAACAAAACAGATTTTGTGCTACAGACATTTCTCTTGTTTCACTTCTTCTTTTGTTTATTATACAGAAAAACCTAAATATTCTTTATTAAAATCAGAACTTTAGGTGACATCACCACTTCTTATGAAGGACTTGTGTAAAATGTTTCTTTAACTTTGGATTCTGCATCCAGGTGCTGCAGACGTTAGCACCAGGACTTGGACCAACAGAACCAGAGAGACTCTGCTGTATTCATTTCTCCACTTGTTCCTGTTTTCAGTCTGAGGGAGGAAACTGGAGTTCCAGGAGAAAACCCACATGATGAACATGTAAACATCATGCAGAAAGGCTCCAGCTGGGAGTTGAACCCAGAACCTGCCCACTGCAAAGCAACTGTGCTACAAATCGGGCCACTGTTCAACCCGGTCAGAGTCCAGTGTGATGCAAACAGTCTGCTCTGATAAGAGCTGCTCCATCTTACACATGTAGAGAGACCTGCATGTAAATCCTTCACCTCTTCACTTGTTATCTACTCAGCTGTTTCTCTGCTTTAAACTGAAACAGTGTCAACTTCCTGCAGACCAACCGCAGCAGCTGATGAGACAGGAAATGAAACCGAGCCACAGATTTCTATTTCAGCCGGACTCATCATGTGACGTCTCATCAGAGTCCCTTTCAGTTCCAGAACTGGTAAAAGTGAGAACATCTAGGACAGACACTCTTACCAACAATACTCATCCACACAGCAGAGGAGAAGGCCACGAGCAGGAAACTAGTTGCTGCCATGACGACACAGAACAACACTCGGAAGCTAGAATAAAACAAAAAAATGGAAGAATTTAGAAAAGAAACAGATAATTCTTTAAACAGCCAGTTACCAATAAAACTAGCAGTAGGTCAAGATGATTAAAGGAAAGTGAAACAAAAACAAACTCCTACATTCTTTGAGTTGAGTTTATTTAATAGGGACAGATACAACAGCATAGACAGGCTGCATAACAGTAGTCCTGTGTTTGGGTCATAATGCTTGTAGCAATAGCTAATTTGCAGCATTTGTCCCTCTCAACTCTCCAAAGACAAAAGCACATTCATGTAGAAATCATCACTTTGGTCTCACCCATAAGGCACTTTGTGGATGAAGAAGGGAGCAACAAGCTTGATGATGAGCGTCGGGAGGATGTCGGCTAACAGCACAGCCTGCGAACATTAAAACACGTTAAAGGGCTGAAGAGCTTCAGAGAAAACAAACACTGCTGGAGAGGTGACAAATAAAAGCCATGGTCTAAAAACCATCTCTAAATGAGAGCACACGCGGAAACTCAGTAGGTAGTTCATAGTGTCTGTTACCATGGTGACAGAGTCAGAGCTTCACCCATCTCTCTGTATGGAACAGAAAACTCAAGAGTTAATCAGAGGTTTTACAGAACGGTAATCTGTGTCCTATCCAGGTACGTTTTCAGCATCACAAAGCTGGTTCACTTTGACAAGATGGTAACTGATGTTGGTTTCTGTCACCATGGTAACCGATGCTGGTTTCTGTCCCCATGCTAACTGATGCCGGTTTCTGTCCTCATGGTAACCGATGTTGGTTTCTGTCCCCATGGTAATCGATGTTGGTTTCTGTCACCATGGTAACTGATGCCGGTTTCTGTCTCCATGGTAACCGATGTTGGTTTCTGTCCCCATGGTAACCGATGTTGGTTTCTGTCACCATGGTAACTGATGCCGGTTTCTGTCACCATGGTAAC
>SSNP01000029.1:1111510-1184559 GCA_006937955.1 Pachypanchax playfairii
CCATGGTAACCGATGTTGGTTTCTGTCACCATGGTAACTGATGCCGGTTTCTGTCACCATGGTAACTGATGCCGGTTTCTGTCACCATGATAACTGATGCCGGTTTCTACACTGGAGATGTCAACACACTTCAGCTCTCAGCCAATCCCAAAGAAAGGATTGAAATGGAGCGGAGCGAATCCGCCCCTCTCTGTGACCCAGCAGCAGCTGATCCCTCCACAGTTTGTTCCTGTTAAGTATAATTTGGGAACAATTACTAACATTAATCATCGTCCTTTAAAGAGGCCCTTCCATTAAAAAAGTTTTTTCTGAGGTTTCTGTTTAATATTTTTGCTTTACAGGTGTTTTCACCTTCATAGTTTGTGTGCGATAACACCCGAGTTCTCCCGAGTCCGAACGGCCTGTATCTGTTTCATCACAACTCCTTTGTTCGTTAGTTTTCGGCAGCTCCCTCAGTTGAAACCACGCCTAGCATGCTGCTCACTAAAAAGCTGTAGCATAACGTAGACGCGACGTCTGACATTGCCATGCACAGTGGGGCAGGAAACAGTATTCTTTGCTCTCATAGGCTAGTTTGTTAGCCAATCAGAGTCCAGCAAATTCGAACAATGAATGTGAACGAGCTGCTGACGAAGCAGCCTGAACGAAAGAGCCGGAACCACCCGAATTTAAACGTAGTCAGATTGAAAGGTCTGTTAATAAGTGTTTCCTGACATTTTTTAGATATAAAATGTTTCATATTACTGGTTAATACTTAAGAAATAACCACAAAGTCCTGAAATGTGTATGAAATGGCCTCTTTAATAAAAATCTTATCTGTTTAATCATAAATCCTGAGAGCGTCTCAGTCAGCAAACATTCAGTTTTTAGATCTGAACGTCTGACAGTAAAGAGGCTGAACAACAACTTGCCAGGAACAATCCCGTCCTGCTGCATCAGGCTGGTCGGGTGGGATTTACCTAAACAGGTTTCTGCAGCAAGGTGCATCATCATCAAAAAGGACAACACAGGAGCCAGAACAAATTTCTAAGCTCTGATACCAAAATGACATTCCAGAAGGAATCAGCTGTTTACTGGAAGAGCTCCATGACCTGAGGTCAGTGCTTTGATGTCGTGGCGTGTTTTTAAATCTGTACTCACCCCTGTGGTGACTGGACTGCAGTCATAGCGGCTGCTATTTCCACTTGGAGAATCGAAGGCAGACGGAACCGAAATCTACATTAAAAACACACCAGGAAGAATCAACAGGTTGCACCTATACAGGCTGTGACTATTTAAGCACTGATTGTTTCCTCACAGCTGCAGTGGCGTTCTTGGATTCTTGCTTTTTGAGGATGTCGTGAGCTGCACTCAGCATGACCACGTAAGCAAAGTTGTTGCACAATCCAAGAAGCCTGAGGACGTGTTGATTAAAGAAAAGAACAGAGTGAGTGTGAGAGAGATGAACCAGCAGGATGAAGTTCCTGTGGAAGATCCAGCAGATGGTGACCAGAAGCCTTCAGAGTTTCTTCACTCATCAGCTGAATCAGATCAATTACAAAGAAAAAAAAAAGTTTCTGTGAAGGTGAAACTCTGTTTGGTACCAGAGTGAACATTTAATCCCCACAAAAAATCAGTCCTGCAGTAAATCTTCTGTTGGGTGAGTGAGGAACAATCTCTGGCCCCCCATCCTCCCCCTCGTCCCCTCAGACTGTGGAACATCTGTTCTGACTCTGCTCTCAGGGTCCAGGTGGGTTTGGGATTAAGAGAGAGAGAGACCATCCCTTTATTCATAATCCAGGAGTTCAACATTGCCGCCAGATGAAGGATGAATCACGTGACCACTGAGAGACGACTGCGTTAATGTTCAGTTTCACTTCCGGTTAGAAAATCGACTCTATTTACTTTTTTTGTCAACAATTTAGTTGGAAACATTTTAAAACGAAAACTAGGCTCGTTGTTTTATGACACTCACTCACCAAAACCCGATCCAGTTGCGTCTCCTTGTACAACGACCTGGGAATAAAACAGAAAACCGGTCGTCACGATGTGATAAGAACTTATCACCATCGATGGTCACATGATCAGGTAGAAGATCAGATTAACATGACCCACCGTCAGAGTCCGGACCCTGATCCGGACCCGCGTCCATGTTTCAACTCTAACCTCTGGATATCACATGAACATGTCGCGAAGCTGAGAAAAAAAAGCTGTTTCTGTTTGGATGTTTGAAAACACGTGGTGTTTCATTCCGGAAGAAACACAACCCACAACTAAACGTTCCTGAGCTGCTGAGGTGGAGAACACAGATACAATCAAATAAAATTAAATCCGATTTAATTTAATTAAAGACAAAAACTGTCTTCGTCCAAAATGCTCCAGTTCCGTCTCATCAGTTCAAAGGATCTTCTCCTAGAAGCTTTGAGGCTCATCAACATTTGGAGGTCTGTAAATATCCCCACACACACAAACCTCCAGGGTATGTTGTAGCATATCTGTCAGTCAGACCATAGACATAAATATATATAAATATGATTTATATAATGTCTATGAGTCAGACAACCGAGGAGGGTCTGCCTGCGGCCTGCAAGACGGAGGCGTGTCTTGTAGTGGGCGTGTCTTGTAGTGACGTCACTAGACGACACGCCCGCTACAGAAGCGGAAATCATGGTAAACCACGCGAGACTGCCGAAATAAAACAGGAAGTTAAGTCATCGAAGAAGATAGAAGAATGGCGAACCGTATACAGACTGTAAGTGTCAGCGTATTTTATTCATTACATGAAATATAAGTGTACAAGACAAGTCCGTTGGTGAGGAAACTCAGAAAATGTTCAGAGGGTTAATGTTATTTGCCTTTTTGATAAGTGTCCTAATGCTGCATTGTTTTCTTCTACTTAAAAGGTGAAAGTAGATGAAGCTAAGCTAATGCCACTGGGTGTTGAAAAGTAGCCAGCATAAAAAAAATATTTTTCTCAGCGTGGTGCAGTGCAGCAATTTAAAATGATTAAAAGCATCATACCGCTAATTTTGATTATTATTACCAGCTGGACGGTCAAACGAACTGGCCGTATCAGTTAATGAGCTTTATGCCCAGCTCCACTACTACTTCCCGATCTTCAACTAGCACCTTTGTTTCCTTCTTTCATTATTGGATGAACTGATTAATCAAGCTGCCTGAGGTCAGACATACCTGGATTAATCAGTTCGTCCAGTAATGAAAGAAGGAAACAAAGGTGCTGGTTGAATTTTGGAAGTACTGGCGCTGGGCATAAAGCTCATTGACAGCTTGCCTGCAAGCATCTGTGATGTACCATTGGTTTACAAGTTAACTAATGCAGAGAGCAATTTCTATGGGTTTCTCCTGAAAGTGTAGCCATGTGCCATCAACATCTTTCTTGAAAGAGTAACAAATTATTTGACCATAGTTTAGAGTTGTGTGCACAAATTTACGTTTATGTTTGTTTTCAGCTCCATCCTACCATTGTCTCAAATGGAGATCAACTTAAAGTGGCTTATGTGGACCGAAAATGTGTGTGTGTAATTTGTTTAAAAAACGGAGAACATGCATATATTGTTGCACACATACAGACCCATGAAAGGGCAGCTGTTCGTCATGGAGGTATGTTTTAATTTCAAATCCAGACAGTTCCATGTAAGTGTTGTGCAATTTTTTTAATTTGTCTTTTATCGAAGGTCATGAATTTATACCAGGGGCTGCATGGATGTTGTATTAGTGAACATATGTAAGAATTTGATGCATAAATTGTTTCTAAATGCAGTTTCAATTTGCAGGATATAAAATGTTTAGGTGCCTGCGTGGCTGTGTGAAAACACCACACCATCATTGCTGCTATTGTGGCCGTACCATCACCAGACAGGACCTATTCATTAACCATCTAAACACTTGCAGCAATGTGCTTACCACAGGTATTCCTTTGTTTTAGATGTTTTTTTTTCTATATTTTTAACATACATGTACCTTCTTTTTTTCAGTTAAAATATGCTTTTTTTTTGTCTCTCTGTCCTCCATCAATACTGCAGCTTCCTCCTTCCCTGCAGTCTCTCCTCTTCCTACATCTGCCAGCATTTCTTCAGACACTGGTTCCCCTGAAGCCTCGCCTGCCTCGCGTGCTGCCCATGGCCCTGAAGCTTCGCCTGCCTCGCGTGCTGCCCATGGCCCTGAAGCCTCGCCTGCCTCGCGTGCTGCCCATGGCCCTGAAGCTTCGCCTGCCTCGCGTGCTGCCCATGGCCCTGAAGCCTCGCCTGCCTCGTGTGCTGCCCATGGCCCTGAAGCCTCGCGTCCTGCCCATGGCCCTGAAGCCTCGCCTGCCTCGCGTGCTGCTCATGGCCCTGAAGCCTCGCCTGCCTCGCGTGCTGCCCATGGCCCTGAAGCCTCGCGTGCTGCCCATGGCCCTGAAGCCTCGCCTGCCTCGCGTGCTGCCCATGGCCCTGAAGCCTCGCGTGCTGCCCATGGCCCTGAAGCCTTGCGGGCTGCCCATGGCCCTGGTGCCTCCTCTCTGTCATATTATCCAACAATTTCCACCCTTCCAAGTAGAAGTGAGTTTGTGAAATCAAGGCCAAAGAAAACCACCTGCACCTTTTGCAATTTGGTTGTTAATAAAAAAAAACTAAAAGTACATATACAAAGACGCCACACCTCAGCAGCCAAAGACATAATGTCAAGTCATCACCTGCGATCACAATGCATAGACAAAAAGAATGGTATATTTGCTGTCAAAAAATAAAATGTTGGAAGCTTTGAAATGTTTCTCTTTTTTTTATGTAGGAACATATTCAGTTTCTACATTTCACAGAGCCATTCACATGACATAAATTCATAAAAAAAAACATGTAGGCCTACATCAAGTACCAGATTAAAAATTAATGGTTTAAGATCTTCCACTTCACTATGAACACATTTGACAGACCAAAAAGAAAAGTATTTAATGGTTGTTTGTCACAAAAGGAGGGAGATGCACACAAAGTTATGTTGTGTGTGATCAGTGATGTGAGTGCATGTGTGGTGGTGTGTGGAATAAAGAAATCAGACTTCCAAACAAATGCCAGGAGGTGTTACAGGTAAGAGGGACAGCTACTGAGCTTGAGGAGAGGCACACCACATCTAAGTACTTTCCATTCTAAGCTCAGGTTGCTGCGGATGACCCTGCTGGTGATCAGAGAGAAAGTACTGAGGCTCATCACACTGCTCTAGCCTACAGAATGATTTCACAAATGAATTCCCCATTATATTAAGGCTGAATAAAATTACTGCCATCACACATAACAGCCGCCCCCCTCCTCCCCCGCCCGTCAAATAAATGGACATTAACATTTTATACACAACGGCCGACACGATTCATTATTATTTTGCTCATTAATTCTCATGTATTTTCTCGTAGCAACATCAAAGAATATCAACGTTTGTACGCTTTTGAATATATTCATTGTAGGTAAAGAAAGCGCAAACTGCGTTACTAGCTACTTGGGCTCATATACCTTTAAGAAACCACGGCGTGTCGTGTAGTGACGTCACTACACAACACGCCCACTGTCTTGCAGGCTGCAGACAGATACACTTGGAGGAATTGAATAACTAAACCATATACTTCCTCAGAATTTACACCAATTGAAATGACTTAAAGGGAAAAGAAGATGAACCCCACTCAGCCAGCTCTTTAAAAAGTTGTTGTCTTTCTCTCCTGTATTTACTGCATGACAACAAAACATGAACAATAGTTTCAGTACTACTACACCCACACAACCCATCCACATGCTTAACCACCCTAAACAAACATGCTGCTAAACCACAATGTCCTAATCTCATCCTGGTGATTACTACCTCACCTCTACGACAAGAGGTTGATGGTTGTCTACCAGAATGAACTGATGGTTGACATGAAAAATAAAGTCTGCCTCTATTCTATCATGTTTTCTGTTGAATGACTTAAGGATTTTTTATTTTCATCTGCGGACTCAAAGATAGTTCATGTATTCTTCTGTTACCTGTTAAAAACTGTCACTCAAACTGTTTATAAAAGCTAAATATGAGAGACAGTCATTATATTTGTTGTTAAAGCACCCAGATGTTTCAGAAAACATTTTAACCTTTCAGAGTTTATTAACATCAGCATGTTACTGTGTACGTTTAGTGTTGCTGCAGCCATCAACAGATCAGATGGTAAATCAGATACAAGATTTCCAGACAGATGTTTATTTGTTTGGTGACACCTCATTTTCACAGGAACAGCGGTTGAATAAAAGAAAACACAAAAAGGTGATGAGCACAAAACAGCAGATGTTAAGTGGATGTTTTGGGAGGTTGCTGTGGAACCTGTTAATTTGGTGTCAGGTGTTGCTGTGAAATGGAGGACAGGGACACAGAATCAGGACTGACCCCGCTGGGACGGGCCAAGACAAATTAGTTTCCCTTTACCTGCAGTTATCATGATCAACTAGTAGATGTCAGTGTGTTTCCTGTTGATGTCGTCGACATGAGAACACGCCTGTGGAACTTCCCATTACACACACATACCTGTTTTTACTACCCCGTGGTGTCCACTGACGAGGAGGTGCCTGGTGGGATCCACCTTTTCTACATTGTTTAGATTATTTTTAAACAAGAACACACACACATGATAAAGATGTAAAAATAATCAGAATGTAGCAACATTTAATCGGAAGTGTTCACCAGTAAATGTGTCATAAACACACTGAACTCTGCCTCCACGCTGCTGCTATCCAAACACACAGCAGGAGGTTCTATAACTCCTACAAACCAGAGTTGGCTTCTGATCGTTTCACCAACCACCTCTCAGCCCAAAAACAAAAAGGTTCTGTACGTTTTGTCAGCTGATCAGATAAACAGGACACATCAAACCAACTTGATAAGAATGTTCCGTTTTGTACCTGAAAATGTTTCACAGAATTCCCATCATTAAATAAATAAACCTGACTGTGTTAGCGGTGCCCTGCTGGATCATCAGAACTGGGTCAGAACTCATCAACAGGGACCTCTTTTGTGGATCTGGACTCGGTCTCAGCTAATTCTTGGTCTGCTCTATATGGAACTCTGTTAGTTGCTGGTGAGGGTTGGATGTGTTGTTCCCTCCTCTTCACATCTTTCTGCTCTTCTTCTTCCATTTTCCGTTTCTCTGCCTTAGTCTTGAACCTGAGTCCATGACCTGGAACGACAAACATCTATTTAGCAGCAGCGTTTCTCTCAGAATGATTCACTGGATAATCCATATAAAGATAAACTGTGTTTAAACAGTTAAAGAGATCAAGCAGAGAACTTCAAAAACCACCAAAACGCCCGATGCTGATAAATAAAAAGCCAAAATCATTTTTTACTTTACAGAAAAGAAAGTTTAAACACTCAGAACTCAACATTCCTGCATTGTTAAGGAGTATAAAATGTCCAAAAAGACCGTGAATCAAATATTTTCACAGTAATGTTTCAGGTAACAGAGCAGGACAAATGGAGGTCATGACCTCTCCAGGAAGTTACCAGCATTCTTCACTCAATCAACTAAACAAAATAAAAGCTGAAATTAAGACTACAGATTCTATTTGTCATCAGGGAAGAACATCTTTCATTTAATTTCTAACGAGTTCTCTTCACGTTTCCATCAGTTTTCTTTCCATAACGCTATAAAACACATTCTTTTATTTGAATGTTGTTACAGGAAGTAGTTTTATTTGGTAGAAGTTTGTAGAAAATTTAAAGGAAAACTTACCCCCCCTCCCCGGATACAGTCTGAGATTTTAAAAATAACATGATAAATGGGAGTGACTGGCGGACTAAGGAGGCGTGGCATTCTGTATTGTGACTGACATGTCACTCTGACTGACACGCACCAGAGAGGGACAGGTGAAATGGAGGAATATTTGGATGGGACCAGCGGCGATGATCCGTATCGTTTCGAGCCGATAGTTCGCGCTGCAGCGGCATAGAATGAGACTCTTCTCTACTGGTACACTGTTAGCCAACGCTATTAGCTCCAGTTACATCATGTGACTCTGCAAACAGGTGCAGCTGCGCGCGCGACCGCACTACCGTTTCAAGCCGATGGTTCATACTGCAGCAGCTTCAGCGTCTTAGAATGGGACCCGTCCCTTCGTAGTATATTGTTGTTGATCAAAGCAAAAGCTAAATTTTGATTAGCTCATGTAATATCTGTGACTCAGCCTCATGTGTGGCTGCGCGTTCGACCGCTGCACATTATTGTCTGCACAAAAACGTGTTTCAGAGAGGTGTCCAAGGTATAAATCAAATTATCTCAGCATGAAGAGAAAACTCTTCAGTAATGTGCTAAAAACATGTTTTCACACAATCACTAAAATGAACTCTGATAACGTCCGTATACACTTCCTGTTCAAACTCACTCACTACTGAGAGGAGGTGTGGCCGAGACGCTGCTCTGTTTAGCGGCAGAACTGTGACGACACGATTAAAGTAATGGAAGTAAAAAATAAGGTTTCAGCAATAGCAATGACTGATCCAATTCAAGTGTAGTGTCACGTTTTAAACCTGAAGAGGGCGCTCCACTAACAGTTTTTGGTATAAAATTAAGTTTTATAAAAATGTGCAAAAATACTAAAAGCAAGACCAAGAAATGTAGGCAGAACTATTAAACACTTATTTATAGAGTTTATCAGCAAAAAAAAGTTGATTTGGGGGTAGGTTGCACTTTAAATGAGCTGCAGATTTAATGATGACATCATCCTTTGAAAGAAAAAGCTAACAGAGATTTGATGAACTCAACGCAGTTACAGGAGAAGGCAAACAGCAGAAGAAGCATGCTGTAATTGTACTGACTTGGACAGTCTGCCACTTCTTTAAAGGCCTTCTTCTTACAGCAGCCTCGACACAGGTTGAAGACACATTTATTTCCCTGCAGAGGAGGAACAGAAAGATGGCGACGTGCTCAGAATGACAAACTGATCATTATGTCATCAGTTGACATGAGAGGGATAAAAACAAGACGCGAAATTTTACAAAACATCATGTTTCTATCTGAAACCGAGCGTCAGCTTTAGGAGACCGCTTACCTTCGGGTTCCCACACTGTTCACACTTCAGGTATTTGGCTACAAGAGGAGACAGAAAGTGGTCAGATTCAATCAGATTCCCTCTTCGTCTCAGGTGAACGGATGATGGCAGGTAAACTCACGTTTCTGCTCAGCACTGAAGTTCTTGTTGGGGTTGCGGGACCTTTTCTTCTGTTTATTTTTGGAGAGTGTGTCAGCTGCTCCGTCCGAGTCCTCTAGCGCCCTCTTCTGACACGCCGCTTTCTTCACCTCTGACCCCTGACAGGTGCCGTTGGTGATCGGCTGCTTTGGTCTGTAGGATGAACGTCAGATGAAAGTTGAACAGACCATCCACAGACTGTTAGCTAGTGAGATAATTCACCTTCTGTGGGTGATGGATTATTTTAGTGAGAACGGCTCAACAGAAACAGTAAGAGTGACTCACGTTGGTCTGACGTACGGCTGGCAGATCCAGTGAGGAAACGGCAGGCTGCTCTCCTTCTCACCTTCTCTCATCTCCTCCTGAATCAACATAAACACAGCAGCTGCTAAACATCGAGAACCCTGAAGTTACAGCACAGAACACACACACTGCACTGTCAGAGCTGCCAGTTAACACACACACACCTGTCCACACGCAGCACTGCTAACATGAACACAGCTATGTGGTCTCCTCTTGTTTCAGACAGCTGCTGTAGTTATTATCTTCCAAAAGCACAATTATGACGATCACTGACTATGAGAAGACATCGTGTTGATGAAGGTTAAAGGTTACAGAGTTGTTTGAGGTAGCAGCGTCCGACATCCACCAGAAACACATCAGAGTTCCTGCAGACGATGTGACCCAAGCTATTAACCAATACCCACTCCTGGTGATACTCTACTGAAGAAACCCTGTGAAGATACAAAGTCTTTGGTCTTTGAGGTCGATCCTCTGGACAGGAATCAACACCTGCATGAAGGAAAATCAAGATCTAGAGCAACGAGATCCCGGCAACAGGCAAAGCCGAGTGCCTAGCCGGGCTGATCCGTGGCGTCAGAAACTGGTTTTTGGAACATGGACTGTCACCTCGCTGTCAGGAAAACAGCTGGAGCTGGTGATGGAATTTTAGAGATACTATCTAGATACAGTTTATTCCCCTTGACACGCAGCATGGTCTCTGGAACCCAACTCCTGGAGAGGAGCTGGACTCTCTCCTCCTCTGGACTGACACCTGGGTGAGGTGTCAGGTGGGTGTGGAGATACTCACAAGTCCCACCTGAGCACCTCCACGTAGGAGTTCTCTCCGTTGTATGAGAGAGTCGCCTCTCTGTGGCTTCAAGCTGCAGATTCTGACTGTTGTCCTCATGCACCAAAAAGCAGCTCAGATTACACTGAAAGAGGGGACATCTGGGGACTTTGTCCTTGTTCTGAAGGACTTCAATGCTCATGTGGACAATGATGACATCACTTGAAGGGGTGTGATTAGGAGGAGCAGTGCTCAGTTATTGGTTTGTCCATAGTGAACCCAAATCTGTAAGTGTACCAGGTCACTTTCGACTGAAGGCTGATGATCATTGTGTCATCAGGTCTGAGACCTTTTGTCCTGGACATTTGGGTAAAGAGAGGCGGAGCTGTAAAGAGATTATCACCTGAGACCGAACGTGGGCCGAGACCCCTGACCAGGAAATCATCAACTCACACCATCAGGAGAACTGTTCCTGGAGGTTGGGGGCATGGAATCCCACTGGGTCATATTCAGGACCTCCACTGTGGACGCGGCTCTCAGGAGGGGAGATCAGAAAGTTGCTGGTGCCTGTTGCACCGATTCGAAGGTAAAATGTTTTTAAAAAGCAGAAAAAGAAGTTCAGCAGCAAATTACTTTGAAAAACCAACTAATCTGCCCACATGAAGGGTAACATGATGATCACCTGCTCCAGATCTCAGAACCTGAACTCTGACCCCCCCCCCCCACGAATTTACTGGAAATCTGTGCATCTAGATTATAGAAAAGTTAAATGTACTATTGTTTGATATGAAGTAGTAAAATAGCAAATCAAATCACATGTCAGAGACACTTTAAAGACCGAGTCTTCAGTTTTAAACCTTCTTCAGATGCTGAATGAAAACTGTACGTGGTACCTGACAGCGCTGCTTCAGCTGTTTGCTCACGTCAGACAAACCCTCACACGTCTTTACTTTAGCCAGCTCCTCCCTCAGGTCCTGGTGAATCTGCAGCCTAAACAAAACAAAAAACACAAGACGCGTGAAGTACAAGGTCACATGGTGCGGCTGCAGTCTGGAGACTCTACGGAGACCCCGATCAGAAACACAGGCATGAACCTGATGTGACTCCACACCTGGATTTAAATCCAGGAAGTCTCATACTAACAAAACCAGAACTGTGCAGCAGCTTTCAACTGTTTTACTTTTTATTTATAAAACTTAAAAATTACAAATAAAACCAAATTTTTCTTAATTTTTATAGTAATTTGAATAAAACTTGCAGGATTTAGATGTTTGTCTTATTAAAGGCAGCTGGACTCATTCTGAAGATGTTCCACCTTTCAACCAAAAGGCCTCTCCGGTTCTGATCCAAGTTCTGGACCTAGGACTATTGCAAGTACTAATCCAAGTTCTGATCCACTACTAATCCAGGTTCTTACCCAGTTCTGATACAGTTCTAATTCAATTCTGATCCAGGTTCTAATTAATTTCTCATCCAGTAATGATCTGGTTCTAATTCACTACTGATCCAGCTTCCAATTCAGTTCTGATCCAAGTTTGGAGTCAGAACTGATCCAGGATCTGATCAAATATTGATTCAGTTCTGACCAAGTTGAGATCCAGGTTCTGATTGAGTCCTGGTTTCAGTTATGATCTGGGGTTGTTTAAGTCTCTGTTGACATGAGTAGGGTTGTTGAAGTCCGAGGGATCGACTCAGTCCATCTTGACAGACGGTTTCTGCAGTCAAGTGACACCTGCTTCTCTCACAGGATGTTCGTCCCGAAGTGAAAGTCCTGGATGGAGACGTTCTTTAAAGTGAGAATAACGAGACCAGCTGCCTTCACTAAGATGAACCCTGTTCTGTTAAATCCCACTGAAACGGATCAGCATAGAGGTGAAAGGAGCCGTACGTGTGATGCCAGAGCTTGAAGAGGTGGGCTCGTACATGGGACAACGAGCAGGGGGGGTACCGCTTCACCACCTCCAGATATTCATCCGCCATTTCCCACACGGGGGGGCTGCGGCCCTCAAACAGAGCTGGGTTGTGAAGGTTCCCCTCTGGGAATGACAGAACACAGAAATGAATTTCAAAACAAAATAAGACCTGAGAATCAGAATCTGGTTCCAGTCGATCTACCTGCACTCATCACTCCCTGGACTCCGGTTTCCTGGATGCAGCGTTCCACATCGCTCAGATGTTGGATGTTACCGTTTGCAAACACTGGAATATTTACTCCCTTCCTGCAGAACATCCAACCAATAAAACTCTGAATCATTATCTGGATCATTATTACCTTTTGTTTGTTTTGTTATCAACAATCTCAAACACAGAAGCAATAAACCCGTTAACAGAAGCTCACCGCACTGCTTTAATGTGCTCCCAACTAGCCACGCCCGTCATGGCACCTTTCTGATCTTTGGTTCTGCCGTGTACCGTCAGCAACTGGAAACGTTCCACAAACAAACATCATCACGCTTTCAGATCCTTGTAGATAACAAACTAGTTATTAGTCAGATCAAACCTGACATCCAGCTTTCTCCAGCATTTGGGCGTAGCGAACCGTCCTTTCAATCTCCTCAAAGACCCGGATCTTACATGTGACCGGCACCGAGAGCTTTTCATGGGCTAAACTGACTGACAGAAGAAGGATAAAACAGCAGGTTTTGGTGCTACAGAAACAACAACAATTGAACTAGAAGATCCTGTAAAGTTGATGTGATTTCTATAATTACTTTAAAGGCTATGTGTAGTTTTTTTATTTTGAAACTTTAATTTTCACAAAATATAACATGACTGAGATTTTCTACGTTCATTTAAATGTGACAAAGTCCACAAAGACGTACCCATTTTCTCCAACAGCTCCCATTCATCTTGTAGGAAAACTCCATAGTGTCCTTGAAAACCACCACATCCTGTTAGTTCTCCTTCATTCTCTTGTAAGCATGTTTGGAAACACTGTCCTCTCTAATACAAGCAGTCAGAGTTCAGAAAGCTTCAGCAGAGCGAGCATGTACCTCTTTTAGCAATCATCTGAGGACAGCCCAGGTTGAGATCAATGGCATCACAGTAGTCCTGAGCCAGGAGAGCAGCCTGAAGGAACACCTCGGGATCGTTGGCACAAAACTGACAGAGACAAAACCAAACATGAATTTATGTGTCATTCTAGAACCTCACATACGCAGCGAGGTTCTAACATGCTTACAAGATGACCCTTACCTGGGTAATGAGAGGTCTGTCCTCCTCACACACTTCATTATACAGGTTTTCTCTCCGGTAGTTGGCGTCACGGACAAACACCTGTGCATGCAGCATGGGCGTGTAGCACAGCTGGGCTCCATGTCTCCGGCTCAGCAGGCGCCAGGCCAGCTCGCTCTGGTCCACCATGGGAGCCACCACGTAACGTGCTTCCTTCAGGGTCTTCCTCCAGAACTCGAAGCCCTGGAGCTTTGCCATCACAGCTGACACACAGACAACATGGACAGGTAGTTTAGAGCTGGTCTTCATGTCTTCATTAATGGTACAGATGTTAATAAATGGAATGTTTCCAGGTCTGCTTCAAATGGGAGTTAAACCCCAAAACAAACAGAACCAAATAATTCGTTGTTCTAAAAACAGACTGTGGTTCTTCTCAAAGTAAACAAAACTTCTGAAAGCCCTCAGTGAATGTATGGCGTTTAGAACTGAGTTCGTTTGTTTTTAATTCAACCACCTTCTCGAAATAAACACATGTTGGTGTTTTAAACGAAGGGGCTAAACAATAAGAATAACTTTAATACTTTGTTTTAATAATATATAATTAAAAAAAAGACCAATATGGACCCAAACTACGTTGTTTTAAAATGTATTATAGATTCCAAACGTTTGTAACTTTAACCTCCTGTGAAACATAATGACTGTCCGGCTGTGGGTTGCTAGTAGCTAACACGCAACACAATGCGGAAGTTACAAACTGTTTCGCGGGTTTTTACACACAACACATCGGCACACAACACAGTTTCGTGTGTTCATTCAATCTCCGCGTCTTAACCAACTTAGTTTCACCTGTTATACTGTGAATTGGAGAAACTTCTTCACGCAGCACTTTCCAACTTTGTGCAACAGCGAAATAATTCCGGGACTGAAATTTCATTTAGTTCCTATGGTTCCTCGTTTAACTGCTTCGTGTTTTAAATGGTGGCAGATGTGGAACTGACTCCAGGTATCAGCGCCACCATGTGACCGAGATGTATTATGACAACAGTCTAAACGTCTAGCATCAAAAGATGAAGAAAGTTTTAAACTGCGGTCTTTATGAGGCTAATTCTATTATTGAATTTTACGGCATTCAAGTTCAACGTCCCCAAAAAAAATTCTACTAAGTAATCACGCAGTTATCTGAAAATATTATAAAATAAAGTGAATCCAAACTTCCAGCTCAATAAAAAGTAAATTGAAAATAAACAAATAAATATACAAACAAACAAATAAATGATACAGCCGCTCACAACTTCCTGCGTTCCTTCAACACAATACAAAACAATAAGTTTTTTTTTTTTATCGAAATGAAGGCTGCGCTCAAAAGACTCTCAAACACCTGAAGCTTGTAATAAATAGCTTTCATCTGTCTGTGGATGCCACAAATAAGTTGCAGCAAAGTCAGAGGTAAGAACAAAATGCAACAACAAGATGGTTACTTTACTTTATTTAACTAGAAATGTCCCATGATACAACATCTCTCTCAGGGAATCCTGATCAAGAACAACAAAAATGTTTTAACAAAATTTACAGACAGAAAAAAACGGCATACTAAAAACAAACACAACAATAATTTTAACAGATAAAACACAAAAAACCTAAACTAAATAAAATATAAATCTCACATTCACTTATCTATAAAATATTATAATTAAAAATAATTACACAGTAGCAAGCTGAAGGTTTCCCAATATACCCAATGCGTAAGCAACATCCATAACAGGAATTCATTAGGAATGTTACATATATAACATAGACATCACAACACTTTAGGTTTTTATCATTTCTTCACATTTTGACCCATGTAATTTCTGGATAAAGCAGCATGTGTGGAAAAATAAGACTGAATATGACAGCAGCTTATAAACAAGTAATTATAAAAGTCTTCATAAATACTCTGTTAAACACCAACACAGTACAGACAAAACATTTAGGCAACAGTCAGAAATCAGTGCCACTGAGGAAAAACCAATCAAACAGAATAGTTTAGTTAAAAATATATTTCTGTTATATTTATTTATTTATGTATCACTAACAGTTAACAATGTCTGCGGGAATGCTCAAAGAAATCTGCTGTATGTCTTCTTCTTGACGTTCTGTGCAGTGCAGCTCGGTGGGTTTGGTACGTTTGAGGAAAGCTGCATGTGGTCGACACAAAAAAGCTTCACAACAGCACAGTCACGTACAGCCCTGATAACAATACATCTGTCAGATAAGAGAGAAGCACACGCCATATTCTCTGAAATATCACATAGATACGCGGAACATGTTACCTCCACCTCTAATTCAGGGAGAAATCCCAAAGCTTTCACAAGAGCAGCAACACTGACACTGCATGCAGCAACTATTTTCTTCTAATATTATCTAACATGAATTAACTGGGTTTAAAAAAGAAATTGCACACAATAGCGGGTTTTATAAAACAGGATTTTAAGCCTTGACAGAAAGATGTTGCTACTCACATGGTCACATGACTTCTGCACTGTCCCTTTATCTCCCTCAATGACAGTGCACATGAGACAGGTGTAAGGGTGCACATGATACATGTGTAAGGGTGCACATGATACAGGTGTAAGGGTGCACATGATACATGTGTAATGGTGCAAATGAGACATGTGTAAGTGTGCACATGAGATAGGTGTAAAAGTGCGCATGAGACATCTGTAAGGGTGCACATGAGACATGTGTAAAGTGGCACATGAGAACGGTGTAAAGGTGCACATGAGACAGGTGTAAGGGTGCACATGAGACAGGTGTAAGGGTGCACATGAGACAGGTGTAAGGGTGCACATGATACAGGTGTAAAGGTGCACATGAGACATGTGTAAGGGTGCACATGAGACAGGTGTAAAGGTGCACATGAGACAGGTGTAAGGGTGCACATGAGACAGGTGTAAGGGTGCACATGAGACAGGTGTAAGGGTGCACATGAGACATATGTAAGGGTGCACATGATACAGGTGTAAGGGTGCACATGAGACAGGTGTAAGGGTGCACATGATACAGGTGTAAGGGTGCACATGATACAGGTGTAAAGGTGCACATGAGACATGTGTAAGGGTGCACATGAGACAGGTGTAAAGGTGCACATGAGACAGGTGTAAAGGTGCACATGAGACATGTGTAAGGGTGCACATGAGACAGGTGTAAAGGTGCACATGAGACAGGTGTAAAGGTGCACATGATACATGTGTCATGGTGCACATCTGTACAAGTGAGACAGGTATCCGTAGACAGGTAAGACAGGTTTTAGAGTGCAAATGAGACAGGTATCAGAGTACAGGTGAGACAGGTGTAAGGGTCCAAATGAGACAGGTGTAAGAGTACACATGATACAGGAGTAAGGGTGCACAGGATACATGTGTAAGGGTGCACATGAGACAGGTGTAAGGGTGCACATGAGACAGGTGTAAAGGTGCACATGAGACAGGCATAGAGGTGCACATGAGAAAGGCGTAATGGTGCAAATAAGACTGGTGTAAGGGTACACATGAGACAGGTGTAAGGGTGCACATGATACATGTGTCATGGTGCGCATGTGTACAGGTGAGACAAGTGAGACAGGTATTTGTAGACAGGTGAGACAGGTTTTAGAGTGCAAATGAGACAGGTATCAGAGTACAGGTGGGACAGGTATCAGAGTACAGGTGAGACATGTGTTAGAGTGCAAATGAGGCAGGTATCAGAGTACAGGTGAGACAGGTATCAGAGTACAGGTGAGACAGGTGTTAGAGTGCAAATGAGGCAGGTATCAGAGTACAGGTGGGACAGGTATCAGAGTACAGGTGAGACAGGTGTCAGAGTACAGGTGAGACAGGTGTCAGAGTACAGGTGAGGCAGGTATCAGAGTACAGGTGAGACAGGTATCAGAGTACAGGTGAGACAGGTGTCAGAGTACAGGTGAGGCAGGTATCAGAGTACAGGTGAGACAGGTGTTAGAGTGCAAATGAGGCAGGTATCAGAGTACAGGTGAGACAGGTATCAGAGTACAGGTGAGACAGGTGTCAGAGTACAGGTGAGGCAGGTATCAGAGTACAGGTGAGACAGGTATCAGAGTACAGGTGAGACAGGTGTTAGAGTGCAAATGAGGCAGGTATCAGAGTACAGGTGAGGCAGGTATCAGAGTACAGGTGAGACAGGTGTTAGAGTGCAAATGAGTCAGGTATCAGAGTACAGGTGAGACAGGTGTCAGAGTACAGGTGAGACAGGTATCAGAGTACAGGTGAGGCAGGTATCAGAGTACAGGTGAGACAGGTGTTAGAGTGCAAATGAGGCAGGTATCAGAGTACAGGTGAGGCAGGTATCAGAGTACAGGTGAGACAGGTGTCAGAGTACAGGTGAGGCAGGTATCAGAGTACAGGTGAGGCAGGTATCAGAGTACAGGTGAGACAGGTGTTAGAGTGCAGATGAGGCAGGTATCAGAGTACAGGTGAGGCAGGTATCAGAGTACAGGTGAGGCAGGTATCAGAGTACAGGTGAGACAGGTGTTAGAGTGCAAATGAGGCAGGTATCAGAGTACAGGTGAGGCAGGTATCAGAGTACAGGTGAGACAGGTGTTAGAGTGCAAATGAGGCAGGTATCAGAGTACAGGTGAGGCAGGTATCAGAGTACAGGTGAGACAGGTGTTAGAGTGCAAATGAGGCAGGTATCAGAGTACAGGTGAGGCAGGTATCAGAGTACAGGTGAGACAGGTATCAGAGTACAGGTGAGACAGGTGTTAGAGTGCAAATGAGGCAGGTATCAGAGTACAGGTGAGGCAGGTATCAGAGTACAGGTGAGACAGGTGTTAGAGTGCAAATGAGGCAGGTATCAGAGTACAGGTGAGGCAGGTATCAGAGTACAGGTGAGACAGGTATCAGAGTACAGGTGAGACAGGTGTCAGAGTACAGGTGAGACAGGTATCAGAGTACAGGTGAGACAGGTGTTAGAGTGCAAATGAGGCAGGTATCAGAGTACAGGTGAGGCAGGTATCAGAGTACAGGTGAGACAGGTGTTAGAGTGCAAATGAGGCAGGTATCAGAGTACAGGTGAGGCAGGTATCAGAGTACAGGTGAGGCAGGTATCAGAGTACAGGTGAGACAGGTGTTAGAGTGCAAATGAGGCAGGTATCAGAGTACAGGTGAGACAGGTATCAGAGTACAGGTGAGACAGGTGTCAGAGTACAGGTGAGACAGGTGTCAGAGTACAGGTGAGGCAGGTATCAGAGTACAGGTGAGACAGGTATCAGAGTACAGGTGAGACAGGTGTTAGAGTGCAGGTGAGGCAGGTATCAGAGTACAGGTGAGGCAGGTATCAGAGTACAGGTGAGACAGGTGTTAGAGTGCAAATGAGGCAGGTATCAGAGTACAGGTGAGGCAGGTATCAGAGTACAGGTGAGACAGGTATCAGAGTACAGGTGAGACAGGTATTAGAGTACAGGTGAGACAGGTAGAGTCTAACTCTGACCAATAGAAGGCAGCGTAACTTTTCCATGAGAGTTTGTGTGTTCTGTGTTTGAGGTGTTGTATCTGTTTGTTTTTCTCTCCTCGTGTCTTTATTCATCATTTCTTTCAGCTCCATATTCACTCACACCTGTCCTGCATCTGGTAAACAACCAGCTGTGTCACATGGTCATCAATTCTTCTTCTCTGTTTTTTGCTTGTAAGTTTCACTGTCAGATTATCTAGTTACCCAGCGTAGATGATTCTGTCTCCCTGCTGGTTCTGTTCAGAGGTGTGTTAGATTTATGTCTCTGCTCTGCCAGAGGTTCTTTTAAAGTCTAGTAACATTCAAGTTTCTTTTGGTTTTGGTCCTTTTTATCCTGAATTCCTGACACAACAGAGAGCTGGTTGGACATCACACTGGTTTTAGCACAGTCTTTGAATGAGGAAGAGTTTCAATGACAGGAAGTCGTTCTGTTCCAGTCGCCAATCTGTTCTTGCTCAGGATGGAGGATTGAACTGATGATTCAATCCAATCTGCTGGTTTGTTAGATAGGACATTTTGTTAATAATTGGTATTTAATAACTTATCAAATCTGATCTGATGGCTATTTACAACTGATTGAAATATTTTTCTAAAGCCAATCTGGAGTATTGATGGGAATTGGACTAGTTACTTCTTAATAGTGTTTTGAAATAACTTTTGTTAAGAACTCATGCTAAATAAATAAAACTGAATTGGCTTGAATTGAAAGTTGAATTTCTTTCCGGTTCCTTCTTAGATTTTAGTGAAATAGATGAACTACTAGTTTTAGATTTTTTCATAACTTACGATATTTTTTTATACTTCTACTTAATTAAATATGGAGTTTTCATGTGGTTTGTTGATCATATAAAATTTTGAGAAAAAATATTCTATTAATTTATTTGGTGATTTCTATTTATGTTATTTGCTTTCGGCCATTAAAAAAGTAAAAATTCATATCTACACTGGATATGAAGTGTTCTCATGGCAGTAATGTAACTTCTGTTAGTTACTATAAAGTAAATGTCCAAACTTTAAGATATTATTGACGTACTTCTTATTGCTTCCCCAGCTGGTGGAATCAATCACTTCCCTCCAAATCTAACATACACTGAATCATAGGGAAAAGCATTTCAACAAGTATGCAGTGAGTTACTTCAGAGCTGTTTGGTTAATAATCCCACGGGACACTTTGTCCAGCCTTACAGACACGTTTCAGGACAAGCAGCCATGCCACCATTCTGCTGTGGTTCTTTTAAGAACCTCTCCACTTCTTGTGAGTCCACTGTTACACTCTTAGGCCTGAATTCAACCATTTCCTCACTGTCTTCATCCTCCTTCTCCTCTTTCATCCCCTTCTCTTGCTCCTCTCTCGCCCCCTTCTCCTCACCATCGTCCTCTGCATTTTGGCTGCACATCTTTGCTGTACAATCATCCATCGCAGTGACGCTCTCGAGTTTGTCTGTTGCCACGAGAGGCGTCTTTTTGATGAACAGGAAGTTGCAAGTAGCCAGAACCACAGCTGAGAGAACCACTTCACATCCTGCCAGCAGGAAGACATACATGTAGTTCTTGGTGGCATCAAGCAGCCGCCCTGAAACAAAAAAATTATACAAGATGAGTTTTCTATTGAGCATTAGGTAAACTCTTTAAATGAATATAGCAACAACACGTACTGACCTGCACCTGGTGGTCCCACCAGCACAGCTATGGCCTCCATAAGTAGGACAAGGCCAATGGCACTAGAGAACTTTTCAGTACCAACTATTGCCATTAGAACCTCAAACTGCAGGGCGCCCACCATCCCATAGGAGATGCCAAAGAAGATGCAGAAGGCCACCAGAGAGGAGTAATCCTTAGACTGGGAGGAATTAAAGAGATCATGAAGGTAGAGAACGTCAACGTCATTTTTCTGTCCTTAATTTCATTCCGAACAAGCGTTCACCCACCTGTGAGCCGATTAGATCTGCAATTCCATTAAAAATCATAGCAAAGCTGAAGAAGTAGACACAGCGAGGCCGAACCCATTTCATTCCTGCGATCACGCCACACGTGGGTCGTGCAAACATATCGATGAAGCCCAGGATGGTGAGCAGCAGGGCGGACTTGGTGTCCTCGTTTCCCAGCTCCTTTGCGTAAGTCACCACAAACACTGGAGGCACAAACAACCCCAGCACCATGATGGATGCTGCCACAGTGTAGATGACAAAACCACGATCTTTAAACACAGAGAAGTCCAACAGTTTGGCTTTGGTTTTCTTTTTCCTTCCTTCTGCCTCTGGTTCCTTGTCGTCATCTTCATCTGGGTCCTTGGTCTTCACAGTTTTGGGACCAACCAGAGGCTTCATGAGGGCCCCACACACACAGCAGTTCAGTAGAATGCCACCAAGAATGAGGAACCCTCCTCTCCATCCATATTTGTATTGAAGAACCTGTCCCAGAGGTGAGAGGCAGCACAAGGCCACGGGACTTCCAGCGGCTGAAAGCCCATTGGCCAGAGGTCTCTTCTCACTGAAGTAACGGTTCAGCATGATCAGAGACGGCTGGAAGTTCAGGGCTAATCCCAGACCTGCAGAAAGACCAAATAACTTTATATATAAATAACTTCACATAACTACTTCATATCAGACAGGCTGATGATGAAATACACAAACAGGAAGCTGCTTTTCAAATTAAAAGTCACATGAAAAACTTTAAATGTGCAATTGCAGTTTGAGTCACCAAGTTTAGCAATTAGTCCAAATTTTTACAACATTATTACCTTCTGCATTTATATAAAACACATGCATTAACCTTACGTTTATCAGTCAGTTATTTTCTTTACCCGCTTGTTCCTATTCAGGGTCATGAGGAGAGGGTCTTTATCTCCAGCAGACATTGGGTGAGAGGCGGGGTTACACCTGAACAGGTCAGCAGTCCATCACAGGGCCACATAGTAACTGACAACCACACACACTCACACCAAGGGCCAATTTAGAGTTGGCAATTAACTTATCATGCATATTTTTGGTTTAATCTCAGGTCACTCCTTGATAATTAACACATAGTAAATTTACTATTTGTCATTTACAATGGAATAATTTTCAAATTCATCTTCCAGATGGTCCTTAGACCACCGTGACCTTCCTCAGAAATCAGAACTCAGTCTCTCACAGCAGGTTAATAAGTCTCAAACATTGTTTTCAGACTTTTTACACCATATTTGTCCATCATGTGAAAGTTTTGTGATCCTTCTTCCTTGTTTTTATTCAAATCTCATTGTAAAGTTTGAGTTATGATCTAGTTTGAGAGCTGGATGAAGATTTGACTGTGACAGAAACAATAAGGGTGAATTAAATAACAATTAATAATGATGCAGAATTTGAGCCACTCTCTTCCTGCAGCCACATTTTCACCCCTACAGCAAGACTGTCCATCTGCTCTGAATACAAACAACTCCCCAGTTTGTCGTTTGAGAACAGGATTGTGTTGAGGGTCTCTACAGAGTGTCTTCGTGTTAAACCTGATATCCCTGATTTCAAATTGCCTAGCTTAGACTGTCAACAAAGTCACAAAACTCTCAGCCCCTCCCGTCGGGTAGCTTTCCTAAGCCACGCCCCCCCAGGTTTGGAAACACGCGTAGCCCCAGAAGACGACCGAGTGCAAGACACTGGTCTGCAGTTCATTCAAGTACCATAACGTGGTGGAATCACTGGTAAGTGAAACAAAATAACAACAAACAACTGATATTAATTGTTTGTTGATTTAATTGTTTTAATAAAAAAAAAAAAAACTACAACGTTGAATTTCCCTTCTGGGATAAATAAAGTATTTTTCATTTCATTTTCATTTCATTTCATTACTTTGTCCTGAATCTGACGCGGAACCAGCCGGCGGCTGTTTCTCCTGCTGTGACATGGTAGAGCGGTGAACACTCCCAGCAGTGGTGTGCTGCAGTAATATGTCTCAGTTTTTTAAGAGCACAGAAACCAAATAAATGCAGAAGTCCGTATGGCTGGAGAGACTGTCCAATCATTTCTTCCGGCCGAACCATTTGATTGGTTGATGTTTTTAAACAAATACGCGAGAACCACTTAATTATTTTTTTCATCTTTTTTTTAATCTTTACAACATATTTTTCTCCATGCTGTGTGAAAGCGTTTTTAACGGGCATGAAAAAAATATGTTAAGCTAATTTGTTATGCAAATCAAGTATAGCAGCTTTAACTGGAGAAAGCAGTTATTCATCTGAGTCCAACCTGTGATGACTCCAGTAGAGAGGTAGATGTGGACGATGCTGGTGGAGAATGAAGCTAGGATCATTCCCAATGAGGCAAAGAGGCCACCCACCATCATCACTGGACGACAGCCAAAACGGTTCACCAGGATGCTGCACACAGGACCTGCACACAGCAACACCGTGGTTCTGGGTGGTCCGTTATAGTCAGATACAGTAGTTCAACACACGACACACAAGAATGCAAACAGGAGAGTCCAAGCAACATGTTGCTGTTTGTTTTTATTGTTTTCACTAAGAATATTTGATCGACTTCAGTCTGATTAAAAAAACAGATTAATGACACCAAGTTTAAAATAAACTGACTCTGTGCACATCTGATTGAGTTTGATGTCTGAGTGGAGTCAGTTTTATAAATATTAGATCATTCAGTAAAAATAGCTCAGTAAGTGCACAGCTCTAATGTCTGAGTCTGACCTTCCACCAAGCACAGAAGTTAAAGGGTGTCATGTTCAGCGTTTCTTCATCAACACAGAAGCTCCTACATGTTTCTAATCTTCATCGTAAAAAGGTTTTATTTTTTTCTCTACAATCGCCTCACGAGTGGAGAATTCATTGATTCTGGACTCACCAACCAAACAAACATGTCCATCCTGTCAGGGCTTCTTTTGAGGCTAAGCCCCGCCCTCAAATTTATGGACACACGTTGCTAAGACAACAACACAATGTACCAGGACATCTGCAGAAAACAGAAATGCTTCAGCCATCCAGAACGTGGAGATGGAGACCTGTTATTTAGTGGGTGGACAGTAATCCACCTCACTTCTTATTAACATTCTGCTTTTAGGGGCTTCAGAGCTTTAAACTGTTTGTGGACAAACATCATGTTAGTGAGCATATTATTAACCACAAGAGATTCAAATCCTCTTCTCTGGTCTTCAGCGTGTCCTTGTTCCATCATCAACTCAACTAACCTGGTAAATTTTACCCACATATTCTATTTTAAATCCCCACAGCATGAAAAAAACACTGGGTTGCTGCTGCAGGTTCAAATCTGGCTCAAAGAAATACAAACCCAGAAACTTGAGCAACATTTCACAAGCCTGATCAGCGAGAATTTATCAATGTTTTCAAGAGAAACAATATCAATTTTTGCTCGTATCAGGAGGATTAAATAGAAATGTTAAGACCACTGGTTGAAACTCAACATCGCTCCCAATGACACAACCTATAACCGACACACTAAAAAGGGCTGGGTTAGTTGGTAAACCAACTGCTGGGTCCAGGCTGAATGTTAAAGAGGACCTTCCATTAAAAACAGTTTTTCTGAGGTTTCTGTTGAATATTTTAGCTCCACAGGTGTTCTTACCTTCATAGTGGGTGTGAAAACAGGTCAACAACTTCTCTTTCAGTTTTAATCTCTCAAACTACGCAGGTGGCGATAAAACCCGAACGGCCTGTATCTGTTACATCACAACTCCTTTGTTCGTTAGTTTTCGGCAGCTCCTGCAGTTGAAACCACGTCTAGCATGCTGCTAGCTAAAAAGCTGTTAGCATAAGACGTAGCAAACAGGAAGACACGACGTCTGACGTTACCATGCGCAGCAGGGCAGGAACCATTATTCTTTGCTCTCATAGGCTAGTTTATTAGCCAATCAGAGTCCAGCAAATTCGAATAATGAATATGAATGAGCTGCTGATGGAAGGAGCCATAACCAGCTGAATTTTGACGCAGACAGATTGAAAGGTCTGTTAATCAGTGTTTCATATTACAGGTTAATACTTAAGAAATAACCATGACCATAAGTCATAAAATTTGTATGAAATGGCTTCTTTAAAACATTAGCGTGCAACATACAATTAGAAATAAAGGATGTGCAGAACTGAACTAAATTCAGAGCAGAATATGTGAGTGCTCTTGTGTTGAAGGAGGCTGTTTGACATCTGAAAAACAAAGATGTATCTGAAGAAGCGAACGTACCAACAGATGAGAAATATTTTATATATTCTAAATATTTTCATGTTCTATCATTTTGAAGGTCAGAGATGGTGAGAGAGGACGAGAAGAGTGAGAGGAAGAGGAGACCACATGTGATTTAACCAAGTTATACTGTTTTTCTGTTAGAGAAACTTAAACAAAAAAACATAAAAAGGACCTTAAACTCAGCACCACTGATCAATAAAAATATATAACAACTTTAGAATATTGAATTCTCATATCTGCTGAGCTTCCACTGGTATAAGATTCTAAAATCACCACTGCTTTAGAATAAAAAAAAACTCAAAAATTAATAAAACTCAATTTTTCCTCCTCCTCTTTCAGCTTTTCTATTTTCTATCCACAGCTTGACTGGCTGTCTTCCCAGCTCTGTTTCTTCTGAAGCCAGGTCACTGCCCTTTATTTCAGACTCTTTCCAACATCACATGAAACAACAAAAACTCCAAACTCTGTTCTTCACTAAATCTACTGAAGAATTCCACCTCCAGACTGAGATATCTGTAGAAGATTGGAGGAAGGCCAGTCCTGTAGCTCAAAGTCAAACATTATTACAATCTTCAGAATTTTACAATACAAATGGTTGTTTAGAACATATATTACTATAGTAAAATTACACTATTTTAATCCCAATATTCCTGACATTTGCATTAAGTGTATCAAAGAGAAGGGAGAGAGACTCTTTAACTGGTTTCATATTCCAGCGGATGAAAAATTCTGTATTTTTCACAGTAATTCAAACTTTCCATCCATTAATTTTCTAAACCCACTTTTTCCTTTTGCAGGGTCACAGGGAGCAGGTGTCTCCAGTAGACATTGCACTCTCAGAAATAGAGGTACGAGACAAGAACATTTTGTACCTATAGGTAAATGTTTTTAAAATGTTCCCTCAAAAGTACAATATTGGTCTTTAAAAGGTCAGATATGCCCCTCTGATGGTTCAAATTGATATAAAGTACAAATGTGTACCATTTCAACTGCACCTGCAACCCTGGACAAGGCTGGTTAAACCCTCAGAGGGGCATTTCTGGCCTTTTAATGAACAATATTGTACTTTTGAAGGAACATTTTAAAACAATTTACCTATTGGTACAAAAATGTTCTTGTCTTGTACCTCTATTTCTGAGAGTGTGGGTGAGAGGCGGGGTCACAGCTGGACAGGTCACCAGTCCATTACAGGGCCACATATGCCCCTTTTCCACCGACAAATCGGCACGACGCGCTTGAGAGCGGTACAGTATAGCGCGGATCAACTCGCTTGAGGCGGTGGAAACATAAAGCGGACATAAGTGGGGATATGGGCGTGCCCATCTGGCTATGAAAAGTGGCGCGCAAAAGTCTTTGTCCACGACATCACAGCGCGTGAAACAACAACAACAATGGCGGATATACGTGTGTTTTTGTACTTTGCACTCTGTCTGTGGTTCATTTTGGTTGGTTTGATTTTTGGTTCTTGTGGAGGAAGTCGCCATTGTCCAAAGTCAATTGTATTTTAAAATAAAATATTTGTATGGTTGCTGGGAGTTTTTTTTTAAAGCCTTTTGCGGGAGCGCTTCTATATCACACCACGTGAACACCACACACAGCCGGGCCAATCAGGGGCTACCACTACGTAGGTTGTCGTGTCACTGGTAGCAGTTTACTGGACCAATCAGTAGACAGGTGGGCGTGTGGGCCCGCTTTGGGCCGCTTCGGACCACCAAGGAGGTGGTCTGAAAAAAGAGGTCGGGTTGGCGCGGAATGACGCGGTTAAGACCCGAGAAAGGCGGTGGAAAAGGGTCCGCAGGGGGCTAAAGTGAACCGAGCCGCACCGTGTTCTGTCGGTGGAAAAGCGGCAATAGAGACAAACAACCACTCACACCTGATTTAGAGTCACCAAATAACCTCTTGTATGTTTTTTGTCTGTCAGAGGAAGCTGGCGTCCCTTAGAAAACCCACACATGCACAGGGAGAACATTTAAACTCCATGCAAAGGACCCAGCCCAGATTCAAACCTGGGACTTTCTCGCTGCAAGGCAACATTGCTACCCACTGCTCCACTGTGCAGTCCTAGTTCCAACTACATGGAAGAAAAGTGTTAAATTTCTGCCTGTTGCACGCCAAACACAGTATTTCCTAGATGGATGGACATACATGGACCAAACCCTCCAAGATTGGATAAAAAAATGACGTGGCCAATGGAAAGACTGAAAACTTTCACCAGATCTAAACATCTTGTTACATTTTATAACAGACTATCTGTATAGAGAACTATAACTGATATACATCTGTACTGAGAACAGGATTTGCTGGATGAGTTTGGGTTTTCAGGGTGGGAGGAGGGACTACAGGGATTGTTTTATACATATTTGCTTAATATAACTTGAAAACCTAATAAAACATTTTGAAAAAATATTATAGAATTCATGCAATTTTTTTTGACAGATCTTTGCTTTTTTTCAATATTTTGTCATTAGCTACAAAAGATGAACCAATTTTGTTCTGATCCACTAGGATGACACGTTGACATAATTCTGACCTCTGAGTGAACTCTCCTTTTATTTTTTGCTGTGTCACATCTGGAATAAGATTATCTTGCTTTGCACCATTTTGGGCCAGATGCCTCTTAAATTGTCTTATGAAGCATGAAACCATCATTTGTGATTCTCTGAACCTTTTTCATCCATCTGATTGGCTCAGTCTTTGTTTTTAATTCATGTATTTTCCATCTTATCCAGGATCAGGAGAAGCTGCTCTTTATCACCAGCTGTTATTGGACAAGGGGCGGGGTTACACCTAGACATGTGATCAGTTTACACAACCGTGAATAATTTACACACATATTGCAGATTAGGACAGTGTGAAGTTTTTTTGGGACACTCACCATATGTATTCTTTATATGAGCATAAAATCGCTCAAAGTCCATCTTTTGATAAGAGTTTATGAAAACAATAAAAATAAAACCTACATGAGAATATTAAAGAGAGATATTAGATGGTTTTGAAGTGCTGTTCTGTGAAGTTGTTTACAGCAGTAAGTGTTTTACCTGCAGCAGTCTGGGCTCAGAGCATCATCAGTTCAGAGGATCAGAGTCCAGCTAACAGCCCAAATGGGCCACTTCCAGAATAGATTACTACCACCTTCAAACAACTGCTTGTTCCAAAAATACAACAAACTTCATACAAAAGCTCTTTACGCCCTGATCACTGTTTCATTAGATAGTTACACTAATGATTATAGTAATTAAAGAGAGTCAGTGTGTCTTATCTACAGGTCTGCAGTTTGTTACTAGAACAGATCCAAACTGAGTGATGGGAAGCAGAGCGCAGGAAGGATGGAAAAGTAACGCCTCGATCATGATGACCTTTACGAGCGCATTGTTTATATGAATCTCCTGTTTCCTATGAAATCTAGAGTTCATTAACATTCGTGGAGGCGGGCGCTATTTCCTACAGGAAGTTGTTACGGCTGCTGCGCGGGTGACTTCATGAATCCTTGAGAATGAGGTGATTTTGTCGTGGAATATAAGTTTTGGAAGTCCAGCATCTCCAACGTTCTGTGTGTTGATCATCACATCGTTTGAGCAAAAATTTCTAATTATTTAAAATTCATCTGGTTTTGTCAGGCTTTGGGCAGCAACTCATTAATATTCATTATTCGAATTTGCTGGACTCAGATTGGCTAACAAACTAGCCTATGAGAGCAAGATATACTGTTTCCTGCCCCGCTGCGCATAGCAGAACTGCCTCAATTCTTCGTGGCATAGATTCAACAAGGTGCTGGAAGCATTCCTCAGAGAGTTTGGTTCATATTGACATGATGGCATCACACAGTTGGCGCAGATTTGTCGGCTGCACATCCATGATGCGAATCTCCCGTTCCACCACATCCCAAAGATGCTCTATTGGATTGAGATCTGGTGACTGTGGAGGCCATTTGAGTACAGTGAACTCATTGTCATGTTCAAGAAACCAGTCCGAGATGATTCCAGCTTTATGACATGGCGCATTATCCTGCTGAAAGTAGCCATCAGAAGTTGGGTACATTGTGGTTATAAAGGGATGGACATGGTCAGCAACAATACTCAGGTAGGCTGTGGCGTTGTAACGATGCTCAATTGGTACCAAGGGGCCCAAAGAGTGCCAAGAAAATATTCCCCACACCATTACACCACCACCACCAGCCTGAACCGTTGATACAAGGCAGGATGGATCCATGCTTTCATGTTGTTGACGCCAAATTCTGACACTACCATCCGAATGTCGCAGCAGAAATCGAGACTCATCAGACCAGGCAACGTTTTTCCAATCTTCTATTGTCCAATTTCGATGAGCTTGTGCAAATTGTAGCCTCAGTTTCCTGTTCTTAGCTGAAAGGAGTGGCACCCGGCGTGGTCTTCTGCTGCTGTAGCCCATCTGCCTCAAAGTTCGATGTACTGTGTGTTCAGAGATGCTCTTCTGCCTACCTTGGTTGTAACGAGTGGTTATTTGAGTCACTGTTGCCTTTCTATCAGCTCGAACCAGTCTGGCCATTCTCCTCTGACCTCTGGCATCAACAAGGCATTTCCGCCCACAGAAATGCCGCTCACTGGATATTTTTTCTTTTTCGGACCATTCTCTGTAAACCCTAGAGATGGTTGTGCGTGAAAATCCCAGTAGATCAGCAGTTTCTGAAATACTCAGACCAGCCATTCTGGCACCAACAACCATGCCACGTTCAAAGTCACTCAAATCACCTTTCTTCCCCATACTGATGCTCGGTTTGAAATGCAGGAGATTGCCTTGGCCATGTGTACATGCCTAAATGCACTGAGTTGCCGCCATGTGATTGGCTGATTAGAAATTAAGTGTTAACGAGCAGTTGGACAGGTGTACCTAATAAAGTGGCCGGTGAGTGTATGTATGTTTGTTGTTTCTCTCCTGTCAGCGGAGTGTTGCCAGATTTCTTGGCCACCTTGATGAAAACCCACTGAGGGACTCCATGGGTCTAAAGAGCTTCTTTGATTTGTTTCTGTTCTTTATCCTTCTCTTCTGTCCTGGTGGGAACATGTTCAGCCCGGTGTTGTAGAGAATCTGATGACAGAAAGTTTGTGTTCCAGTAGGTGGAACAGTCAAACAGGAGATACTGATCTGTGTGCAGGTTTTCTGTAAAATTTAACATTGAGGCCTCTTTCTTCCTCCACTTGCACCAAAAAGTCCAGGAAAGGCGGCTTGCTGTCCTCAGCTTCCTCTCTAGTGAAGTTACTGTTATCAGCTGAGTTAACCATTAGACACCAGAGTTTCCTCATATGGATTATATGTTCATTAACATATTGTTATAGGACTGCAGCATCAAAAACAAGAGCAATAAAGGGCTACATTCATGTTTTGGACTTTTAAATGTTTTTTTTTTTTTAATCATATTTAGATTAAAAAAAAAAGTAAATCTAAATACATAAAGTGTTCACACAACTCTATACAAGATGACACGCTCTGTGGTGAGGATTTATGCTATGAATCCCAATGAACCACATTTCACAACAATTCTAAACAAAACTTTTAGTATATAACTATTTCCATCTGTCCCTGATGGTGACACAGATTTTAATATTTTCTAATGTGTTATTCTTTAAAAAAAAACTGTGAACAGGGAAAGACTCCACTTCTCTCTCTCTCTATTGAAAAATATACTCTCGTTACCAACACATTAACCATACTTTATGTGTTACTACCATCTAGTGGTGGTGGGTAGAAACAACATATGCTATTTACAAGTACAGACCTGTAGCAATTCAGTGACTTTGGTTCCTAAAGGGTGCATATGTTGAGTGAAGGGGTCTATGTTGTGGATTTGGATTTTGGGCCCCAGATCATCCACATATCTGAACCAGTGGAACCAGAATGTTGTTTTTCTGCCTCCTACATGTAGATGTTAGCAACAGTTGATGGGACTGGAGATCACATAGCACAGCTGTGCTTTTGCCTTTAATAACTGTCATTATATTTTAAATATATGGTTGAGAGACAAGAAGTGCAACAGGGTGCAAATCTGGTCTGGAGTGAAAATGGTCCAGCTATTTAAAGCTGACAAAAACAGTCTCACACTGAGTGTATTGGTGGTCAAACTGAGCTTTATAAATGTCTGCCAGCAATTTGCATGAAGTTTAAACAGGAAGCAGCTTACCTGTGCCATAAAGCATGGCCAGCAGTATGGAAGAGATCCAGGCTGTGTCGCTGTAACCAACACCAAATTCTCTGCTCAGCTCTTTGAAAAAGACACTGACTGCTTTAGGGAAAGCGTAGGAGAAACCTGTGATGACAAAACATCCAGCAAGCACCGCCCAACCCCAACCGCCATCTGGAGCTTTCACACCTGTTGAACCCGTGTCAACCGCGACACCTCCCATGATGCTTTACAGTTGTCTTAATGAAGGCAGTGAGAGGTGCTGGAAAAAAAAAAGATCAGAGAGTAAGAGGTAAAAGTTCTGTTAGTAATCTGAAGACATGCTCCACGTGAGGATTTAAACATCCAGGCAGTCGTACGAAACGGCACAGAGACAACATGTATGTGGGAGGATGTAGGGACAAGAATGTTCCGGTAGCTGCAGACAGACTGGTTCACTCCGTTTCTAAATCTTCACAGTCACACATGGTTATGAAATGATGAACAGCTGAACATGGGAGGGAGGATTTTCAGCAGGAATAATCAGAACAAACAACTATAAAGCAGCACAAACAGGAACATTCAGATTTTTTGATCGTCCTTCATTGTTTATATAAAGAAACAGATTTCTATCTTACATCACGTTCAGTCGACCCCTCATTGCCTCTAATTTATGTTAGAAAGTGTCGAGTCTGTCAGCAAAATAACTTCCTAATAGGAGTTGTTCATTGGCTACACTAGTCAGTTTGACCAAATTAGTTTCTAATGTACCAAAAAAAAAAACAATAACATCATAAAAAACAATAATTAATAGCTATAATAATTTTTAAAAGCATTTTTTCTAAAATTGTAAAAACCTTGCAAGACTAGTTTGGGAGCTGCAATCAGACCAACAGAACTGCTGAATAATAAATAACTCTGATCGGATTTTCAGCTGAAAAGTGCATGAATTCTTCAGCTTCAACAGCCACTAGCTGCTCCCTCCTTTATATTCACAAGAGAACAACAATCAGCACAACAGGTCTGATTTACCATCCTGCTGTACACACACCCACCCCCCTCCCAACAATTTATGAGTGCATGGAGATGTTTCCCACACAGCCACATACATGCAGCCAAACAGAGACCCCTCACATGTTATTCAGCGCTGTCAGGTGCTAGCAGGTTGTTTTTCCATCTTACAAGTGGTTTCCTTTGTAAGACTTCTACACATCAGAGTGATGAAACTACAGTTATGAAAGTGATGGTGGCTCCATCAGCTGATTTACAACCCTTGGATGAAGCAGAGGGAGCGAGCAGAGAGGGAGGAATGCAGGCGGGGTGACGCTAAGCTAATGCAGCAATCCAGTGTCTCTGGGTAACATGATCATTTAATGCTGATGGGAAGGAGACGTGACCTTTAAATCTGAGCAGACGTCAAATTGTCTGAAGTTCTTCCGCTCTTTATTATATCAGGTTTTAGTTTTTACAAATTTTCCATGAATTTCCTGAGAAATCAGTTCCTTCCTTCCTTCCTTCCTTCCTTCCTTCCTTCCTTCCTTCCTTCCTTCCTTCCTTCCTTCCTTCCTTCCTTCCTTCCATCAGTGTTGCATCTGACAGCTGATTTATGCTTGTTTGTCATCGTGCCTCGTTGGGTTGCTATGGAAACACAGATCTGAGTCATAGGTTTGGGTGAATATAACACCTGTATCTTTATAACACCTGTCTCTGAGGACCAGCAAATGTGATGCTACCTCAGCTTAAGGGCAGCTGTCATGTTGTTTCTCATTACACAATTCTCCCAGAATGCTCTCTGATGTTAAATATGATCAGTACAAGTTACGCTGGTCTTTCAGGGTCTCACAGTGCAACATGTGAGTCGTGGGAAGGACTAAATGTTTGTCATGTTTTTTGCCCTTTTCTATGATCAAAAATATTTGGGAACAAAGTTTGCTTGACTTTTCCATGAACACAAAAACTATTTTACTGAGATCTTTGATCATGTGGAAATTATTGATCAGTCTTAATATTAATAAGAAAAATATTGTGTAATTATGTATATTATTATTCATATTAATATATTATGTATCATGTAAAAACTTTAATGTTGATTTGTTGGAAATAAAAAAATGGACCGTATAAGACTTTGTGAAGGTTAAAATATGATGACTGAGCCAGTGAAGCTCGTGTAGGAGGTTTCTGGACTGCAGTGGTCAGAACCAAAGTCTAAAGAAGAAAACCAGGTGTGGTGATGACGGGCTCACGAGCAGCTCAGCCTCATTAATTCACATAATCAGCTACAGCTGGTTTGTGTTGTTTAATTCCACTGCTGGAGACATGAAAGAGGGTTTGAACAGAAAGACGTGAGAACGCAGAACTTCACTGTTCATTGCTGTAAAAGCGCCTCGTCTGATAGAACATGTGTTCTCTGTGCATGGTTCACCTGTGAATCACATGGCAACAGGATGCATTACGGCAAGAAGACAAGCCAGTAAGGTGTATGTGATGCACGGTATTCTCTGGTGGCCTGTTTCAGCTGAACAGCAGAAATGAATCAAGAAGTGACACAATAAGTTTGAGATGATGATCTGATCGCCATGTTTTCCAGATCTCAGACAAATCGAGCATCTTAGAAAATCAAATGAACAGGAGTCAACAATGTTAAAGAATCTGATCCTGTCACAGACCACTCAGAGTCAGGAACTACAGCAGACCACGTCTGTGCTTGACGTTTCAGAGGTGAATGGGCACAAAATTATGGCTGATATCGTTGTATAAATAAAAAGGACTAATTAATTGCTTTGGAATTTAAAACTAAACAAATCAAGTGTCCTGAACTATCGTTGTGTCATATCAGACTTAGTGGTACTATAAAGCTGGTCATCAGCTTCTGGGTCTGTGCAGTTCATGTGAAACTGGCAGATCAGAGGACCAATCAGTGTCATGAAAAAAGAAAAACAGGAACAAGCAGAGAAAAAAGACTGGATGGATAAAGCTTCAGTTTAATTATTAAAGATGGATGATTAACTTATTTTTCCAACATATATTTAACAGGAACAAACTGTGGAGGGATCAGTTTCAGTTTGGGGCTTCAGAAATATCTCATCCTCTCAGCAGCTGCTCAGTCACAGAGAGGGGCGGATTCACGCCGCTCCCTCTCCATCCTTTATTCCTGATTGGCTGAGAGGTGGCGCGTGTTGACAGGTGTAATGACTAACCTAACAGGTGACCCGCAGCGGAGCTTCTTCCTGCATATCGCTGGAAACAGGTCCGAACACCTCCTGCATCATCGTGACTTCGCTTTAGAAACGATGCTCCAAACGCATCACACGTTAAACATCACGCGCCCGGATGATAAACACTCGTTTTTTTTATGTCGTTCAGTCGGAAACCTTTATTTACTGATACACAAATGACTTTATTACGTCAGACTGAGTTGATCTAGATAAGTCGTGACCTTGAGCGTAAATACATTCAGCAAACTGTTGAGCGTCTTACCGGATGATGTAGCAGCGAGCGGTCCCTCCTCCAGCCGTCCTGCCTCAGCACCGGAACCGTTTCAACCTGCACGTCTGCCTGCAGAGCGTCAGCTGTGCACAGCACAGTGGGTCAGATGCGCGTGCGCGCTCCCAGGTCCTAACGCCACCACGCTCTGACCTTCTCCAGGGGTCACGCACATCAGCCCGTGCGAGCTATATTTAGGCTGTTGTTTTCCTGTTCCAGCGCGTGAGAGGAGCGCAGTGGAGATTCTGCTCTCCGCACCGTCAGATGTCATCAGAGAGCCCATCAGGTTACATCACTGCGCGCGTGCAGACACAATCCCCCCCGCCCTTTGCGTCAACATGCAACAATTGTTATCCAACATGGGACTCCCCGCAAAAACTAAAAAAAAAACTTCTCAGCTGTGTTTCTAATGCAGAACAAAAACATCTATTCAATAAAAGCAGAGAAGAAGAAAATCCTGTTACTACAACAATCAGGAAGATTCACTGCGTCACCAACAGGATTCTGAAACACTTGTCACTCTCTTGTGGAGAGGAAACTCATCTCATGCTTATTTTTGGATCAGTTGTATATTTTCTCTAAGAATCTGCCTTTTAAAAGCTTATGAAATAAAATAAATACCTCCACAGAAACAGAATCTGCACTTGTTCTTGTTTACCAGAAACATCCTGTTCATGTCCGAACATCAGACACACCCATATGATGATGACAGGACAGGTTAGGGTCTGTCTTTGGTTTTTCATCACTTCTCTCTTGTTTTTTGTAATGACTCATAGCTTCACCTCTCTGTCTGTCACGGAAAACTCAGAGTTTTCATGAGGACTGTTCCTGTTCCTTCCTTTTTAAACTGGTTTTCTTCTTGTTTATCAGCTCAGGTGCTTCCTGATGGCGTCAGGTCTGGGTGTAGATCTAGTTCAGGATTTACTATTTTCACCAGGATTTGATAGATTGTCTATTAGTGAGATAAATCAAAAAGTTCTGGATGGATTTTGATTATATTTTCAGGAAATGTCAGATATGGTCCATAAAAGAAGTGCAGACTTTGGGGGCGGGATCCGGATCACTGTCTGGATCCAGGAATTATTTTTAAGGATTCTGCATCATTGTGAGATAGAGCTGTTTTTAACATATCTGCATGTAACTCCACAATAAAAGGTTCGAGTGTTTGATTTAAAAAATAAAAAGATGAGTTCCCAACGGGTTCTACATGACTGATCTGGATCAAGGATTGATCTGGTTCTTTACAAAATTCCTGATACTTTGAGCAAAGAAAGAAAGAGGGAACCTTCAGATTTTTTATCACTACAAGAACAAATGATGTTATAAACACCAAAAGACAGGCGAGACTCTGAAATCAGACGTGAGTAACAGATCTGATGTTCCTTAAAAAGTTCTGGAGCTCGATCCAGAAGAAAACCTCCATTACTGAATAACTACTGAACTCATCATGAGATTAATGTCAATCCAGTTACTAAAGATGTTTTCATGGTCAATGAATCTGATACTGTAGATACAACAAAGGTGAGATTGTTAATTTTGATGTCAATTATACTATAGAGGACTGAGTTTTTTTTTTACTGTTTCATCATGTTTCAGTCTAAATGTTGCTGAACTTTTTATGACCAGTTTGACGAGTCCAAGTTCTAAAATTCTGAATCAGTGTCTTCCTTCCTTTGAAGTTAGAAAAAGATGGTTTAAAAGAGATTAAAATACTCCATGAATTTAAGTGGTGTGTCAGAGGTCACATGATACATGAACATCCCAGATTAAAACCCCTGACTGAATCTTTAAGTACCTGACAGACTGCTTCTTGTGGTGTCTTTATTTATCATATCAGATTGTTCCTTTTTTTAATCAAATGATCAGAACACTTTAAGGAACAGATTGTTCCTCTTTGATTTTGTTCCAATCAGTAAACCCATCAGATAGTTCTAGACTTTGAGGATTCACACTTTAAGACTGAGATGATTAATGGTTTCCCTTAGGAACACTTCCTGGTTCCTGCTGTGAGCTCAGTGGTTCTGATCCAGAACATCCAGGGAGGAACAGTCTGACTAGTTGTGTATCTGTCAGTGTGGTGATGTGCTGTTGTACAGCACCACTCTGTGGTCACATCATGGAAACACGTAAATAAGAGTGACGACGCAGTGAACTGATCTCAGATATTAAAGACAAGCATTTTGTGTTTAAAATGTGGTTTGGCACTAAACCAGAAGGACCATCTCCTTCATTTTATTTCATAACCAGATCACCTTAAACACTCTTTACAAAACACTCAAAACAACAATAAACTTTGTTCAAAGTGCAACATCTCCTCTCTCCCTCACACCAGAATGATAAAAACAGTGTCACAGAAGGAAACATTTAGTGAAGGTATAAAATTGTCTTTAACATGAAATTGTCTTTTTCTTAAAGAGGCCATTTCACACAAACTTCAAGACTTTGTGGTTAAGTATTAACCTGTAATATGAAACATTTTATATCTAAAAAATATTAGGAAACACTGATTAACAGACCTTTCAATCTCTCTAAGTCAAAATTCAGCTGGTTTCGGCAGCAACTCATTAATATTCATTATTTGAATTTGCTGGACTCAGATTGGCTAACAAACTAGCCTATGAGAGCAAGGCATACTGTTTCCTGCCCCGTGACGCATGGCAACAGACACGTCGTCTCTTCCTGTTTGCTATGTCTTAAGCTGGATTCATACTAATGCAAAGGCAAATGTGCTCACACACGGCGTCGCACTGACGGAGCCAGTTTCTGTTCATACTACCCCGACCCTGTTGCAAAGAAATTCTCCGCCAGGACAGCAGGAGGCGCGTTCCTCACTTAGAGGTCTCCCGGTGGTTTTTATGTGGTTCCAACCATAAGAGGAACAAATAAAAAGTAGGGACTTTACGGTCACCGGCATCGCCACTGCTGCCCTTCAGACCTCTTTTAATGCAGACAAATTTGTCTTTAAAGGGGTTATGACATCAAAATGCACTTTTTTTAGGTTTTTGGGGTATATCATGATGTGTTGTGCACTGATGAGGCCGTGTGAACGTCCAAAGCGAGTATCAAAGTTCCCGTTTGTGGGCGGTCCGCTTTGTTTCATATTTAAAAAACGGTTGAATTGGAAAGCACAATTTTTTCCTACGTGGCATTTCATCTACGTATTTCATAGCGTCCAATAACAGTGCACAGTAAAGTAAACAGTCCCCCACCCCACCCCCAGCCCATACACCGTTAGCTGCGTTGCGCTAGCTTGTGCTGCTGCACTTGAGAAGAGATGGCTACGCAAACGGGGACCTGTTGTGTCCAAGGATGCTCAACCCATGCTGGAAGTTTCCACTCACTCCCGAAGGATGAAAAAACTAGAGAAGAGTGGCTGAAGTTCATTTATGGAGAAGTGCCACGCAGTTATAACCTCAATTAGAAAATATGTTCAGCTCACTTCACGGAGGACTGCTTCCATTACTTGGGTGAATTCAAGTTGGGATTGTCAAAGAAACTGATTTTAATTAAAAATTCTTTACCAACCCTGAAGGAGGCGACCACATCGTCAATACCCGTAAGTTTATTTATTTAATAAAATGCTGCCTTGCCTGATAAACGTTTGTTCGTGGTCTGAAGAGTCCATGATGCTAGCATGTGATAGCCGCTCTAGCAACAATGTCCGTGAGCAACAGGTTTATCATACCATATTGTGAATCTATTTTCATTGATAACATCTGACAGCACTGTTTATTCGCTCATGTGATTAGTTGAGTTTTATGTGTTCACCCCTCCGTCTTCCTCAGAAGACGTTTCAGGCTCGAACATATACGGTTGTAAACGTCCACTCGCCATGTTACTGGACTGTTGACGGAGCCGAGAAGAAAGGCTTGCTGCGGGCAATGGTTGTAGCCAATCAGAGCGAAGTCAGCCAGGGAGACCCACATATCATTAATGAAAGGAACCGTGTTGCTGAGAAGAGGATTCTGACCTGCCCGTACACCCCCGCCGTGTTAGTTTTTTAATCAAATTCTTTTGAGAGTTGACATATGCGGGCATATCTACTACATCAAATAGCTTTACGCCAGTTTAAACAGTGATGTCATCACACCTTTAAGACTTGCGCTGTTTACAAAAGGGAAGCTACGTCGTGCTGGAAATGATGTTGGGTTGTTTGGTTGACCAATCACAGACGTGCGTCAACCGACACGGCCGTCGGAAAGTTAGAAAATAGAGCGTGACTCCAACCGACCATCAGAGGCAATTGGAGAGCCCATACGACGTCGTATCATGGCGATGCGTGTCTCCAACACGTCGGAGTTGCATTAGTATGAATCCAGCTTTATGCTACAGCTTTTAGCCAGCAGCATGCTAGGCGTGGTTTCAACTGCTGGAGCTGCCGAATACTAATGAACAAAGGAGTTGTGATGAAACAGATACAGATCGTTTGAACTTGGGTTTTATTGCCACCTGCGTAGTTTGAGAGATTAAAACTGAACGAGAAATTGTTGACGTGTTTTCACACCCACTATGAAGGTAAGAACACCTGTGGAGCTAAAATATTCAACAGAAACCTCAGAAAAAACATTTTTAATGGAAGGGCCTCTTTAATTTTTTCTGGATGTCATTTTTATTTGAAAGACATTGAGTTGTGTATTTTAAACAAGTTTATACTTCTGCCTACGTCTTTTCTGGAAACATCCTTTGTAAACATGGTAAATATTGAGCATGTTTGAAACAAACAAATACATACAAATAAAAATAAATTATTTTCTTGATAATTCTAGTCAGAAAAATACACATTAGCCTTCAGGAATGTTCTTTGTTCTCAGATCAGGATTCACATGAAGTACAATTCAACAGATAAAATAGGAACATGGACATTAACTGGTACCTGGAAGCTCAAAGAGATTCTATAGTGTCACACGTTCAACACACAACATTTCACTCAGTATTTCTATAGGCTTGTCTAATACGTGACAAAATACACAGTAAAATCTGTATGTATTGTATTTATTCATCCTTGGGACTCTCACTCAGACTTGATCATCATTCTTGTAGCTTTAGCTGAATAAGATATAGGAGGTTTCCATGTGAGCCAGTGGAGTCCTGAAGGCTGTCCCGTATGTTCACCAGTAGGATGCCAGTCACCATTAAGAGCAGCAGAACCACACCTGCTGTACCACCAGCCACCACCTTCTAATACGATACACTCTTCAACAACAATGTCATAAAACATGCATGGAGTGCATCCGTCATTATCACGGTCGATGGTGCTGAAACCAAAGCCATTCTGGTCCATACCTGGACGGGCACCACGGATGGCGTCACCTTTGCACAACAACAAATGTTTGAGTTTCAGGTTTGAAAACAGATTTAAAAAAATTCATTACACAACCATAGTACTATTAAAGAGTACAAGTACCTGCGGTTCCGCTGTATTTCCCAACTTGAAGTTTAAAAGCTGTTTGTTCGTCTCCAAGTTTAAAGTTCTTGTACTCAGCATAAGCCGTGCCTCCTTCATGGTCCCACAGATCCACCCTCAAAGTCCACTTCTTGGTCTGGTCCTTAGTCAGAAGGTAAACCTTCTCCAGACCGAGCCAGTGGTCATCTGAGGGATCAACAGAGGAAACTATGGTTTCTTCTTCTTTTCTGTGACATCTCTCCACCATGTCGATCAGGCTACACTCAAAAAAATTATTCATTGACTTAACGTAGTTTTTTTTATTTCAACAGCTTCCACTTAATTAAATCATGTTAACTTGAAACAAGAAAAATAATTTAATATGACTGATTCACCTTATGTTCAACTAACTTAAAATGTATTTGTTATTTTAACTACATGATATAATGTTCAGTGAAATAAAGAAATATAAGCTGTACTAACCTTAATTGTGTTGTTAGTTTGAATAAAGGTTACCGAAGATTTTTAATTCAACATTTTTTCTTCATTTTAATAAATAATAATGTTTACTTTATTAATCCATCTTGGGGAAATGAGTTCTCTGCATTTAACCCATCCTCACCATCGGGGGGGGGGCGGTTGCAGAGGGCAGACATTTTTGCTCAAGCATACTCCGACATATTGCCTACCGGCACCTTGGACCAAACCCCGGTCCTCCAAACGAAGAGGTAATCACCCTCCCCACTAAGCTACAGTCGCCCTTTAGTTGTTCCAGAGAGCTGATGTCTCATTAACTCATTCACTACCAGCTGTTTTATAAACAGAAAAGCCCTTCACTGCCAGCATTTTTGAACATTTTTTACTGTTTTTGAAGAGCCACAGAATATTGTGCTTTATGAGTATGTAAACACCAAAACTACCAAAACATAGAGTACACGCTCTACTTCCATCAGGAACAAACAGCTTGTTTCTAACTTTTTCCATTCTTTCACAATTTGCTGTAAAACATAAATGATTTCACCAAAAACTCCTTTTTCTGACAAAAAAAAAAAAAGGAGAAAATGGGCTTTTCCTGAAAAGAGACACATCAGGCAAAAAAATGTCTTTGACACGAATAAACGTTGTTTTATTGACACCTCCTGGTTGATCCAGACGGGAACCTCTCATCTGACGCATCTGGGTCAGATGCACCTCACGTTACACATCGCGTTATGCATAATGGCTTCCCAAAACTCGCTCCTCTTTTATGGATTATTATCAGGATCACATGAAGTGTCGCCGCCACACACAGGTAAGAACAACTTGTATGTCCATTAGAGGTGTAATATTTACTCTCAAAGGTGCGCGTGGTTGTTCCCTCACCCCTCCTGTGAACAGTTGTATTTGAAAAGACAACTTCAGTCATCAATGGCGGTGATTGAGTTAATGCTGCCTTTTGTTTAAAAAAAAGAATCCCGGTGATGAAGCTTAAACAAACTGTGTTCATACAACACATAATTATTATGTAGGGAAAACGTGAGACATAACTACATCAAGTTTACTTTTAAAAAATTAATTTAGACCAACAAACACCTATTTTATGTGTTATTTAAAATAACTTGACTATGTGAAATCAACAACTGCCCTGATTCCCTTTTTTGAGTGTATATGACACATTTACTCTGTATTTAGTTGCTCTCTCACAACAATATTGACGACAGAAAGCTGTAATGAAATGAGTTACATACACAACTGGAATCCAAAACCGTATTTATAGCTGGACCAATCTCTATTGAAAGACAGCTGTCCTCCAGTGCGTCTCTGAAAGACTGTCCAGCCTCCATCTTTACGCATCTCACAGTAAACCTAAACAAAAAAACACAAGTGTATTGCAATAAATAAATGACAAAAACAAAACAAAAAAAACAATTTCCAGCAATATAGATGTTTTCAAAGGATTTATAAGTTCTGGACTCTTTAAATATTTTTCAGTGTACAAAAACCTGAATATTAACATATGTTTATATATTCTGTGTTGTACAGGAATAATGTGATAATACAGAAAGTAATACATAAACAGTTTGCAAATATCTAAATGAAATATGACTGATAAATATTAATAAATAAACCAGATTTTTTTAGTGAGCTATGTATAGAAAGATCTTTATTTGTTCAATAGTTAGAGAAAAACACTTTGTTATTTCAAACTTTAGATAAAACATGTAAAATAATCAGGTTGGAAGTTGACCACGCTGTCAGCTGTGAACTACTTTGAGCGTATATCATTCTGATACCTTGAAGGGAGTCTTGACTCCAGCCGGCTGGATCAAATAAACTCCGCTTTGTGCTTTTGGTGTCTGAGTCAGAATCTGCCCACAATCTTTTTCCATACAAGAAAAAGAGTTAAAGATGATCACACCAATAAATAGAGTCATTGAACAATTTAAAAAAAAAACAATAATAAAATGCTTCTTACCTTCAGGACTGGCTGCTTTCTGTTTTTAAAGGAGTGAAAACAGTGACATTTCATTAAAAGTTTATATACATAATATCGAGCACAAAGAAAACACAAACATTTCAGTCTAAAATATTTTTGAAATATTAATATACATTTACCCCAGTTTGAACTGAGAAGCTTGACAGAAGAACCACTACGAGTCCACAATAGATAAGCAGACCCCTCATTTTCACCTGGGTTTAACAGTAACACCTTCTTATTAATATGCACTCATTTTAATCTGAAAAACTGACATTTTACAAGTTAATTTAGCTTGAATAAAGACTCACACAGCAAAGAAAGAAAGAAAGAAAGAAAGGAAGGAAGGAAGGACGGAAGGAAGGAAGGAAGGAAGAAAGAAAGAAAGAAAGAAAGAAAGAAAGAAAGAAAGAAAGAAAGAAAGAAAGAAAGAAAGAAAGAAAGAAAGAAAGAAAGAAAGAAAGAAAGAAAGAAAGAAAGAAGGAAGGAAGGAAGGAAGGAAGGAAGGAAGGAAGGAAGGAAGAGTAGAACTAACATACCTGCATGATGCACCAGCCTGGTGTCCCAGTCTAAATCCCTTAAGAAGCAGCAGCTATAAAAGCCTGGCTAAACCACGCCTCTTTCTATATAATACTGAAATCCATCCCTCCTGTCAGGTAAGACTAACAGGTGTGTGATTAACACGGGTTTTTACAAAAAAACATTCCAATGCTAAATACACAAACAAGACAAAGAATAGCATGTTGTAGAGGTCAAACGATAGCCTACTCCAGTATTTACTTTTAAAACATGAAAACCCACCAATAACCAGAGAGGATGCCTTCAGGCGTTACATTCACAAAGCTGTTCTGAACGTCCAGCCCCGCTAGTTTCTCAGTAATCTACCACTTCCATCATGTGACCTAAACATCTTGTACATAACCAAGTAGATAAAGTACTTGAAGTCCTCCGGTTGAGTGTGTCAGGAGTATCTGATGCTTCCTGAGTGTCTCCATCTTATCACTTTCTCTGAAATAACGCAAATCAAATCAAATGTTTTGTTTTATTTATTACATTTCATAAATGGAAATATCATGAATGGAAAAGATGCCAACAGGTATCACCTTTCCTGAGTAACCTGCTCAAGACTTCTCATGTTTGAAGAGTGGTGTCTCCACACTGCAGATACTAACACTTTTCATGTTCCATGGGATTAATGGTGCGTTTAGTTGTCCTCGGAACTCGGAGTTTCTGACACGGGAATGACGTAAGGAGCTTGTTTAGCGTTCCACTCAGAAAAACAACTCGGAAAGAATGGATGCCACTAGCAAAGCTGCGTGTTGTTGCTCTACCTCAGTACAAAGAACTTATAACTAAGTACTCTCTGCACCTACAGTAAAAACCATAAACACTAGTCAATTGTGGTGGCAAAGTTTGCAAGTTTTCATATTTATTTTCAGCTTTGCAACAACATAATTATCTGTAACAACATTACTAACTACTCGGTGCAACTAACATAGCAAACAGAATGAAAACAGAACATGTAAATGAAGAAAAAATAAAGACGACAAGTAGTACTGTTTCGTATGGGACGCAGCCATCTTTAAATGTGGGATCTTGGGGTCCTCTGAAACCTCTGAGCTCACAGCTCGGAAAAACAAATTCATTGCATCATTTCCGGCTAACTTATCTCAGAATTCCGAGGATGACTGGAACGCACCAAAAGATCTGACCTCAAAGAGATACATTTCAGAATAGTCCATGGTTGTTTTTTGTCTCTGCTATCCTCAATTACATTTATCTGTGTGCTTGGGTCCTACTTCTAGATACTTGATAGGCTGATTGTGTTGTTCCTTACCGATTCTAGGAACTGCGTCACATGCAGCAGTGTGTCAGATAGGGGGTGTGTCAGTATCTGTTGTTTTAGGTTTTGTCAAGCTAGCACAGAAAATCCCATCGTTGTTGAATTTGCTCCATAATGTTCTCCTTTGATGTTAGTAGTTTTTTTTTCCTGTTTGGTTCTACCCAGAGGACCATTTCTCAAACTTTTAGATTCAAATTAAGTTTGGTCAGACTTCATTATCCCTGAAGGTAAATGAGATGTTGTAGTCATTCAGAGAGTCATTCTAGAGGGCTCGATGGGCCCTCTACATACATATAGCTTCCTCAGTGTTGTCAAGCCAGTTTAGTTATTTATTAGGTTTTAAATTTAGAGATCAAGACATCATTTATGAGGGAGTCGGGTTCTGAATTGCTTTTTGTGTTTGTCTGTTTTTTAAATTATTATTATAATGTGAAGCACTTTGTGTTGCCAATAGCATGAAAAGTGCTTTATAAATAAAGTTTGATTTGATGCCAAACAGACCTTCCACCCATTTACCCACAGCTTCCCTGTCTAACCCCAACTACCTCACCTGCTACCTGAGTCATGGATCCTGTTTCTGGTGCTTTTCAATCATCTACAACATCAGAAGATTCTGGTGTCCTCTTTGCCTCCAACTCAGGGGTGTGTCCAGAGGGGCGTGTCCAGAGGGGTGGCCCAGGGGGGTTCGGGCCACCCAGGTGCTCCCCCAAGCTCAGACAATCAAATTCAATCAATACTTTTAACATTCATCAAAGAAAATGATTAATGAAAGTTTATCAGCATTGTGTGTTGACTGATTACTTCATTTTGGTTTATGGGAACTAATTAAATTCTGATAAACGGTCTATAATTATGCAAAAACTAGATTTTTTTTTAAAGCAGTACTAAATAACTTTTCCTCAGCCGTGTCTCAGATGGCCGTTGCTCGAACCGGTGGTCTGCAGAAATATGCTACCTGTTAAGCTGTGCTACCGATTCCTTCTGCGCATGTGCTGCTCTACAGTCTTGACTTCAATAAACAGATTTATAGTTTATTTTTGTTTCTATATTTTTCCATAAATATATTTTATCTATCAAATAAATTCTCCCAGGACAGAAACACTAAATATGTTATTTTTACTTTCTTTGCATTGTCAGAGCAACAGGCAAATGTTTGGACACACCCAGAGGAGAAGGACCCAACAATGGCCGACAAGGACCCAGAGGGCTTTTATATAGAAAATATCAGTGAAGGATCATAAAAATATGCTTAAATAATTAACAGGGTACACTCGCTATAAACAAGAATACTGTATAAACTTCCAATGGGGAGCCTAAGTCTCCTCCCCTTTCGGTTGGCCCATGGTTCCCCTGGCCGAAAAAAATAATGAATGGAAGTCAATGGAGTGATAAAAGCTATTTTCTGGTCCGTTTGTCCTACATCCCGAATCATACATATGATGTACCTCGATTTAAATGATAATTAATGATGTGAGTTTCGACTGTCTTTATCATTCGCCTTATGCGCATTCCCACAATGCTCTGCGCCGACCGCCAACATCCGGTTTGTTGTTTTGATGGTAGACAGCTGAGAGAATAGTGTGCTCCAGTCGGATTTTATCAGAATTTAAGGTGAGTTTTAACTTTCATTTACGCAAATAGTTTGATTAAGATAGTTTTCAATGTTTTTGACACACTTCCTAGTGGGGAAATATCAATAGACTGTAAAGAAAAACCTGAAACAGCCGTGACTCAGCAGGCTGTGCTTGCTTGTAACATATGCCGTTTTTCCACCGACAGAACACGGTGCGGCTCGGTTCACTTTAGCCCCCTGCGGACCCTTTTCCACCACCTTTCTTGGGTCTTAACCACGTCATTCCACGCCAACCCGGCCTCTGTTTTCAGACCACCTCCTCGGTGGTCTGAAGCGGCCCCACACGCCCACCTGTCTACTGATTGGTCCAGTAAACTGCTACCAGTGACAAGAGCACCTACGTAGTGGTAGCCCCTGATTGGCCCGGCTGTGTGGTGTTCACGTGGTGTGATATAGAAGCGCTCCCGCAAAAGGCTTTAAAAAAAAAACTCCCAGCAACCATACAAATATTTTATTTTAGAATACAATTGACTTTGGACAATGGCGACTTCCTCCACAAGAACCAAAAATCAAACTAACCAAAATGAACCACAGACAGAGTGCAAAGTACAAAAACACACGTATATCCGCCATTGTTGGTTTTTCACGCGCTGTGACGTCACGGACAAAGACTTTTGTGCGCCACTTTTCATAGCCTGATGGGCACGTCCGTATCCCCACTTATGTCTGCTTTATGTTTCCACCGCCTCAAGCGAGTAGATCCGCGCTATACTGTACCGCTCTCAAGCGCGCCGTGCCGATTTGTCGGTGGAAAAGGGGCAATAGTCATAGGCTAGCCTAAAGTTTCTGGATGCAGGTTACATGTAGTTTATTGTTATCTTAGTGGTAATATACATCTTTTTTAAAGTTAAGGTTGCCGTTGATGTTCAGATCCCTTCGTATCTGTCCTCCCAAAGTCGTCTTAGTTTAACTTGCTTCTCCCCTTTTGGGAACCTGTAGTAGCTTCTTTTTATGCCCTGAACTTTATCTAGAACTTGTCTGTTGCCACAGTTTGGTGCAGCACATCTTGAACCCGAGTTTTCAGGCTTTTGCACACGAATTCTCATCTCTCTACATTGAAAACGTACAAACCGGATGTTGCCGGTCGGCGCCATGCATCATGGGATATTCGCATGTGGTGAATGTGACTTCTGAGTTATTTGCTTTTAAAAATTCACAATTAAAATGACTACAAATTGGTGGTCGCATATATGACGTCAGCGCAGAATCCCCGCTTTTTCACCGCCTCGCTTTTATGCCCCCTGTTGAAATGGCTGTCTGTTTTGTTCCAGAATGTAATCCACAAAAGTGGTTGCTCCTTCTATCGTTTCCCAGCTGATGAGAGAACAAGGATAAAGTGGATAAAATTGATCAGGTGAGGTATTAGCATTTCCCCTTGCTAATTCGTTGTGACGTCAATTTTGCTAGACCGGCTGTTGTAGTCCGCTACGTGTTTTTACACAAAACCTAAAATAACTTTTGCTGCGTGTCGAAAATGATCGCTTTCTCGGCATCAGAACTTATTGTTACAATTCACGGACATCATATGTTCGATCCATGGTGCATTTCAAACTGGATCAGAAAATAACTTTTATCGCTCCATTGACTCTCATTTTTTTTGGGAGTAGGGGACCCATGGACCGGAAGTAGAAGGGCGTGACTTAAGCTCCCCATGACATCTTGTTATAAAATAAGTTGTAAATTATGGCGGCATATTTCATCAGGGCAGTATAAATCACCAGACCACTTCTGGTTGTGACCTGAATTACTTAAGTTATTTAATCTGTTGTAAAGCCATCAGAGGCGCAGAGTGTCTAATATGAAGCTGAACATGTTTTTTGGTGAGTATTCACTTAGACAAGTTTCAAAACTGTAGCTTAAAGCTATAGTGCGTAACTTTTACATGTCCGTGAATGTCCGTTTCAGCCAAGCCACTATTAGAGGAGATGACACAATGCAGATTAAGCCGATTGGCTCCTCAAACATCTCACGGTATTTTTCAATATATATAATTTTGACTTTGCGTGTCGACCGGCGACATTCCCGCGCTGGCGCACAGGAAATTACGTCTTTTACATCACAACAAGAAGGGAGGGGGAGGACGAGCGGAGAGTCTCGTAGCAGGAGATCATTCACTAACCTGTCAGTTACAAATTAGCAGGCACCTTGTCTCCCGTTTGTAATAAGCTATTTGCGTTTCTGCGGAAAATAAATAAAAAATACAATAATTACCTCTTCCGAAGAGTCCATTTTTTTTCAACAGCTGTCCTTATTCAAACAGAATAAAAATGTTGTGGAATCGCGAATCACAGCGGCAGACGGATAGCGGTTGGGGGAAGGGGGGTGGGGGGACAGGTGGGCGTACGTCATATGGAAGCGCCAGCTTCATTGTTGTAATAACGCAAAATTCCGCTAGGGGGCGACAAAAGTTACGCACTATAGCTTTAAAGTTTTAAAAGTTATTTTGTACTGATTTAAGGTTATGAGCTCATTTATATGTGCTACTCTTTCAGAAATCGATGCCCCTACCTGCCCCGCCAACAAAACCCTAATTCTGTAAAAACTCAAATTTTTTAAGGTTATGGGACATTTACATTTACCACCTCAAAGATTTTCTTGACTGTTACAAGGATTAAAAATTAGTGATTAGACTTTTTAAAGAAACAGTTTGCAGCTTCAGTGAGGAACCAGGAACATTTATCTGACCTTTAACGGTGTGAATAATTTACTAGATTCAGATTCAAATGTTCATATTCAGGGACCACTAACTTTTTTGTCACCAAGAGCTACTTCATGGGTACTGGAGCCATTTGAAGAGCTACCAGTTTGACTTAAAATTATTTTATCTAAACTTCATGTAAAATAAACGTTTTAATGACTCTTTTATGTTATTTTTAAATCTAAATCAGATTTTCAGTAAATCTCTTGTCAACATTAAGTTTTCACCTGAAATTTATTCTAGTTCTTTCTTCCATAAGAATCACCAAGTAAATGCATAAATCTATCTACATGTATCAGACACACGTACAAGTTCTTAATTTATTTACACAATTTTAAAATACACAAATACAGTAAAATTACAACTGAAGAGCAAAAGCATTAAGATGAGATTGAAGAGAAATATTCTGCAAGAATCTACAGTATCAGATGAACCACCATGGGGCCAGTATTATTGGACCGGTGGTGACAAAATAACGATGGAGTGAGTCAGACGTGACATGAAACTTATCACATGTAAATTCAAAACCATCAGTCGCACACACACACGCACGCATGTGGCTCCTTTACACTCATCTCCAAGCCAACAGGTGAAATATATTCAGACAAAAAAAAAAAAAGTCATTTTCAGGAACCGTGATGGAGTGAAGCATCCTCAGTCCCTCTGTACAAATCAATCACCGTCCCAGAGCCTGTAGAGGCTCGTCTGGACCTGAGAAACAGAGCAGGCACATCCTATTCACAACAGAACACGTTACAGCTACAACCCACACCCCCATCAACTACAGAAAGTGGCCTATGAATACTCTGCATCAGTCTATCACATTAAGATTCCCCCGAGTTTGATGGCTTCAGACCGAGTGGCAGCAAAGATCTACGAGACTCGGCCATCAACACGTCCTATGTAACACTCACTCCGCAGTTTTTTTACCCTCCTCAGCTTCCGTTATGAAAAAATGGTAAAACTTGTTCATTTTCTACCTGAAAGTTCTGAAGATCCAAATGAGGATCTTTGTTTTCTCATTTGCTTCGTTTGTCTTATCGTTCAACACCTGTTTAAATTCAATTTACTGTCAAAATGCTGTAAAGAGGAGCTTTCATCTGGAAACATCTGCACGCTCCTGATGTTTCCACAGGAGAACCCAGACGCTCCAATTCTGTAGGAGTGGGCGTATTCTTCCTGCTTCTGTAGGAACGTGTATGTTTCTTCAGAAACAGGGGGAGCGCATGTACTTCCTGTTACTAAGGAAGTATCAGGAAGGTGCGCTCTTCACCAGGAGGTGACAGACGCGCGATCCTCCCGTTTCGATGGGAGTGTGTGGGCTCCTCCTTTTTCAGCATTAAATAAAAGATTTCTAGGACATTGTTTAACTTGACATACTCATAAATATCTGAACAAGTCGTTCTAACCAGCCTTAAACTAACAGCTGACTAATAAGTTCCTGCACTTCAAAGAAAAAACCCTCCTAGTAGTCTTCAGGATATTCTGGGATGCATCGATTTAACAGTCACATCTAGAAGCAGGTGAAACATCCTGGAACTGATCAACACAGAGTGAGACTGACGTGCTGGTAGAAAATGGACAAGTTGTGTTTTAACACAGTGAGGAAGCAGATGGAAGTTTGCGATGCAGTAAAAACTTACAAAAGTGTGTGTGTGTAAATATATATAGCTATATACAAATAGCTATATATAAAACTAACATCCCCCACCAAAAAACCCCTTTAGACAGAACCACACAAATACACAAACAAGCAACAAGACTATTTACTGTGTTAAGAAACATCAGGTGTGTACAGCACGGACAGACGGCGCTCCAGACTCTGTCTCTCCTCCATTCACAGCTTTTCTTACTGCAGTTGCAGCTTCAACACACAAAATAAGCGTGTCGAGTGTTTCATCTGCAAGACACGGGACAGTTTTAAATCACCTTCTTTCCTTTCTCTACCAGGTTTTGTTTCAAAGACCTAAAAGGAAATGAAGGTGTTGACCTGCAGGATTTTAGAACACAGAACTTAGGCACTGTGCTCAAACACTGCCATGATGGAAAACATTTCCACCTGACAACACGTGGAAGTAAATCCAAAATTTATTCTAATTCTAACGCTTCGTTTTCCACTTTAGGACTGTTTTAACACTAAACAGCTGGTGCAGGAGAGGTTTTAATGCTCGAAGAGTAAAAACAAATAAAATCAAAAGCTAAAAAAAAAAAAAAATGCCAGAAAATTGAGAATCCATGGCTTCGTCAGGGAGGAGCTTCAAAATCTTCCACAAGTGAGGAAAGGAAGGATTGCTGTGGCTGCTACTTAGCCATGATGGTTGTTAAGGCAACCAAACTGGTCTCCACCTGCCCATCTGTCCCTTTCTCTCTCAGACACACACACACACACACACACACACAGAAAATCAGCTGGCTGTGCATCTCCTTTGCTGTCGAGGAAGCAGATGCACAACCAGATTTGTCAACAGTTGGAAAGTCCCCATTGATCCGAGAGTCCTGGTGATTCTGTGTGAGTGTCTGTGAGAGAGTGTTTGTGTTGCAGGTAGTGCACGTTCAGGTGTCCATGGTTGATGGGCCGATTTCACCGAGGAGCTGCAGACTGGAGGCCGCTGGGTGTGACCCGGGACAGAGCCTGAGAGAGAGACAAGAAACAAACGTCTTACTACTTACATAATGTTTAAAACCACACGGCGTTTTAAAACAATAACATTCACATTTAGATTAGATTTAGTTTCAGTTTAAAATAAATTGTTTCTACTGGTTAGAATAAATCAACAAATGATCTGATGATGCTAATAAAGAGTAGAGAAGGTCTCATTTACATCTACAGAACAAACAGATGGAGCCTCTGTTCCTCACAGTATTATACAAACTAATGAGGCACTCGGCTGTACTGTGTCACTTCCTGTTTGCGCTTTTTCAGATTTCAACTTGCTTTTGATTCATTTCACTTATCAGTCCATCAACACCTCATGATAATATCTTCCAGGTCATTTTATAATTAGCCTGTGGAGCCACCGAGTAGCTTCCTTTAACACTCCTCCTCGGTAGCTTCCCGAGCTTCAGGGTGGTCGGGTGAGTCTCAGAACAATGTGGAGTCCTGAGGCTAAAGCCTGGTTCACAGTTCTGTTTTTCCCCCATTCAGTGACACACGGGAGAAACAAACTCTTGTAATTAGAAGCTGTATAGTCTAAAACATGCACGAGAATCATCAGAGTGAAATTCATTCTGGGGGTCAGAGCGAGCGACACCTGCAGCTGCTGGTTCAGGATAAACATAAATACAGTAAAACTGTTATTCAAGTTGGGGGTAATGACACCTAGTTACACCAACCAAAGGGCACTAAAATAATGTTGCTTGGGTGTGTAACTTCACAAAAACAAGAAGTTGTTACACAGAGCGCAGCATGTCTGAAGCACCAGTATGACGGGAAACCTTCCTCATTTAACGTCACAATTCACTTGTGCAATGATTTGCATGGAAGTTTAACTCAACAAGCTGCTAAAAGTCTCAAAACACTCAAAGCTTCAGCCTTTATGTCCCAACAACAAAACAGCACGTTGTATCCAAAAGAAAGAGGAACAAAATTATTTAGAACGAGCAAAAGGGAAGTTTGTTTCCAACAGGATGAGCCGAATGTTTGTTGGACAATCTGCACTTTGCTGAATAACAGCTCTTGTTTAGTGTCTGTGGGTGGACTACCTGTGAGGTGGACATGCGGGATGTGTCCTGGCGTCCCGTCAGATCTGAGGAGGAGATATTGACAGGTGCTCCACGATGAAGACGCATGCTCACCTTCCTCTCTTTCTCCATTCCTAAAAGATGAAACAATCAAGAGTCACAAGTCACAGTCAAAACACTTCCACAGTTCTTAAACTCACTGAGGAAGAACTTTGTTTTACACAGAAAGAATAAAAAGATCTTTAAACTTGATCTGCTGAACAGCTTTCATCAACATCTCACTGAGAAGTTTGTCAAAACCTAATATGGAAAAAAAAAGGGTTGAAAACAAGGTACAAGGTGATTGTTCTGACCTGTGTGAGAAGCAGGGTTGAGTGGGGAGGGGGCTGCAGCATCCTGAGCTGCTCGGGCTCTACCTGAAGCGGACGCCATGCCCCTCGCTCCAGGATTCCTGCTGTGCCTCAGTCTCTCTTCACGCTCGCGACGTTCCCTTTCTGCATCCTCTGCAGCTCTGTTGGCACCCTGACACACACACACACACACACACACACTGTAGCTACAAATCTGGGACAAATTACTCTTTACTCTCTGACTTTAAAGACCCACTCTGATCATTGTTTGAGCTATTTTAAAGCGTCTCAGTGGTCTTTAAATTATGATCGTGGCCTTTTAAACCAAGAAGTAGTTTCTGCACAGCAGCAGTAGCTCATTAACAATTCACCTCTGTGCTGTTGGAACAGCAGAGGATCTCCCCCCACCCCTCCATGCTGCTGAGAGATCTGAGTTTATGCTAGTGCTACTGCTAGCTGTAAGCTAGCGGAGGAGGAGCTTGTGTCTTGCCCAGTGGATTTTCTACGTCACTCGGTCTTTTTCAAACCGCATTTTTGCGTCTGCTACTGATTCACAGACTAAGTTTCTTAAGATACGTCCTATAGCATCAGAAAAATGCCACAAGAACATTAAATACATGAAAAATATGATTTTCATCAGAGTGGGTCTTTAAACAAAAGAATCTGTCAACTTGGGACAGAGAATTCTTCTAAGTGTAGAAACTTTGTATGACGAGACTTTTGAGTCTGAGAATTGGGCCCCATCTCTGGGACTAACTCTGACTATAGGACTGATCAAAAAGGAAAGTTTTAAGTCTTAAAACTACACAAGGTGTCTGTCTCACAGATAAAAAGTGGAAGCTGGTTCCACAGGAGAGGAGCCTGATAACTAAAAGCTCTTCCTCCCATTCTACTTTTAGAAACTCTAGGAACTACAAGCAGACGTGCAGTCTGAGAGCGAAGTGCTCTGTTAGGAGCATATGGAACTATAAGATCTTTAATATAAGATGGAGCTTTGTCGTTCAAGTCCTTATACGTCAAAAGTAAAATTTTAAACTTCATTCTGGATTTTACAGGGAGCCAATGAAGTGATGCTAAAACAGGAGAAATATGATCTCTCCTTCTAACTCTCATCAGAACTCTGGCAGCAGTATTTTGGATCAGCTGGAGGCCTTTAACAGAACTATGAGAACATCCTGATAATAATGAATTACAGTAGAAAACAAACTTTGGCACTCTTTAATTTGTGCTCCTGTCACTTGATCAGTGTTCTAGTTCTTCTAACTGTATTCTGCAAACTTTAGGAATATGTGGCACAACATAACTCTTGATCCTCTACGTTCTGTTATAACACCAACTTTAGACCGATTCAAGGGAAATACTTACAAATTTGAGCATGTTCCAGTCGAAGACATAGTCATAGGAGAATCCCTGTCTGTGGAAGAGGTTCCTGAAGAGTTGGCGGAGGTAAGAATAGTCAGGTTTATCGTCAAATCGCAGCGAGCGGCAGAAGTTCAGGTAGGTGGCGAACTCAGCTGTGAGGAAATCAAGAGTCTGATCAGTGTGAAAGCAGAGCTGAAGTTCAGAACAACCAAAAGTCTAACCAGTGCTTTTATCCACAGGTGTGACTGAACTTACATGGGTAGCCTTTGCAGAGGACCTCAATGGGTGTGGACATTTTCTTCTCACTGATGCGTTCGTACTTCTGCCTTTTGGTGGCAGCTTTGAGGCCTTGCCAGGGAAGAGAACCCAGGTTGAAGTACATGAGGACATATCCCAGTGACTCCAGGTCATCCCGTCTGGACTGTTCTGTAAGCACACACTGAGATGGTCAGCCTTCTGCAGGAATGTCAACAACCTTTTCACCACTTAGGCACCAGTCTTACCAATGCCCAGATGTGTGTTTATGGAGGCATAGCGAGCAGTGCCAGTAAGGTTCTTGTTTTCACGGTAGGGGATGTGCTGGTGTGTGCGTGCGTCACGATATTTCTTGGCCAGACCAAAGTCGATGATGTAGACCAAGTTCCCCTTCTTGCCCAGCCCCATCAGGAAGTTATCAGGCTTCACATCTCTATGGATGAAGTTCTTGGAGTGGATGTACTCAATGCGGCTGATCTGAAAACAGATGAAGAGACAATAGCTGCTAAAACCCAAACAAGACCAGTGTGAATGCACTGTGACAGTTCAGGTTCTGTGACTGGGTTTCTGTGGAGTAGTGTTGAGGAGTCAGCATCTTCCCTGCAGCAGACATAAATCAGAAGGATTTCAGTTTAGAGGAATTACATTTTGTGGTGACTGTTGTACTTAAAAGCTGAATGGCACATATTTAAAAGCTCATTTCTGACAAATATATATACAAAAAAATAAAATCCATCAGCCGAAACAAATGTTTGTCATATTATGACTTTTCTTTCTAACCCCAACCACACTGAACATGTTGCAGTCGACTGTTACAACAAAGCCTTCACAGGAAATGACCGCAGATGAAAACAACCTGATGCAAAGTTCACTTCAGACAGCTCAAGGCTGCAGCATTACGATCAACCCTTCAGGTTAGTAGATCTGCATCCTTGCTGTGCCTTGTTGATGAGACTGAGTTAAAGTTTTCTCATGTCTTCATTAAATAATAAAACTGGAGCGGCTGCATGTATCCAACGTGTCAACAGAACAGGAAATGAGGAGACATCTTGTCTGTGTTGTTGGTTGTAACTCAACATGGACCTTGTGTTTATTAACCACAACATGTTTCTTCCTCTTACCATTTGGTCAGCCAGCAGCAGGACTGTCTTCAGACTGAACTTTCGAGAACAGAAGTTGAACAGATCCTCCAGACTGGGTCCGAGCAGCTCCATCACCATCACGTTGTAGTCACCTTCAGCTCCGCACCACTTTATTGTTGGAATTCCAACTGAAAGAACAAGCAGAAGGGCTCAATAATTAATACTTTGACTATCAATAACATGCATCAGACAGTGGTTGAGTGAAAATATAAAGCTTTCCAAACAGCTGTTTATTATTAAAGGAGAACAACATTCTTTTAATGTTTATTACCTCCACCAGGAGGTGGTTTTTATATGTGTTTGTCTGTTAACAAGATAAATCAAAAACTTCTGAATGGATTTTAATGACATTTTTAGGATAGGTTGGAAATGGTACAAGGACCAACCGATCAGATTTTAGTGGTGATCTGGATCACTATCTGGATCCAGGAATAAATTAAATCAAATATTTTCTTGTATTTTATAAGAATTACTTGAAGTTTTAAAGAGATTGGGCTGTTAAATACATCTTGTTATATTTGTGTGGGTTGTACATGTTGAAGCAGGACTGTGGTTCAGAACCAGGTTTCAGTCTGATTCTGTCCCGGTTTCTGAACATCATGAACTCCAGCAGATTGCTACACACCACAGAACTGACCCTCACTCTTCTGGCTGGGAAACAGAGCTGAGCCATATCACACCTTTCACAGTAATACCAGTATGATGTTAGGGAATGATAAGAAAATGAACTATGATGATATAATATGGGTGAAACGCACATGCACAGTACCGTTGTTTTCATCTGATCATACACACATGGGGGAGGAAGCATGGCAGCAAAGGAGAAGGGTGAAAGCAGTTCACTGACTGACACAGATGAACCAGAATTAGTTTGCAAAAAGGTGAAACTTCCATGATGTGGAACTGGTTTGGTTTTTGCCCATCAGATATACAGCAAAGCACAATTTTTTCAGAACCTGCAAGTGAACCGTCAAAGCAAAAGGAGGAAATGCAACAAGCGTGTTTTATCATTTGAAGCAAAAACAGGGTTTGTGCAATTTTATTATTTATCTATTTATTTATTTGGCACACTGCAGTTTTATGTTGCAAACCATCTACTTGTGGATACTAGACATGGTTATGATGAGGATGTTAAACTTTCAGCAAGAAATTTGTAACATTTATGCTGTTAAATTTGGTACAAAGTTTAAGCATGTAAAAAAACAGCTGTTCAAGAGAAATGATTTTTTTTTGCACTAATAAAGTCGTAATTTTTTTAATATTTTGCCTTGTCATATCAGTTATTGCAAAATTTTTCATTATATATTATTTATATATATATATCCCCCCCCCCCCACCGTCATACTGTGAAATCCAGACTTTTTCCTAAGCAAATTGCATGAAGTTACCCCCCCATCACACGTTCAGAACAAGGTGCGTTTTGGGAGTTTCTGTAACATGCAGCTCTTTAGAAGTAGTTTTAGTGTAAATCCAGTTTGTGGAGATTCTCAGTCATTGAGGACGACAGTCAAAAAAGTTTTTCCAAGAAGAAAATAATCTGAAAGCTGAAACGTTTTCAAGCGACAGAAAAAGAAGTCCAGTTGCCTTTTTGGACAATATTTGTCCAGTGTTTGTAAAATTGTTTAATTCCAATGTTAATTTAAAGTGTAAATCATCTTTCTTTAAATGAAAACAAACTTATTAGCTGCTCTTTGAGTGGGGAGTTTAAGCAACTTGGTGTTTTGTTTATGACAGTCATTGTAGGTTGCAATGAGCGATAGACCAACAGATCAGAGATTCTTCTGCAGCGATCAGAGAACCGTCTGTCTGTCACTGTGAGGGAACAGCTGACTAACATGGCATTACTGAACCTTCTACAATCCAGTCCTCACAGTTACAAAACCTGGATCAGGAGCACAAGAACGAGATCAAAGCTTCGCAGGACAGCAACCAGGCCATAGGGTGAGGTGAGGTGCTCTGTTATCTGGTGTGGGTTGAAGTAGAATTGCTCTTCCTCCACATCAAAAGTAGTCAGCTGAGGTAGTTCAGACATCTGATAAGAATGTCTCCTGAATGCCTCTCTGTAGGTTTTCTGGGCACATCCAAATAAGGAAGTGACTGGAGGGATTTGATATCCTCTATGGTCTGGAAACACCTTGGGATCTCCCGGGGGAGGCTGGGGAGTGCTGCTGGGGAGAGGGATGTCTGGGACTCCCTCCTTGACCTGCTACCTCACAGTCTGATTTCCAATAAATGGTGGAAAATGAATGGTTGATTCTTTTAGATGAACTTTATTACTGCCAACTGTTAACAATCATAATCCTGTTAAATCAGTATTGTCAAAGGAAACGTTTCCTTTCTAGCTGGTGTAAAATGAATGGAAGACGACCCACAGCAGAGCTGCACAATATTAGAAAAAAAATGCAGCTGTAAAAATGTTGAACAATTTTCTTTCATCATCATCATGACACTCCCAAAACTCTCCTTGAGTTGCACCATGTCAGTCACTATCATCTAAAGCCACGTGGTGCGTCTGCTGTCATGCAGCTTGTGTCTGATTTATTGTAGGGTTTTATGATTCTGAGCAGACAGCAGATTTCTGATTGAGTATTGTGGAGCAAGTTAGTGGATGTGTTTGGTTACCTCCACCCTGCATCATCTTGTAGATTTTGCTCTCTATGTGGAGCTGTGGGTGTTTGGTCTTCACACATTCCAACTTGATAGCGACTTCCTCTCCAACTGAGATGTCAGTACCTAAAAAACAGAGACAGGAAAGTTAGCTAGATAGAAACACATGCCATTATTAAGAACTCAATGCTTGCAGGTGAGTGAATGGATGTACAGGATGTATTGTTTTCAGTGGACAACAGACTTTTATTGGCTGACTGTCACTCAATTTAACATCAAAAGCTGTTAATAATAGAGCTACCACTAACGACTATTTTCATTTCGATTAATCTAATGACCAATTTTCAGAATATTTATTAGTCTAAACGATTATTTTTGTTTAAGTGTTTAAAAACAACAAAATGTGATTTCAGCTTGTTTTATTTTCAGTAAACATTTCCAATCATTAAAAGATTATTTTAACTATTATTTGTTTGTACTTTGCTTTATTTTTTCATTTTATAATAACTTATTTACCATTAACATTTTCTACCAAGTCAACAGGTTTAAAGCTGAGATTACACACTGTGTGGCCGTGCTGCCTAGATCTTTTATTTTTAGGGCCGGCTCACATAGCGTCTGAACCTGCAGGATGAACTGCGTCACTCTGTACAGTGCTGCGAATCACGCACGCACCGTACTTCATCATGATACTTCTCACGATCAAAGAAAAGTTCTACGGTCAGAATCCCACAGTTGTAACCAAAGCTTAAGGCTGATTTATTTTCAGGCATGAAAAAAACGGTTCTTTCTGGAAATAGAACAAACTAGCTTAGTGGTTACTTAGCCCACCTGACGTGCCACTAATATATTATTCAAGTACTCATATTCCAAAACGTAAAGCGTGGCCATAACTTTTTTAAAGTGGAGCGGGGAGGAGAGAGGAGGAAGCTCGTAATCTGAGTGGCAGTCTGTGACTGAATCACGCAGCGCGAGCACCACCTACGCGTTTGGAGGAAATTTTTTGTCTTGGCTTGTTGGAAATGTACACATATTCAACCATAAAAAATCCCATCGACAATTTTCCATGCTTGACGTCATCGATTACGTCGACTATTCGCGGCAGCCCTAGTTAACGAGTCAGGATAAATGATCAGAAAACAGAGTAACAGGTTAAAGTGGAGAGAAACAGTTTGTGTAAAGATAAAACTGACTGTGGCAGCTGTTAAAACATCCAAGCTAGTTATAAAACAAATTCTCAAATCTGCACTTAGTGCACAAGACCCTGCTGCTCCTTCATGTACCTACTTGCATGTACATGTCATTTTCCTTATTATCATTAAATATCATCTCCCCTTTAGAGCCCAGAGGACTCTGGGAAATGGCTTCTAAGCAGACACGATGAAGCACTCAGGCTGCTTTCTTCCTAAGCTTGCTAAAAGGGTCCAGTTAGTTCCCTGGAAACTGGACACCAGCTTATGTAATTCCACTTCTCCCGCTCACGTGTGCGCACACAGTTTCATGAAGGCGGCAGCAGTTAAACTGGTTAGGTCAACAGCAGCCCTGATGGCGCTTCATTGATTTCTCTGAACGTCATCTGGAAGCCAGCACACAGCTGGGTGGGGCAAACTATTCCCAACATCACTGTGTACATGCCGATTTAAAACATGGAAGCAGATGCTACGGAACACGTATGTAAGGAGGGAGAAAGAGAGGCAGCGTCTTCATACCTACTCTCAGAACCTCAAACTTCAACATGAACATGAAAGTTGTGCACGTGTACATATTTATGTAACACACAAGAAGTTCTCAGTAAGGTCATTAAGGGTGTTTTACTTTAAAAAATACACACTAAACATCAAGAGTATCAAAACATTCTGATCCAAGAAAGCCTGTGTTTTACTTGGTTTGCGTCACAGGAATGTGATTTGTCTGAACAGATTTTTCTGGGAATGCAGCACCCGCTACCCTCCTCCTCCTCCTCTCACATGGGGACACTGTGTGTGTGTTACAGATAAAACACCAAGTTCTAACTGGATGCTGGGTGTGTTTTTATTCTGTGCTGCATTTCTGGTGAAACATGTTCAGACACGTCCTTCTACACCGTCATGAACACAACCCCTCTGTCACGAAGAACACTGACAACATGCAAATACCTCAAAACATTTCCATAAACAAATTACACCATCTCATAACACAAAACAAACACTGAGCTGTTTTTAAAACTTAAGAATGGAAGCTGTTTACTTTAGCAGCCAACTGTTCATATTTTAAACTTTAAGCCTAGCTGATGAGAGCGGTGTCACACATTCAAGACGATCAGACGATCTTTTACTCCTTAACTTTGTGGACTGGGTCTCTGGTGCAAAACCAAGATTACACCAAACCAAACACCTGAGGTGGGGCTGATGACGCTGCGTGGTTTCAGTCTGACGTCAACTTCCCCACCACCCAACAAGAGAAACACCGTCACCAGTTTTATAGTTACCAGCAGCGTCAGCGCCATCAAACTTGGTATTCTTTGCCGTAACAGCTCTACAGACGCCAACCCCTCCTCACGCACTGCTGAAGTCCTCTCATTTTACCGAGTGTTACATAAGTTCTGCTCTGATAAGAGCCTGAAGCAACATCTTGTTCTACTGTAAGACGGGAATAATATCTATAACCCCAAAGCCTTTAAGGCCTGTAACAATTATGTCAATATTATTAAAGAATGTGCACACACGTCCTCATTCAGTTTTAAATTTTAAAAGTAAAACTTCTTTATTCAACCTTAAATATTTAAATTTAATAATTTCCAACTGTAACTCTTTATAGCCAAGTTCATTTGTTTGTAGGTTAACAATACAGACAAATTTATAAAGTACATCTTGTTAATTGTAGTTATTTGCATGACGACGCTTCTAACAACATTTAAAAAGAGTTCTGAAGCCGATATAAACCAGCAACTCAGACGCCACGGGAGGTGGAACTTGTGTGTCTATAGCTCGTGTTTGTAAAGAGACATGTGGTGCAACTGAACGCATCAACAACACACTCAGCTGGAAACCTCAACACAACAAAACTCAGTCACATGACTAACAATGTTGACTTTCTTCATGATTAGCTGACATGACACTCAAACTTTACTAAACAAGCTCCCAGTAATCTGCAGTTTGAAAACACAGTTAAAGACTTGAAGATCTTAGCATCTCCTGCTGTCAATGACACTTATGTTGAGTGATTTCTCAGCATCACAGCAGGCAGAACACAGACTGCCTGACAGAGAGCCTTACTCAAGGGATGAGTGTGACACTTTTCTAGGCCCAAACTTACTTTTGCATAATTCTCCTTTACTTTAAAATGTGCCTTTTTCTCATGTTTTTCAGCTTGTTAGATGTCCCAAACACATTGAACGCAACTTCCTGCTGCAGGACTTCTCAAACAGCAGGGTAAGAGGTTTAACAGAACCACGCACTGTTCTGACTCAATAACAATGTCATTAGTCATCAGCGACTCAACGGTGAAGATAAACCGAGTGATTATGTAAGTTCCTGGCAGCTCTCACTATAAGACTGAACAACAGGTTATATATTCGATGGTTTAATTCAACTCATCTGCACGTATACGTGAAACACTGAGATGAATGAGTCCATTTTTTAAAGCCACTAATAAATTTGAACTAATTCTGAATCATCAACTTAATTCTTAGTTTTCAGTGTGAAACATCTCCAACACAAGGTTAGACATTTCTACTTCTTTCTCCCTAATAAAGCACAACAGTGAGAAAATATTAGTTGTTTCATCAGAACTTTTTATATAATGAGCAGCTGAAAGAGTTTAGACCAAAGTTTATTTTGAAGGAGCAGCAGGATAAATTGAGCCTGGACTGTTTGCTGTTCGCTCTGAACAGGTAGGTCAGGCTGGTTGGGTCAGTTTAATAGTGAAACATTTCTCCTTGTTGCTGTTGGGCTGATTAGTGAAACTGAGCAGCAAAACCAACATGTTTCAGCAACATGAAGCCTAAATGTTTCTGAGGTTAGTAAGTGCTTGTGTTTCCGCCGTTCAACATAACTACTATTAAATATTATTATTTACTTGATTGAAGGCTGCCAAAACAAAAAACCCTCAGAAACAAAATGCAGGAATATTCAACAGAAACATTAAGGCACAGACTTTCGTCTTATTTCACTCCATTTAAACACTGTTTTTATATTTGCCTGCATCAACACCCAAGAAATACTAATGAAATAAAAATAAAAGTATCTTCAGTGTTTCATAATCTTAATCTACAGACCAGTTTTCCTTCCAGCAAAGAATCATTGAAAGACATGGACATGATCAAACCTGTTGGAACATCACATTAATCCAAACTCTTCACATGAATTGTGAGACTCACTGCCATGCTAGACACACTACAGTAGCCCAGAGGGGAAAAAAAACAAAACAAATATTGATATTAAAACAAGCCTTTTGAGTTTTGGCTTGTTTTAATTTGGAGTCAACAAAAAGCATCTAATTTCATGTCAGTTATCCTTGTCTCTATATAGCGTGCACTGAACTATTAAATGCAGGTAGTCCCAACAAGTAACACTTGATCTAAAACTTGAATACAAAACTTGATTCCACCTGAAATATGAAGCTTTTTATTTCCTAAAATGTAAAATAGAATTAAGAGCATATGGAGTTTAAATTTACAATCCTTGTAACATCCAACAAACAACTCTGAATAAAGTAAAAGACAAGTTTGAGTAAAATAGCGGCGATGAAAATACATCACAGTAAAATATTTAAGTAAAAGCTTAGATGAATAAGTCTAAATGATGAAAATTTAGATAAATTTATGTTTCTAATACACACAAATAAGTTATATTTGCATTAAACTGTGTGAAAAACGATGTGTCCTCTTTGTCCCTTTATATAAAGGTTCCTCTTAGTTTAGTAACACAATGTGTCTTAGACTGCTTCTGATTTACACTTTGGGGGTCGTAGGACCTAATTAAAGCGCTATACAAGTGCACGCCATTAGCTCTAACATCCATCATAAATCAGCTGTTTTTAACCACAGTTGCCAAGAGCCGTGAAGCTTCAACTTGGCCACTGAGGGATGTATTACCATGAATTTGGTGGTAATCAATAACAATACAGTCAATGTAAATTCGAGTATTTAATTTCCTGTTTGTTTTTTGGGTGCAGCTCAAAAGATAAACTATCACAATCTACTTTGTTGCCTGATAATGATCAACAGAAACCTGATAAAACCTCAGAAACACCCAGAGAAGAACATTTAATTCTCATTTCCACTGACTGTCAGTGAGCAGGTCCAAACCTGGTAAAGTATCCGAGCAAACCTTACCCAGCCTTTACTGACCATCAACCTCTCACAGGCAAGTTGAATGTGATCATATTTTTAGACAGTTATAGTGTTTTGATCAGGCTACAATGCTCAAAGTTCAGTCTGCTCTATTACAGAAGACAATCAGAAAACAGGAAACAGCTTACGGTAATAAAGAGATCACAACAACTGACAGTTTCTGTATTTCACCATGTCCAATAACACAGTAAGATCCTATTTAAGATAAACTCTTCCACAAGTCAAGCACATTTAAAGCACATCGTTTACTTTTTTAAGAATCTGAGATGATAAATGTTGCTGCTAGCCTGGCAGATAATGTTGCTAACAGCTGATCGCCTTTCGGTTCGTTGTGAAACCAGTTGGCTAACTTACAAATTCCTCTTTTAAGGCACAAATATAGGAAAACGAGCACCATATTAAACTTCTGTGATAACATACCCAAGTAGATGTCTCCAAACGATCCACTTCCAATTTTTCTGCCCAGTCTGTATCGGTTTCCGACTCTCAACTCCATGTTCAGAAATCTGTGCTAAGCTAGCACGCTCGCTAGCTCCAAAATTATTTAAATTATGCACAGGATTAAAATGTACTTATTTAGAAACAAGACAATAAGAAAACTGCAAAACCGAAAATCTTTTCAAGCAAGTATTTTGGTCCTCTGTACTCGGTCTCCGGAAGAACCGTCTCAGACAATCTTTCGCCTCTTGTTTTAAAATATTACCAACATCATATTGTAACAATACGACGCTTGTTAGAAAGATTAAAGATTGTACTTTCTGCTCTTGCTATTTTAAATATCGGTCCAAGTTAATTTTGAACGGATGAAGATGGATTATGAAAAGCTTCCATTCGCGACTCAGCTCGGTGATTCTGGCTGTAAGCTAGGACGGTCCTTGCTCAGCAGTTTGCAAGCTGTGTCTGACGTCACTTCCTTATTTGGAAGTTGAGGAGGACGTCATCAGAGAGCATGTTCGATTAGAGAGTGCAATGTGGACCACTACCATTAACAGGCACGACGGAGGCCAAGGCCTTCATGTTCTTTTGTGAGAATGCAACTAGACATTATGTGGTAATTTAACGTATTTATCTCACAAAGTCATGTGTAGCAATAAGGATGATACAACATTTTTCTTACAGTTATTTTCAAACTTGTTTAAACACAGATTTAACAATTAAATCAGCTTTTTTTTACTTCCATTCCTTCGTTAAATTCCACTGGACTTACAACTTCATGTCTCACTATTGTTAAACTGTAAAGTCACTGACATGTAGGCCTATTGATTTGATTTGATGATTTGATTATTTGTCTGTTACATTCTCAGAATGTGAATCTCCTTCAGTTCCCAGTGTTGTGGCTCTTGTTGTTCCCTAATCGAGACTAATCTTCTAAAAATGAGGTATCTGTCCCACACAACAAAGCCTGTGTCCTTTGTCTCACTGGCTTCTGTCCACCTTCCTGTGGGAAATTATAAACTGCACAAATTCGTTAAAATAAAAACAAAGAGGAGAGTCAGACACAATATAAAGTTTAAAGATACAATTTTCTTTAAAAAATAACGTAAATGTAAAATGTTGATATTCTTATTTCGAGCATGCAAACCCTGTTATTGAAAAGAGGAATAGTAATAAATAAATAATTTACAAATGTAGTGAAGAGAAATAAAACTATGTGTATATATTTTTTCATTTTATTTTTTATACATGTATATTTTGAAGGACTAAATTCGGAAGCTGTCACTCCTTGAACCCGCCTTTCTGTTTCCGGTTTCATTTACTTTGGTCTCTAATCGAAAGATGGACTCTATTAAAGAAAACGGACCAGATGTATCTGAAGACAGCCGGTACTTTTCTCAGAATTATGTTTCCTGATGATTTGATGTTATGATACAGTGACAGTCAACTGTTTGAAGCCTTTGTAGCAGAAAAAAGGGGCACTTAATTCGGAATTTAGAAGTTTATGTGCTGCGTTTATGTGGAGCTCAGCTCTGTTGCTGTGTAAAACTTTGAAACGAAAAAAGGGCGAGTTTTAACTTTAAAAGTTCTTACAGAAGGTTTCTAACTTGGATTGGATAGATAACAGCTTTTCTTTGGTTTTAAGGTGGTCTGATAAGAAATAGTGATTATCTGGAATCTGGTTAGCCGTGTCTTGGTACTCTGAGTCTGATGTGGGAGGGAAATTTTCCAAAAAGGCAATAAACAACATATCAATGGTTATTTCTCTGGCTTTAATTTTGTAATTTGGCCTTTTAGATTAATGCAGGGGTGTGCAACCTAATGGGGGTAAATGCAGCTCAACCAGCGCAGCTAACCTGCAGGTTGGGCTACTGTGCAGGTTGGGCTACTGTGGAAGGAGGAGGAGGAGGAAGGTGGAAAGGCAGTTGGTCCTGATGATTAACCTGTGGAGGAATTGAAGGGTTTGGGAGAGATGACACAAAATTTTTTGACTCCATTATTCAAAATCTTGGAGAGTGAGAAGATTCCTGAGGAATGGAGGTGAAAAGTGTGATGGTGCTGATCTTTAAGAACAAGACGTGCAGAGTTGTGGAGACTACATGGGAATAAAGCTGATGTGTCACACAATGAAGCTGGAAAAGAGTCATAGAAACTAGACTAAAGACAGACACGAGCATTTGTGAGCAGCAGTATGGCTTCATGCAGAGAAAGAGTACTACAGATGTAGTATTTACTATGAGAATGTTGATGGAGAAGAACAGAGAAAATCAGAAGGAGCTTCATTGTGTCTTTGTAAATCTAGAAGCATCTGACAGGATACTGAGAGAGGAACTGTGGTTCTGTATGAGGAAGTAAGGAGTAGCATAGAAGTATGATAGAGTGGTGCAGGACATGTATGACAGCTGTAAGGTGGTGGTGAGATGTTCTGTAGATCTAACAGAGGAGTTCATTGTGGATGTGCATCAAGGATCAGCCTTGAGCTCCTTTTTGTTGCTATGGTGACGGACAGACTGACAGATGAGGTCAGACAGGAATCTCCATGGACCTTGATGTTTACAGATGTTATCTGTAGTGAGAGCAGAAAGCAGGTGGAGGAACATCTGGAAAGGGGGAGATGCACTGGAAAGAAGAGGGATGAAGGTTAGCTGCAGTAAGACAGAGTCCATGTGTGAATGAGAGGGACACAAGTGGGACATTGAGACTACAGGAAGCAGAGATACAGAAGATGGAGGATTTCAAGTACTTAGAGTCAACAGTCCAGAGTAACCGAGAGTTTGGAAAAGATGTGCAAGGTTGGAACATGTATCAAGTATTAAGAGTCTCAACAAGAATGAAAGGAAAGGTGGACAAGACAATGATGAGGACAGCCATGTTGTCTGGTTTGGAAGAGACAGGAGACACAGCTAGAGGGAGCAGAAATGAACATGTTGAGGTTCTTCCGGGGGGATAAGGATGGACAGGATCAGGAATGAGTCCATCAGAGGGACGAGGATGGACAGGATCAGGAATGAGTCCATCAGAGGGACGAGGATGGACAGAATCAGGTCTGAGTCCTTCATAGGGACGACACATGTTAGATGTTTTGGAGATAAAGTCAGACTAAGATGGTTTGGACATGTCCAGAGGAGGGATAGTGGGAACTACCAGGTAGGAGGTCTAGAAGAAGACCAAAGAGGAGACATATGGATGTAGTGAAGGTGGACATGAGGTTGTTGGTGTGAGAGAATATGAGGAAGTAATTCAATCATTCCAATCAGGTTTGTTGGAGCCCGTCGTGTGTGTTGGAACTTCTCACCTTTTTAGTTCTGATGTTTTATTTAATGTTTAAACATGATAATTATCACAAAGCAAAACATGTTCTCAGATTTTAATAAAAGTGCTTCAGTCCTTGGACAGACGAGGCAGAACTTTTCATTAGATTTGTACAGAAACGTCTCAGATTGTAGCTGTACTTTGCTCTCCAATGAAAGTTGTTGTTTAATTATTTTTAATTCAGTTTTTTTTTTTGTTGTATCAGTCCATCACAGAATACATCGTACTTTTATTCACAGCTTCATTGTCCCATCTTGTATTTTCACCAGGTTAGAGTCTTGTTTGGATCAGCCAATAGAATCAAGCAGTCATGAAGTCATCAACTACACGTCATCTCTTCAGCCAGGTCGGGTGACTGACATTACAAATCAACCGTCTCACCTGTCGGATGTGTGTTGTGTTTTATCAAGCTTATTTCATCTGAGTGTCTTGTTTCAGCAAAACATTATGATTCAGAGACAACCGAACCAATCAGCTTTGGTCTATGCGCAATGGAGGAGTTGTTGTCATGGAGACGAAGCGAGGCGGACCCCTTCAATGTGGCAACGGTTCCTCTGGCTCCTCGGGTGCCTCGTCTGGTTGATTGCCAGCGTCGGACTTTGGTGTCTCATGACATGATGGGCGGCTACCTGGATGACAGGTATTTGTTGACAGTCAATAACAAACGTCAGTTTGATTCTGGTTTGTGAGGAAATTCTTGTTTTTATCCATTTTAGAAAAGTATGTTTTATGCTTTCTTTATTTTTAAAGGTTTGTTCAAGGCACAAGTACAGAGCATCCATATTCCTTCTACCACTGGCAGTACATAGATATTTTTAACTACTTCACTCATAAGATGGTCACTATTCCTCCAGTTGTTTGGACCAACGCTGCACATAAACACGGAGTCATTGTTCTCGGTAAGCCAAGAGTCCAGTTTAGTATTTCAAATACAGACTTGTTATATTTGTAAATCTCATAAAACCATATTTTATTCCCAAAACAACATACAGATACTGAAACTGAGATATTTTACTATTTTATAGAAGATATGAGCTCATGTTGATTTTGATGAGAGTAACGTGCCTTTGAAAAGTTGGAACAGAGTGATGTTTCTTCTAAAGAGGTCATTTCACACAAATTTTAGGACTTTGTGGTTATTTCTTAAGTATTAACTAGTAATATGAAACATTTTATATCTAAAAAACGTGAGGAAACACTTATTAACGGACGGTTCAATCTGTCTGCATTAAAATTCAGGTGGTTCCGGCTCCTTCCGTCAAGCTTCGGGCAGCAACTCATTAATATCTATTATTCCAATTTGCTGGACTCTGATTGGCTAACAAACTAGCCTATCAGAGCAAGGTATACTGTTTCCTGCCCCGCTGCACATGGCAACGTCAGACGTACTCTCTTCCTGTTTGCTACGTTATGCTAACAGCTTTTAGCCAGCAGCATGCTAGACCTGGTTTGAACTGCGGGAGCTGATGAATACTAACGAACAAAGGAGTTGTGACGAAACAGATACAGGCCGTTCAGACTCGGGAGAACTCGGGTGTTATCACCACCTGCGTAGTTTGAGAGATAAAAACTGAAAGAGAAGTTGTTGACCTGTTTTCACACCCACTATGAAGGTAAGAACACCTGTGGAGCTAAAATATTCAACAGAAACCTCAGAAAAAAACGTTTTTAATGGAAGGGCCTCTTTAAGAGATGAAAGTTGGAACAGGTTCTTTTAACATCTGTCTGGAGACATCTGAGTAGTGAGGAGACCAGCGGCTGGAGTTTTAGGATGTAGGATTCTAGCTAGTCTTGGGTCTTTGTTGCTGTTCAGTTCAGCATCTGGACTTTTCTCCTGTGAAGCCAGGCTGTTTCGTTGGAGGCAGTACGTGGTTTAACTTTGTCTTGCTGAAAAATGCAAAAACTGTACCAGTTTCTGGTGACTGATGACCCCCCCGCGCACACCACCACCATCACGCCACACCATCAGAGATGTTTTTAAACTATCTGCTGATAACAATCTGAGTGGTCCCTCTCCTCTTTAGTCTGCAGGACATGATGTCCAGTGTTTCCAAATAAATTAGATCAAATCTGACCTTAGAACAGTTTCCACTTCACCTCAGATCATTTAAAATTATTTTTGTTCCGGTGAAGACACCTGCGTTTCTTGTTTGTATGATCCATTTGTCCATGTTCCATTTGTCAACTGTTTTTTCAGGAACTTTTATCACTGAGTGGACTGAAGGAGCTGCAGTGTGCGAGGCATTCCTAAAAGATGAAGAGTCCTACCGAGCGGTGGCTGATAAACTCGTCCAGATCAGTCAGTGCTACGGCTTTGACGGCTGGCTCATTAACATAGAGAACGTCCTCAGTGTGAGTACAAGTCATCAACACACTTCAAGAAGACAAAAAGGAAAAACAGAAAAAATTGATAATAAAGCCTCATTTATAATAATAATAATAATAATAATAATAATAATACAGATATATTTTAAAAGATTATCATGAAACCACTCGAGTTGAAAAGGTGAGTGAAAATCTGTCGGCCATGTTGTGATGTCATCGGTTGAACGTGTCTCAGCTTGATCAGTGAGTATGTATGTAAACAAACATGGAGAGTGACTCATCATCAAAGCACACAGGTATATTTAGTTTTAATTCTCAGTATAAGAACTTTTCAATGTGGGTTATTACTTTTGGACAAAACAACAGACAGTGTAAATAAAGGACGGGAAATTTGTTGCAGCAGCAGTCGCCATTTGCTCCTATAAAGGCTAGCAGTTAGCTTTTTCAGCTCATTGACTGAGCTCATTGACTCATTCCCTTTTCATTGACATCGTGTCGGAACATGAAAAAAGAAAAGCGTAATGTCTTCTGAGGCGAAGCAAAGAAAGCGTGAGCAAGACAGAGAAAAAGCTAAAACCAGAAAAACATCGGCGAGGCCAGCTCTGAACTAAAATCTTTAAAAAGTGCTAAACTTTAAAATGTACCCTTTAATGTCAATGTTTAGCATATAAAACAGATGGCTGCATTGCTGAACTGAGCTCAGTCTCTCTCTGTTTGCAGGTGGCGGCTGTGAAGAACGCTGCTTTATTTCTTCGCTATCTAACAGACCAGATGCACGAACGGGCGTCTCACAGCCTGGTTCTGTGGTACGACAGCGTGATCGAGAACGGAGAGCTCAAATGGCAGAATGAACTCAACGAGTCCAACAGGTGGTGAAAGTGAAACTAAAACTCTATACGATCCCGTCCAGTCTTCTCTAACAGGTTTCCTATGAACTAAAACCCCTGATTGGTTGTTTAATGATTATAAGAATGTAAAAAAAAAACTTGATTTATTGACAAACACTCCTGAACCATTTTTAATTCTTCACTCCAGGATGTTTTTTGATGCGTGTGATGGATTTTTTACCAACTACAACTGGACAGAGCAGAACCTGGAGTCGATGAATGACACTTCCTGGGTCCGAGACCGTCAGGCAGACATCTACATTGGAGTGGACGTGTTTGCTCGAGGAAAGGTGGTGGGAGGAATGTTTGAAACAAACAAGGTAGCGCACTCCGTCCATCATATGGAAGATTGTCTGTGAGACGTGTGATCACCTGTCTGACATCGTGGTGTCTGTCTACAGGCTCTGGAAGTCATTCGAAAGCACAACTTCTCTGCAGCCATCTTTGCCCCTGGCTGGGTGTATGAGACCCACAGTGATAGGAGTGAATTCTGCAAGAATCAAGACAAGTGAGGCAAACTCTAAATTTACGATCAGTTCTTGATGAGGATTTACAGATGAACAGATGCTTTGCTCTGTCCTGCAGGTTTTGGTCTCTCCTGTCAGATTACCTGTACCTCCACCAGGCAGTCACACATCTCCCCTTCATCTCTTCCTTCTGCCAGGGCTTTGGGAAGGCAGTCTATTGGAGAGGACAGGTACCCTCAGGCTGGGGAGCTAACACAAATCAATCTGAACATACTCGTGATGTTTGTTGTACGTGCATTTCATGACACATTTAATCTAATTAATCTGATATAAAACCCCAGTGAGAACACATGAGGTGAAGCAGACAGTACCTCTGCTCACCCGTCTGAGATCATGTTGTTCTGCTGCTCTTCTACTCACAACCAGCAGCATGTGTTCAAACAGTAGACAAAAAAAATCTGTGAAGTTTATTTTTGGTCTTTCTGCGAAAATGGAGAATTTATGACCAATATTTTAATATTATTCTAAAATGGACCCATGATTATAAACAAAACAAACATTAAAGGTTCCTGGTGAGTTTTGAGGCCATGAACGTTTGTTTTATTTGAGTCCATCTATTGTAGCTTCACCTAAACTCACTCTGGTTTTCTCCTCTGAGAAGAATAACGAAATCTCCGGTACTCTGAAGCAGCTGCTTGATGTGCCAACTCCACCATTTTCCACATTACCAGCCTCGTACTATTTACCGTATTAGGCAACCTGCAGTGGTGCTGCTATTGGCTGGTAGATGTAAACATAATGCCAGTGTCGTACCTGTCAGAATCAATACTTTATTATATTTTAATTCCAATTTAATGTTTAAAGGAAATGCTGTACTTTCATTCTGTACCCTCCTAAACACCCTGTGGAGGGATTAGATTAAACCAGGGGTGTCAAACTCCAGGCCTCGAGGGCCACTATCCTGCATGTTTTAGATGTTTCCCTGTTTCAACACACCTGATTCAAATCCTCTGTATTTCAACAAGTCCTTCAGAAGCCTGTTAACGACTTGTTCATTTGAATCAGGTGTGTTGAAACAGGGAAACATCTAAAACATGCAGGATAGTGGCCCTCGAGGCCTGGAGTTTGACACCCCTGGATTAAACATACTGCTTTTATGAAATTGTTTCATATTCAACCATTAATAATAAAAAAAACACGAAAACAAAAATAACTTAGAAGAATCAGGGTGACATGAAGAGCTGAAGTAATACTGTAGGATCTGACAAGGTTTATACAGAGGGAGGCTGACAAGGAACAAGGAAGTCGTGTGTGAAGGTGGAAAACAGAGTGAATAAACTGAGCTGAACTCACTACGACCAATAGACACAGAGGGGGAGGAGTTAAGATTTGAACTGAAAGCAAACACACAGGTATGAATCACTAACAGTCACCAAGTATCAGCAAGAAAACTCGGACTAAAATTAAAGTAACACACAAGTCAACAGGAAACGCAAAACCCTTTCAAAATAAGATAAAAAAGAAAATACCTGTAAAGTGTATGCCGTGAAAAGGAAAACCAGAACCCTGACTTACCCTGAGAGGTGAGATTTTCAGACTGTAAAGCAGAAGTAATAATCAGACTTTATATTTACAGATACAGTGGGGCAAAAAAGTATTTAGTCAGCCACCAATTGTGTAAGTTCTCCCACTTAAAAAGATCAGAGAGGCCTGTAATTTTCATCATAGGTATACCTCAACTATGAGAGACAAAATGAGGAAAAAAAATCCAGAAAATCACATTGTCTGATTTTTAAAGAATTTATTTGCAAATTATGGTGGAAAATAAGTATTTGGTCAATAACAAAAGTTAATCTCAATACTTTGTTATATAGCCTTTGTTGGCAATGACAGAGGTCAAACGTTTTCTGTAAGTCTTCACAAGGTTTTCACACACTGTCGCTGGTATTTTGGCCCATTCCTCCATGCAGATCTCCTCTAGAGCAGTGATGTTTTGGGGCTGACGCTGGGCAACACGGACTTTCAACTCCCTCCAGAGATTTTCTATGGGGTTGAGATCTGGAGACTGGCTAGGCCACTCCAGGACCTTGAAATGCTTCTTACGAAGCCACTCCTTCGTTGCCCGGGCGGTGTGTTTGGGATCATTGTCATGCTGAAAGACCCAGCCAC